>OZ012697.1:24196873-24249174 GCA_963942565.1 Maea johnstoni | reverse complement strand
GGTTACGAGGAAATGGATGTAGGCTTTATTCTATGTAAAATGTAAATAAATATAACATATATAAATACATATGAATATATATATATATATATATATATATATATATATATATATATATATATATATATATAGAGAGAGAGAGAGAGAGAGAGAGAGAGAGAGAGAGAGAGAGAAATATATATATATATATATATATATATATATATATATATATATATATATATATATATATATATATATATATATATATATATGATACATATATCAGAATGTATGCACTGTGTTGTAGTGATTGTCTAAATATGTTTTTCTGTTCTGCAGCATGTACAAAGTAGATAAAAAAAATGTGCAAACATAGACAATCGATGCAGTAACATGAGCTTCACAGCTAGGAGTGTTTTTTTACAAGAAAGACTATACTTAATGGAGCAAACACGTAAACGGGCGTTAAATGCTTCGCAAAAGAGAAGAACTCGAAGTACACACACAGTTTGCTATGCACAGCATATGGCTTGTCACTCTGCATAGATCAATGTAGTAGAAGTTGGGAAGAAGCTTCTTTAACCCCTATGCTGCTGGTGGCTAATTTTGCCATTACAAAACAATGCAAAAAGCCTGAAAAATGACTGAAACCCTGGCATATGTGTACTCATCTGAGAGTACCCAGTGAGAGCTATCCAATGCATACGAACATGATAGGGTTTAGATGGTTTTCAAAAAATCGCCCTTGTGCTTTAGACGAAAGTAGTCTCAGCATTGGAAGACATCCAGGAATATATCGAGACCCTATCATCCACGAATCCGCGCCCATGGCAGACCACATGGCACTTTTTATTTACCCTCCCACTTTAAAGTGGACCAATTTTCACCAGCAACTAACGTTGAACTAGCTTTACTGGCCAGAATTTAAAAACAAAACGACATATACAACAGAAAATGACCAGATCACTTAACCAATATGGTGAAAGCGTAGCAAAAGCACTTAGGTGGTTAATTTCATTTAATTTGAGAACATCTGAACTAGGGAATTGCCCAGAACCTGTCCAGTTCTCATGAAAAGTCCATTTTAGACAAAAACATGGTGACTTTCTCAGGCCCGTTAAGCCAGAGACCTTGTATAAAAGAATATTCAATCGAGGACTAGACAACTAAGCTGTCGTAGTAGCCTCTAACAAAAGTACCTTCAAAAGTACGCTTTCTTCATATTCCTGATTCAGCTTTTTCTAAGACTAATATCGCATAAGCTCACGGCCAGCAAATGTTGCGCGTTATCTGGGTATGGGTCACAGCAGGCCAGGTTGCAAAAAAGAACTTACGTTAGCGTAAGTCCCCTCGCAGTCTTAAATTTTAGGGTAAGTGCTCAAACGCGTTGCAAGAAAAATCTTAAACTTGAACTATACTTGGTCTTAAATTTGGTCAATTTAAGACCACCACATAAGACACCCCTAGAGGTAACTTACGAGGTGGACTTACACTCACATGGCTGCATGTTTTGTACAAAGACACATACATTTGAGACCTCATTTTTAAAGTTCACAGCTAGCAGTAGTCATAAACAAATACCTTTTGATCAAAGTCTTTCAGATAGAGCGTTTCAGACTGGCTTCAGTTTATCTCATTAGGTATAAATCTAGATGTCAAAGAATTTACATTAAAAGTGAAATAGGATGCATTTTTCTAAACCGTTTTTGATACCAAATATAAGACTTTAGGACTTTGTTCTATTCAATGATGAATCGAGAAATGTGAACATTGCTGAAAAATCGCAGAAAAAGCTGCAGAAAAAACCATTTATAGTTATTAGCAAAGTATAAAGTATAAACAATCCGACCAATCTGTTTCATTTCAATAATCCAGTAGGGGTTGCTTTTTCTCTCCTTTGACCTACTACGGTTGCTGAGAAAAAATAAAATTCAGGAACATCCAATTATTTTTGTGTTTTCTTTAATTTTGACATTGAACAAGACATCTCTGAATATGAGGAAATTCCCCAGAAAAAAATAAACAAAACGTTTAGGCACCCTAGAATGAAAGGGAAGTGGCAGAAAAGTAGCCAAAAATGATATGTTTAACTTTTTCTTAATAACTAGGCTTTTTTGTTAGCTTTAGAAATTATCAATGTGGGGAGACTTATGTAAAGTAGAAAGGGGTAAATAAAGGAGAGGTAGACAAACTACAGCCTACAATGGACCTTTCATTAAAAACAATACCATGTTGTATTAGTTAGGAGACGGTAGAACAAACACCAATGCATGTTTTGTCGTCTGCAGCAACCACAAAGAAAGGAAAGAGGTATGCACGGCAGCAGTGCACCTCATTTAAGACCACCAGTAAGTATTTTCTTACAACCCAATAAGACCAACTCCTCAAAGTGGTCTTAAACAAAGTGAACTTCACTTGGACTTACACATTTAGGTTTTTTCTTGCAACCGTTCCCAGGGGATCAACTGATATACCCTGCTTGTAACCAATAGGTAACAGATATGCAGCACTGATTACTTTGCTGGCAAATCAGTCGTGCTGGGCAACACAGGTATGCGTCCATTGTGTACTGGATTTAATCTCATTGTATGATATCAAGCCCCTTTCTGCACCTTCCTGTCATCTACAGTACAGGCATTTAATTCCTGCACCAGTCGACCAGACGTCTGCCAGTGCCTGGTCTTACAAACACCCATGGATAACATGTCAAAAAAGTAAGCCAAACACAACAATGCTCCACGTAGTTTACACATTTAGTGCAGGAATTAAATGTCGGCACTGTACCTCTCTGCTTTTCTGGAAAGGCGTATAAGAAGAGGAAGGCCAAACTACACATCTTCATTGATTTGGCCATTACATAGACAGGCTAGTGGTACTACACCATCAGGATGTCCATACATTATTATCGATTGATCACTCTGGTGCTCAAGGTTAGATGAGTGCTTGCAGGGCCCATGCATGCTTTTACAAGTTTACATACTACAAATCATCAATAACTGATGAGGTAGGTACTTAGGGTAAAGTAGGTACTTCTCTTCTTCTGGCTTGGAAAGATTTGCTTGCACTCATAGTGGCAAATAAGTTGGTGTGATGTACAGTAGTATATTTAGAGCTCCTGTTGATGCTATACAGAGTCAACACTTGGTATAAAAAGCTAGTAAGAGCTTAATGGGTTTGACGGTGATAACAAGAAGTGTTTCCCTCTTGAGAGCATTATCAATGTTTACATTATACCACATGGCCAGCCAGAGGAAACTGTATACGGTCAATACCATGCTTACAAGTCATCAAGTGCAGAACTCATTCAGGGCAAAAGTTAAGAAAAGCAGCTTGGGAAGAAAAGGAAACTTTGTATTTGAAACATCAGCATTCTCAGAATTGGGGTTGCTTAAAAAGACACACACAGGGCAGTAATGGCCATAGGATGTACACAACTAGTCGTTTATAAAATTGATACGATGCTTTAAGTATAAATATAAAAGAAGTACTCACAATGGTGTGTAACGAAATGATGCAAATGCACACAATGCAGAATTAATTGTGGAATTAATTAGTATGACAAATCAAAATTGGAAAAAAGACTTACTGTGGTGGGATATATCTATACGAAGAGTTGCTAAGATAGGCTTTTTAATAAGAATGTTTGATTGTTTGCACAGTTTTGTTAGTGTTAGACACCGTGTAATCCTCAATTGCTTAGGTGTGTTTAAATTTATGTTTTTATGTTTTTTTAACACTTTAAGGTTATAGGCTTTTGAATAAACAGATTTGGTCGTTTTATTTCGTTTGTATTAGTCCTTATGTAACCCCGAACTGAAAGTGCGCTGAGTGTGAATGTCTTGTGCTATGTTCGTACATCATATATGTGGAAGATGAAATTAAACCGGATTGCACATTTCTAGGTTTAAGAAATAAAAAGGACAGAGTACTCTACACTTTGATAAAAAGTAAGATGACTTGAATATATAACACTTTTAGGTAATTGCCTTGACATTAGAGTGGCTTGGAAAGCAATTGCCAATAGTACCATGACTCTCTTCACGCGTTTCTTCATCCTGCATACCAGTATGTCCACATATTAGATTACAAAACATAAACGATATGTTATTTTCAACAAAGGAAATCAGATCTATACCAACATCGTTGATGTGTAAGACTAGAATTCTGGATAACAATATTTACAATGATATTGCTAAACGTAGTGTGTGTGTGTGTGTGTGTGTGTGAGAGAGAGAGAGAGAGAGAGAGAGAGAGAGAGAGAGAGAGAGAGAGAGAGCATTACTTACCTATCAATACCACAGCTTCACGTCTGTATGCTGATAAGATCTTGAAATAGCAATGAAATATTACTTGACATGCTTTAACAACTAAATTTATCCATTAAAAACAGTGTCAAATTAAACCGAAACTGTTTAAAAGTGAATAACTCGTCAGGTTAAGAAATATCTTTGGATTCATTTTGCTAGAAGAAATGGTACACAATATAAACGCTGATACACTTGTTTTAAGGTGATGGGTACCATTGCAAGCCAGTTAAAAGCCCTGTCCCAAAACACACCTCAAAGCAGCATAATCCTATAACTAGGTGTATCTCCAGGTTCCTGAGTGTTATCAGGTAGAGAATATCATCGCCACCTGTCATTATTCAATCCATATTCTGTTTTATTTCAAAATTTACAACTTTTCTTTTAAATGACATATTCTCATCAATTACGCAGGGGATGGTTACTGCAGGTTCAGAGTTACTTTAGGGATATCATTGACTATGCCCAATAAAGTATTTTTTTGATTTTTTACTTCTGAAGATTTTTACAGGCCATAACGTTGAAAATTTTAGTTAGAAATCCCCACACCATTTACACTTGGTAACCTCACTGTGCTCATAGCTAGCACCTATTTATAGCATCTTGACCACAAGCCATTGTCTTGAGATCGTCGAGGTGTACCTTTGTGCAACCGTCTTTTGTTTCAAGTGCTCAGAAGTGATCAGCGAGGTATGTCCGTTACTATCAAAGGGGTTCCCATGCCTCTACACACGAGTAATCTCACTAAAATTTTCAATGTTATTGCCTGTAAAAATCTTAAGCAGTAAAAGATTAAAAATATACTTCTTATTGGGCATAGTCAATGATATCCCTAAGGTAACTGTGAACCTGTAGTGACCATCACCTGCGTAAGTAATGAGAATATGTCATTTGAGTGAAAAGTTGTAAATATTGAAATGTATTAGAATATGGGTTGACTACAGACGGCTGACTATGATATTCCCTCCCTGATAACACTCAGGAACCTGTAGATACACCTTGTTATATGATTATGCTGCTGTGAGGTGTGTTTTGGGATAGGGCTTTTAACTCGCTTGCAATGGAACTCATCACCTTAAAAGATGTGTGACCGGCCACCTGAAGGAGGTCCCATTCATCACTATGGCAGTTAAAACTGTGCAAACATTAAAATTTATTTCAAATCAATGTGTGGTAGGATAAGCCATTATTCAGCAAGAATCATCACAGAATTATTTTTTATTCATCCAATGTACTCTAGTGAACTTGTGGATACTATGAGTCAAATCTGGAATGTATTACAATGCAGTACAATTACAACTGAGACTCCGCAGGCTGTAATTATAGTATTACATATACTACGTATCCTCAGTGAGTTTATGAATGAACAGATACTAAGACTCCACAGTATATAAGATTGAATTTGGAAACGTTTTAAAATACAGTAAGTAAATGTTATCAAAAAGGGCTGATCAGGAGGGTAGGGGAAAACTCGACTAGCTGTAGATGTTCAAGCAGCAGAAACTAGCATCACCATAACACAAACTCAGCACTCGTTGGTCTGAGTGGTTGCCTTGGAGATCAAGGATGCATGATCAAAACATGTGTGGGAGGCCAAAAAATGTATTTTAAAAGCACCCTGCTAGTTATGATAAGTAGTGCTGAACACATTACACAGCAATTCGTTTGAAAAGTCCCATACCGCTAATGAAAATAGATTCCCATTGCCCTTTTTTGCTATTTTTCATTGTTTTCTCTTAGTGAGATAGCAATTGATGAATCAACTATGTTTTGAGAGAAGATATGACAATCACACTCCATGAGCATATGTCATAAAGTATTTAATCAGATTATTCAAAACATGTTCAATCAAATTACTATTAATCAGTTATAAAGAAACTTTATCTTAAACATAGTTAAATTATTGATATTACTTTAACCACTTAAATATCAATACAAGTATCTGTTGTGTATGTAAGTGTTCTTATGCATATTATGATATTACAGCTTTTAGAATTAAGGTAGATACAGATACTATATCCAACCTGAACTTTGTGACTAAAGTTCTTTGATTATGGAAATGGTGATATGACTTTTCGTACTGCTAAGGGACAATAATATCATGAGCCATTGTTTTTCTGTTTTGTTTTGTTTTGTTTTGTAATTCAAAGCTTTATTGACTTACTATTGACTTATGGTCAGGTATTTTTGTAATCTAACTTACTCCAGCATCAACATATAACTAGTTAATATTTTACCTCGATAGGAGGATTGACGTAATTCCAGTAAATATTCTCTATTACAGTTATTAACTTCTTGATTTCGCTTCTTTGAAATATAAATTATCATCTGAGAGAGCTATAATTTGACTCTACATACTTACTCTCGACCTAAACGTTTCAGAGAATGCAAATTCGTATGGAACAAAGCGACACTATCACTAGAAATGTCATTTATAGATGTTTCCAAGCAGCTTTGCATTATAATACTTATATATTCAGAATCAAAATCAAATTCAGCTCAATAAGCAACCTACACAACTAAGGACTTTTCAGATAAAAAGAAAGGGTGTGCATTTATACCAAAATGCAATACATTGAGTAGAGTTTGAAAAGTTATCTTATCCACATTACATATTCTGGTCCAAAACTTTTCAAAGAATGCAAATTTTTATAGAACGAAGGGCCATAATCACTTAGAATATCAGTTACAAATGTTTACAAGCAGCTGTTCGTTATGTACATTTTTCAGAATTAAAGTTTAATTAATATATAATAATTGATTAACTCAAGAAACCACCTATACATATAAGGACTTTTCAGATAAAGAAAGAGGGCATGACTTTACACTGAAATGCCATATATCATTTACTGATATATCAAGCAGATGTATATCATATATAAGTTCAAGAATAAAGATTAAATTCAGCTCAATGTACCACCTACATAGCGTCAAACTTTTCAGTTAAAAGGATACATGTACTAAAATGCTATAAATTTAGTAAGGTTAGAAAAGGTTGTCTTACCTGCATTATGAGCTTCTTCACTCTTTCATCCGATGTTGATGACGAGCACAAAAGAAGTGATGCAGCTTTTGCATTATAGACCTTTAAGCATCGCTAAGTGATATCGACCACGTGGCAATACCGGTGTAACAGCGATCCGCGTCTGCCAGAGCTTAGTGACCCGGGATCACTGGCCTCTTAGGGGGAAGGTTTTCTGAGGGGTTGCCAATGACTACACAGCTGCTTAGATACTCTAATATTGAGCTGCTAGGGTCCTGATAAGGACTCCCAATACTAGATACAAGAAGACCAGGTACCTCCCTTGTATGTTTATTGACTGTAAAATTAGATTTACAAAATCATACTAATGCAATTAGAAATCATTAGAAATACAAAGAATATCGAAGTAAGTTAATACATACTTAGTAAGAATTAAAACCAAAGGTAATGAATATTATAATCACTGAAAAGAAAACTTGAAAAGGTCTCACGCATATAATATCATTCTAGAATGAAATACAGCGAGCAGATAAGTAAATTAACATCTTATATACAGAACCATTCACTGTTTGGGTGTATTTGTACAGACTTATATACTCAGGAATCTATAAAAGAAAACGGTTTTAACGTCTGAAAGAGAAAAACTGACTGTTCGCCTGCTCAGGACTAGTAAATGGGTTTATGGCAATTATTCTACTCCTTCCCTACTACGTAAAACAGTCCAGCACAGTGAAGACATTTGATTTCTGCACTAGTCGACCGGACATCTGTCAGCGACTGGTTCTCCAAACGTTCTCGGATGGCATAAATATATCAATGACCAACGAAGCTATATATCATCACGGGTCTGCAGTTGCATCCATGACCTGGGATACTAGGAACCCACTCGGATGTGCGATGGTTTATAATGCCCGGTCTGCCCGAGAATTTAGTGCTTAAATTCAATGTCTGCACTGTATATCGAACTAAATGTTACACAACCCCCTGTGAGTAGTCAATAAGGCTTCTATTGTTGCACCCGGTAAGTGAGGACAGGTGGAAAAGACACGTACTCTTCTCCCAGACAACAGCGCAGCGTCTTACCATGGAACAATGGCAGGAGGTTAGTTAAATGCCAGTCGTTATCAGCTTTGTACAACTAACAGCATGAACCCCTGAAACTTCCGCAAGATGGCAAGTCAATCCCATTAATTCCATCCATGGCAAACAGGAGCCATGATCGATGTATTGACTTAAGATCATCATTATCAGCATCATCATCATTTTCATGATCATTATCCAATACTGTCACATATGATCGATTTATTGACTTAACATCATCATCATCAGCAGCTGCAGCATAATCATCATCGTTTACTGTCACGCTCAGATGTTTGCATTACGACAGGCACATGACTAAAAGGTGTTCAGGGTATTAGGATGATTAGTCAGAGCGAAGCATGTAGGGAAATATAGAATAAGAGATAGCTGGTCTTATAAAAGTTTAACCTAGTACATACCAGATCAAACAGGGTTTTTAGTCCTATTAGTTAAGTTAATGATTAAAATAGATTCTCCCCTAATATATTCTACTGACGTCCAGGGTCACCTGACTGAGAGCAGATCTGAACTTGTCTAGTGATTGACTTGTTGTGGTAGTTTGTAATAGGCTGTTCCAGGCTTTTTTAATGAGGCCATTTTCTCACGATGTGCGTATGATTGTTTTCTAAGCCCAAATGGAACTGTATATGTATTCACTAATATTCCTTGTAAATATTACAAAATGGGGGTTTCAATACATCTTCTTCATTTTTCAATGTTCTGATTAATTTTAGTCATTTTCGATCCTCTCTTTTTTATCTGTTATTATCTTTATCTTATTCTCATAATGTATACTTTAATCTCTTTATTTCTATTTTAAGTATTCGTTGTTGTTAGTCATTCTGATATATTATTTTTATCTTATTATTTTGCATTTCTCTCATCTATCTTTTGCATTCTCTGTTTTGTATTGTACGATGCCCCTTCCAACATTTTTTAGAAAAAGGGTGGGGAGTGTCCTTACTTGAGGTCTGTGCGCTTTATTGGAGTAATGGGGTAATATTATCATTTACCATATTCATCTGAAAAAGAGCATAGACCCCAAACAGCGGCACTCCTCTTTTTTTTTGAAAAATGTTGCAATGGGCAAGCCAGTGGACTTTAATTTCTGGGCTTCTGAACTACCCCTCACAAATCCTTACCTTTACATGTGGTACCGGTACAGACTGTATATTGTCCTTATTTTCTGGAGCTTGGCGTGCCATCGCTCAAGCGTCCAAATAAACATGGCGCAACAAAAGCAACAAATAGCGCAATGAACAATTCATGATGGTTTGAACTCCCCTGACAATGTCTGCTGACTTTCCAGGGTGTAAAATTCAAGTGTTGATCTAAGCAAATTGTCAGACACATAACCTGCAGCCTATTTCATCCATATCCTGGTGATTTCAGTCAATTTAGCATAACACTTTTTGTCAATACCTAAGTCACATAAAGAAGAAAACAAATATCACAGTCACCACATATCATTTTAGAAATCAACATGGGCTTGGCATTTTCGACATTTCCCATTTAATTCCAATAAAACTTCCTTCTCTATCCAATTTTCATCCGTCCAATTCCACTGTTCTGCACTTTGACATATGATTTATATTTGTAAGTATTAATATATCGCCATTTCCGCCAGGAACAACATGACTGCTACACACCACAGAGTCATCCGTGTTGGAAGAAAAGCCAACCAGGTTTCCATTAAAAAACGGTCTCAGTGGCTTTCCACCTCAACGAGGGCACCTTTCCTTGGACCTTGTTTATTTTCTTACGGGTTTGGCATATAAATTGATATATTGGTGGCCAATCATTCATCTCATATCCGCAGTTAATAGGAGTATGCAATTATTCATTTGGATTAATGGAATTACCTTTTGCAAGTAGAACGTATATACAAAACAACACAAATAATTTCAGTTAAATAGTTCAATATAATACTGGTCTCACAATTTGAAAAATAAAAATGGAGCTGATTTTATTATAGATACACCGTGATAAAAAAAAATCAATATTTTTTTAATAACAAAGATCAGAGTACCATTTTAAAAACATTGAATAAAGTATAACATGCAAACATCATAGTTATTCACTATGTTATTGTATCATATTGAGAAGTTAATGATTACAAGCAAACTGGTTCAAGAACGCGTATGCATCATAATTGACTGATGTGCAAGCAACAGAAAACATACAGACATGTTAAGGAAGAAGTGACCAGAACAGTTCAAAAGGATTACCATGTGAATAAGAAACAGCAGTTCAGAATAAAATAAACACAACCAAAGAAAGAAGTGTGAAACGTTTTCAAGGTAACTAAAGGTTTTACAGAACATATACCAAATGCACAGAAATCCTGGATCTGTCTATAAAGAAAAATACTTAAGCCCATATTAAGTTTTGTTAGTACCCAAAAGGTGGAGCTATACGAAATTCTGGATTTGTCTATATAGAAAATTACTTATTCCCATGTTTTGTTTTGTTAGTACCGAAAAGGCGAGCCATAAGAAACCCTTGATCTGTCTTCACAGAACATTACTTATTACCATGTTTAGTTTTGTTAGTACCCAAAAGGTGGAGCCATACGAAATCTTGGATCTGCTCTTACAGAACATTACTTATTCCCATGTTTAGTTTTGTTAGTACCCGAAAGGTGAACCATAAGAAACCCTTGATCTGTCTTCACAGAACATTACTTATTGCCATGTTTAGTTTTGTTAGTGCCCAAAAGGTGGAGCCAAAAGAAACCCTTGATCTGTCTTCACAGAACATTACTTATTCCCATGTTTAGTTTTGTTCATACCCAAAAGGTGGAGCCATACGAAATCTTGTATCTGCTCTTACAAAACATTACTTATTCCCATGTTTAGTTTTGTTAGTACCCAAAAGGTGAAGCCATACGAAATCTTGGATCTGCTCTTACAGAACATTACCTATTCCCATGTTTAGTTTTGTTAGTACCCAAAAGGTGGAGCCATACGAAATCATGGATCTGCTCTTGCAGAACATTACCTATTCCCATGTTTAGTTTTGTTAGTACCCAAAAGGTGGAGCCATACGAAATCTTGGATCTGCTCTTACGGAACATTACTTATTCCCATGTTTAGTTGTGTTAGTACCCAAAAGGTGGAGCCATACGGAACCTTGGATCTGCTCTTACAGAACATTACTTATTCCCATGTTTAGTTGTGTTAGTACCCAAAAGGTTGAGCCATACGAAATCTTGGATCTGCTCTTACGGAATATTACTTATTCCCATGTTTAGTTTTGTTGGAACCCAAAAGATGGAGCTACACGAAATCCTTGATCTGCTCTTACAGAACATTACTTATTCCCATGTTTAGTTTTATCATTACCCAAAAGGTGGAGTCATACGAAAGCTTGGATCTGCTCTTACAGAACATTACTTATTCTAGTAGTCCCATGTTTAGTTTTATCATTACCCATAAGAAAACCTGGATATGTCTTTACAGAAATTTACTTAATCCCATGTTTAGTTTTCTTATTACTCAAAAAGTGGAGCCACACGAAATCCTGTATCTGCTTTCGAAGAACATTACTTATTCTGTTTACGGGCTAATGATTAAGTGGTCAAACAATTTGTATAAACGTTTTTGTAAGTAGCTAACGTTACACTCTCTCAAGCTATCTAAAGAGAGACTTAATCTAACCTTTTCTGTATTGTTCTTTACTTGTTTACTTTTCTTTTCTATATATATGTGATGTACTGTATCTTTTATGTTCTTTGCATAGTCAATAACTATACATACATACATACATACATTCCCATATTTAGTTTTATCATTAACCAAAAGGTGGAGCCATGTGAGACGGGGAACAAGCTGCAAGTGTGTTTCTGACCACCATGTGCTGAAGAGTTCCTATTGAAATTATCGTCTGGATCTAAGGCACTTTTCAAAATAACTTGGAAATTAAGAATTCCTTTGAAAATTATTCAAAGGAGAGTGAGTTATCAAATATTTCCTAACTATGCTTTCGCTGGATAGATTAGTGACTGCGCTGCCTACTTTGGAATAGGAATGATGTTAGATCCCAAATATTGCAAACTTTTTTTTTTGTGTGTGTGTGTTTTCTTCACGAAAAAGGCATATTTTGGGGGAATGAATTTAACCAGCAACTCTTCTTCAAATATAACATAAATTAATGCATCATCATTTAATTCTTATGAAAATACTAAATAATAATTACGATTCCATAGACCATATAACTTTTTCACTGATGGTGGCCAATTTAGCGAAAGCAAAATGATGAAAAAAGGCTGAAGTATGACTGAAATCCTGGCATAGTGGTACTCAATTGAAATGAGTTGGTACCATTTACCAATCACAAGCCTCGAAAGTGAGTGGTTATTTCACATGTAGCATGGCCTGCTCCCTTCAGCCAATCACAGGCCTCGAAAGTGAGTGGTTATTTCAAATAACATGCTCAGGTGTTGAGGTCTGGGCTTGTGGTCAGCGATTAGATGGTGAGCTGCACAAACAAGTGATTCCCTTTGTTCTCTATATAAACATATCCACATCAAATGGCGACCACTGTCCACTGGACAGACCACAAAGGGCTCAACTGAAAAAGGTGAAAAATAATGATTAAAAGGAAGAAAAACCACAGAAAACACAGATGCTGCTTTACTCGTTTCTCACTATACATGCTCAGTGTTTACAAATGCAGAGAAGTCCGAAATTTAGCTGGTTCTACATTAATCATATCACTTTGGGGTGAACATTGATGTTCAGAACACTCTCCAGTCTTCTTAAATGATTGCACTAAAAATACCAATATCCTCTAAAAACGAGGAATTATGAGCGTAAGATAAATAAGGTTAATACTTTGATTTACATGCTACATTTGTTTTATAAACTACAAGATGTAGAGATATAAGACGTTGAATCTTTCAGAACAGATGTCAGTAATCCTTGCCCTTTAAAGATTAAAGTTGTAATGCCTGGTAATTTCACAAACTTCCCTACCGCTGAGAATTCAGGATGAGAGGATGAGCAGGCAAAACTGCTGTCACTTCATTTACGCATACTGTTACAGATACTCTTCAATGTTTGACACGGAACGCTCATACACGCAGACCCACGGGTAATAAACAGGTTACATAATTTCCTTCTTAGTTTGTTTCCTTGAGTATAAATAAGCATGTAATAAACCGGTAACATAACGGTTGTGGGTGTGATATGGTTTTATCGCTTGTGGCTGTATGATATCACTCATTCGTTCGCTCCGCTCACTCGTTTGTGATATCACACAGCCACCCGCGATAAAAACCATATCACACCCACAACCATTAAGTAACCTACTTATATATGTGAGTGTATATTTATATATATATATATATATATATATATATATATATATATATATATATATATATATATATATATATATATATATATATATATATATATATATATATATGTATATATATATATATATATATATATATATATATATATATATATATATATATATATATATATATATATATATATATATATATATACATTTATATGTACATACATTTATATACATATATATATAACTAAATATATATATATATATATATATATATATATATATATATATATATATATATATATATATATATATATATATATATATATATGTGTGTGTGTTTGTGTATATTCAATGGCACTCTTTTCCTGTCCACCAATCAGATGCCTTTACTGCCTTATTAGGTATGCCCTTATTATGCAATGCGGCACAGAGATCACAGTTATAAGGCGTAAGAGCATCCAAAATAGCTGTATATTTTTCATTCCACTTGTAAAATCCATTGTACTCGGTATCCTTTATACCATTGAGATATTTGCCTAGGCTGGCTGTGTCTGTAAAGTTATTCACATGTATAAACGAATTAAGGGGTGCTACCCGAAAGTAGTCTTCATATTCTGCGCCTCGTACGATGGGAACTGATCCTCGTATAAGAGCAATCCAAAACTTCTCAGTGATGTAATCTTTGCACAGACTATTTTCAAACGACAAGTAAAATTTATAGGTTTGCACCAACTTTCTCAAACATGGCTCCTTTTTTCCGCATGGGTCACCTTTTCCGCAACCGCCAAATATGTCCACTGGGTAGTGTTTTCTCAGCTGAGCAATATATTGCATCCTCGAGGAAACACAGTTGCTTATGAAGGCAATAGCCTTATTGCTCCTATTTTTTGCATAATTGATATCCAGTTTTATCTCTTTCTTACGTTTGATGAGTAGACCATAGGGGGTCTTCAGGTCACAGTCCCTTCTGTATCCACTGGTCCAGTTGATGCTGTTACTGTATTTAGTTAGGGCCGGCCCTTTTATTGTGTGTACAGGAGCTTCCATATTATGAAGTATCCATATCTGTTTAGTAGGGTGCCATTGTGGGAGGTCTCCTAAATTACGTAAATGCATGAGAAGGGCATCACTGGTATTAACTTCACTTTTATTGGTGATTATTTCACACATTTTTATTGGACAATGGAGAAAGGGCGACTGTCCCCCATCACCAAACCACCATTTCTGCATGCCAAAAAACGGGGTCCATAACAGAATCCTTTTCATTTCTAAAGGCCCCACAGCATTGCCCTGGGTCATTTTATACACATACTTCACAGGATCGAATATCGGATGCATATCGGAGAAGTCTATGGGTTGAAACTGTATCAAAAACACGAAAAATATACCCATGAATAGTGAAAGTCCAACCAATACCCGTTGCTTGCCCATGTTGTATACTAGTATAAAGTTCGTGTATATAGGGGCAATTTACACACATATGACAAATTTCACCACTGCTAGTCTTTCTCTTGTCCTTGTCTTAACTGCTGATGCTGCTTAAACGACCTGAAAAAGAAAAGTGCCAAATTACTAGAGATGAACAACATGAAACTAAGTAATGTAAAGTATATACACATATATATATATATATATATATATATATATATATATATATATATATATATATATATATATATATATATATATATATATATATATATATATATATATATATACATATATACATATATATATATATATATATATATATATATATATATATATATGTGGTACACTTAATAATTTAAACTTTCTAATATTCAAACTTTCAAATATGCGTATTTTCAAACTTTCTAACTTCTTTATACCCAAACTTCCGTACTTTCAACCCGGTTTGGATATATGAGATGTTAGTCGTATTTCCAAACTTCCAAACTTTCAAAATACTTTACACATTTATACTATTGCATGTTTAGAAAAGCCGCAGAGTGGCACACTTAATAAATCATATTTCCAAACCTTTCCTAGCGGTCCGAAAGTAGTTCTGTGACAGTGTTATTTTCATATATATAATACATTGTATACAAAATGAAATCAAATGTTACTTTTCAAAGGAAATTGCCAATTATAAGAAAAAAGGATAATTTTCGCCTAAAGGCAGCAAGAATGGTGGAGTGTCCCATTTGTCTAATCTATCATTAGAACGGCAGCTTCTAAAATGCGGAACTGGAATGTATGTAAAACTCGTGTCGATATGATGGACCAAGTGTAAAAGAGCAAATAAAGAACTTTAATTTCAAGACCGTCTTTTGGGGAGGGTAAATAGAACTTTATTTGTTCCCGAGTAACCCATAGGCAGGATAAATAAAACTTTATTTGTTCCCGACTTACCCGACCACTCTAGTGAATAGGTATCTATCAATATATATCATCTATCTAACCTGTCTGTCTGTATTTGTCTATCTATATATCTATCTACTGTCTATCAATCAATCGTTTTATCTATTCATGTGTAAGAGCCTTAGATAAATAAAATGTTGTTCTTCATCCAAAGTGAGAGCATCCAAACACACACACATACACATATATGTATGTATGTATGTATGTATGTATGTATGTGTGTGTGCGTGCGTATGTGTTTTATTTACCCTTCCTCTGGAGTGGTCTGAAAGAAATAAAGTTTTATTTACCCTACCGGTAAACAATGTTATTTTCCTCCCCCTAAAGTATGCGGGAACTTATTGTTGGATCTTATGTGCGTGGGGGCAGGGTGGTAATTATAAATGATTGTGCGCGGGCGTGCATGCATGCGTGTGTGTGCGTTCGCGTGTGAGCGGGTTCACGTATTGACAGAAAGATGATTTATTTCATAAACTACGTTATGATGGAATCAATAAAGTATACCATATTATCTTCCTGTCCTCCCGTATTTCTCTGTTTCTAACTATCTATATACGCACATATACGCACACCACACATACATACATTTATGTGTGTGTTTGTGTAAATACTCGCCTGGCGAGTGGGTTGAGGTGACAGTCGTATACATTTAGGCGATATCATATTCAACTCATGCTGTACCGTATAAGAGGTGCATTTAGGGTATTTTAAATGGTTTAACCTTACACACACTGATGAACAAGGCCAAGAGGATGATCACAGGTATTTTATCACCAAGACAGTAAAACGGAGCCCAGGGTTTTTGGGGTGTGGGTCGGGAGGCTTGTACCCATACCACAGTTATTACATTTGCTTCGGGGGCGACGTGGGTGGAGATCAATACGAAGAGATGTTTAAAAGAATTTCGTTTATCGTCACTTTTTTGCCATATTACGGCTAATTCGTGACTCCAAAACCGAAGTGAACGACAAAAACCATCGCCTATACCCAAGTCACTTGCAACCTTCTTACATACCCCGACTCAGGCAGAGTGAGAAACAGTTAGCAGTCATTGAAAAGCAGCACACCACTTTAACAATCAAAGCTGCCAAGAAGAAATACTGAAGGAATGTCTTAGGAAAGGTCGTTTACGACAAGTGGTCTTTACCAATAGGAACATTATAATTTTTTTCAGGGATCTGAAACACCTGTAAATATAGACCCGTTAGGGATCCGCAGTGGCCTAGTGGTTACGATGCCTGGCTCCCAAGCGTGAAGTCGCAGGTTCGAGTCTCAGCTGGATCCCTAAGCGGGTTGGCCTGGTCGCTATATACATGTTTGGCGTTGTGGAGGCTGTCTATGGTCTTTCTGCAACTGAAAGACCCTTTGGAACTATTCGTGAAGAGTAGGGAATTTCTTCCCGGTTCCGGGTTTCTATCTCGTCGCGATAAAACCCAATTCCTTCCTCCCTTCCCGTGGTCGCGCAAGCACTAAATTTCCAAATTTTAAACAAATATCTCAAAGGGCAAACCGTCGTATTGTTCCCAGCCCATATAAGAGCCACTATCTTAAATAACTGTGCATCGGCACAGCCTGTGTGGCACAGTGAGCAATATTGGGTATGAATTAAACCTAGCAATTCATGGAACGTGATTTGAAAAGTTGTCGCCCGATGCTATAATACTTTAAAACATAACCTAGGAAATAATACGCATTTGGTTAGATGTTCTAAGGAGAGTTGAAGATTAAGTCCTGATTAAGATATTCCATTGAAATATTTTCCAAGTACCTTTTTGTCAGAATGATATGGCCATAGAAGTTAGAAAGACGTATGCTGTTTACAGACATAAAAGAGTTAAACTTCTAACTAGGTCAGCTCCTCCTGTACCTTCGAGAGGATGTACCCACCTGAGATGCGGTGGAGGAGCTCAGAAAACTTCTCAACCTGTCTGTCTGTGTTCTCAAATACCTTGTCTCAGACCTCCTATGCTGAAAAGATGATACTTTTAACTCTTTCAATGCTGAGGCTACTTTCGCACAACGGAGGACGCATTTTTTTTTATAAGAACCATCTTAACTTTGTCATGTTGGTATTCAGTGGATAGCTCTTACTCTCAGATGAGTACCAATGCGCCAGGGTTTCAGTCAGTTTTTAATCATTTTGTATCGGCCAAATTAGCAACCAGCAGCACAAGGGTTAAACTTGCGTGGCATATCACGAAGTTATGAGGCGTTAACAATTGCATGTCCTCACTTGTTAGGCTAACCGTAATACCTTTAAATTCATGAACTCACTGTCTGTTCAAAACAATGCTTATCTTATTTAAACCACCAGGGAGATAATTGTTGAAATTCTTGTGCCCATTCCTCTGGTATTAAGATAGTATGGAGACCTTTCCTTAAAGTTTGATAGAAGTAGGTTGCTGCCTTTCTGAGGCAATAGAGAAACAAGTGAATGAAATCTACACGTTTTGCTTGTGGGTTGCATAAACATACGTTTTTCTTCCTCGTACCAAACCAAAACCTTTTTTTATACCAACTTGATGTCATGAATAGAGATTATATTGAAAGGAAGGTCGTAGCCTCAAACTTAAACTATTCAGTCTCCTTTTCTCTTTTCATAAGCATTCCGCTTTACAAGCACCTTGTGAACTAGAAGATTGGTGCATTTGTACCATATGAAGCCGTAGGTAATATACTTTTGAAATACAATCACTCCATTGCCCTCGTGTTCTGAAAAAGTAAATATATATGATTCTCAGTGAAGGCAATGGAAGGGGCTACCTCCTTGAAATGAAACATACTGCTTGGGGTTTCTCACCTGCATATTGAGCCCGATTTTCAAATCTGATTGAGGCATGTGAGAAAGTTGCCATTGACCTGGGTTAAACTGTTGTTATTCGCAATTTACCCTAAAATGGAAGAAAAGCTGACAATAAACAACATTTTATTCCAGTCGAGGCTGTCGAATGGGAAATTATGTGTCTACTTACTATATCTAGCAGTTTTAAATACATAACCTTTACCTGAAGTGGGTGTTTAATGCAAGACGTGCTGAATTGCTCATTGGTAAGTGTGCATTTTATTTATTTATGCTTTGTTGTTTGACAATAACAAAGGGAAAATGTTTTATTCAGATTGGATGGAATCTAGTGGCCTAGGTGCCTTTAACGCGTCAAATCCATAGGCTAAATTGTACACATGGTCCGGCAAATAGGAAATTAAATTGATTACAGTTGAGCATTTTGAGAGATATCTGGCTGCAAATTGTTGAACCCATTGTGTTTAACAATCCCTCTTCGATTGTTTTTCAACTATTACTCGTTGTTTTTGTAGATATGTTTATACCATGTGCCATACCATGTGCGCATTGAAGATGCAAATAGGTTAGTATCCATTCACTCATTTAGTCATATAACACGTATGGAATTCGCAATAATAAAAACTAGGCACGTTGTTTGTTATCATAACACGTAACATCTCTCGTTTTGCATCTACTCGTTTGTTTTAGATATTGGTTGCTTTCATCAATGGGTGTCCATAGACAGCACATCACAACACCACACTTTTACATAGCGACAAGGCCTCCTGGCTTTTAGCAAGTGTGAGTGAATACAAGAATGTCCATCGTCATTTGGACAACAGCTAACTGCGCAGTGTATTAAAAACAGTTGATAATTTGTGTGTGTGGAGGGGGGGGGTGGGTGGAGGGGGGATATACCATTTTGATACTAAGATAGTTGCACTAAGCAGACGAATATCAAAACAGGAATCTATTTATATAAGTGGATGGTTGCGTTCTGTCTGGGAGATAAACATCTCAATCAGGGTAATAGGGCAACTTTTAGTGCACTTCAACGTGTAAATGTTAAACTTGAAAACGTGATCCGCACCACTCAGTACACAAAATGTTTTCCATATAGTATATTTATAGCAAAATATTTCTTTGTATCGCTGGATGTTTTGTACGTGCCACTTATCTGGTTTAACAAGGACTGTTTAGTAAGAGCGGTAAACAATACAAAAAATACTGTGTGGTATTTTTGTAAGTTGTTTTCTAATTAGTTAACTTTGTCAGTTGATTTCAAATGAGTTCCTTTGCCCTGGCATCACGATTATGAGTCTGCAGTACTACTTGTACGAATCCAACGGGCGCTGTGCAAATGTGAGATATAAGCTACAAAAGTTACACTATATTGAAAAATATATTTCAACCCTTCCAATTCTAAAGCTACATTCTTCAAAATCACAAGGCTTCGAAGATTTTTGAAAAACATCTTAACCCTGTCATGTTGATATTCATTAGCCATGTGCTAGTGTTTCAGTCATTTTTCAGATGTTTTGCATCATTTTGTATTGGCAAAATTAGCCATCAGTAGCATAGGGGTTAAGGCCCAACGTTGGTTTTTTTGCCAATATTGTTGACGCCCAATATTGTTTCAAAGCAATGTAGTACACATCGATTGCTATCTTCCAAAAGAAATGATGTTTTGAAAAATAGTTGAATGAGAAATGTTTGTTAGAACCAAATCATCAACTCTACCTCATATAATGATGACATTACACTTGGTCTTGATTGTATGCCATAAGTATCATTGGTCCAGACGACAATTGTCCAGGGATTTCTGAGCACAAAAGGTTAACATTAGTACAGTAGGATATCTTACTGTGAAACTAACATCATCCTCTGTGAAGCAGAACGTGAATATGTCACCGAATTCCAAATAAATAGGAAGTCAGTAGGTGTTAATTGCTTCTTTTCCATTAAGCTTTTTGTTATCTGCGTGGATGTGGTGGGTTGATTTTGCAATCAAACTGTTTACTTGGATTATTGTCAATGGCTAGCCAAACGTTGATACGATATAAGTAGACAATGGTTAACCTGATTTAATCTTGTTCAGTTTTGCAACAGGTGTTTTCCAATTTGCACGCTTTCATCCCTCAGATATGTGGGTATGCGTACCCGATTCCCTGAAACACCCTAATCATGATCCAATAAGACACCCATCCGCTCATGACAACCTTTGGGTGGAAAAGTTCGCGGGTGGTCTGAGGCGTTAACCCATCCAAACTCCGTGGACCACCAAAGTTGTCTGAAAATATTGAAACTATCTTCAAACTGGAAGGTACATGTGCTACATTCAGATATAAAATATTCAAAGGGTCGGTGTGTTTCTTTTGCATAGGATTTCAGATTTCATTCCACAACTTTCTTAAAGTGTGCCAAGTTCATTGAGAGGATGATATACAGTATTTTATTCCATGCATGTGTGTGTGTGTGTGTGTGTGTGTGTGTGTGTGTGTGTGTGTGTGTGAGAGAGAGAGAGAGAGAGAGAGAGAGAGAGAGAGAGAGAGAGAGAGAGAGAGAGAGAGAGAGAGAGAGAGACTTGTTGTATATCTGTTGTCACTTGCTATCTCAACATGCTGCGGCTGTAAGAGATTCTCTGGTTCATTCATTGCACCCCTTGGCAGAACCAACTCGAAAACAATTGAAAAAAGATTCACTTATCGCTCATTGTAACCTGTCCTCTAAGGTGAAAACGGGGATGGCAAAATTTCAACTTGACTTTACGACAAAGATCTTTAAAATACTGACATCACTAATGAATAATAGATATAGTACTTATTTTTCTAATTTCTTTGAGAACCATAGTAGGAACCTATTTTGTATCATACAAATCAATTCGGAACATATTATGGATTAAATGCTTGCCTCAAATGGTCTAAACCTTGCGTATCGAGTGATCTTTGCGTGTCACCACTGCGCAAGGTTCTAGGTTTGAGCTCTCCTTGTGGCATGTGAGAAAGTTTCCTGTGATTTGGGTTGGTCGATGGTTTTTCACGGAGGTTTGGGGTTCCTACACAAGTTGATTATGGCTAAACACGATTTATTCAAGGCAGATAATGCCCATATACAAATTTCCGCGAAAAAAAAGCATTTTACTTAAAACAGTGTATGGAAGCTATATATTGTTCTATACCTTGCAAGTAATGAGCAAAAAACATCTAGTGTTTTCCAACTAATTACCAAGTTCTCAAACCATTTGCATAAGCACAGTATTTACGAACCTAGACGTCCAATCTCCTAGATAGGACTGGGTGGTCTCTCAAGTTTAAGATAACTCCTTAATTTCATGTTGTATCAAGGGCAAACCGTTAGAGTTTTTTCATCAGCTAGGCATTACAGAATTTATCATCATCGAAAAAGCGATAAAGCTTCAAATTTACATAAGGAAAATTAGTTTATGCCATGTTTTCAGACCACCCAGTTTATAGAGGAAGAATTCGCCCACACCACAGTCACAGGCCAGTGTTCAAAACACATTAAAACACTAAACAATTCATCTCCTGCGAGGTTACCTTTCCCATGCGAGTGATCTCATTGTTGAACAACAGCAACGTTTACAGTACAGACATCTAATTCCTGCACCAGTCGGCCGGACGTCTGCCAGTGCCTGGTTGTATAAAACCCCATGGATAACATGTCAAAGAATAATCCAAGCACATCAATGACCTTAATGTAGCTTTCTAATAACATTTACGTTCAATGTTGAGGTAATTCATTCATCCATGTCCATGAAACTGGGTGGCAATCGGCCGTGCGGTCGTGTAGTATGCCCGGGCTGCCCGCACATTTAGTGCAGGAATTAAATGTCGGCACTGTACATTCTGCACGATACCATTATTGGTGGGGTACATACGTCCTTATTGTGAACTGTCTAGCCATGACTTAATGGAATCTAGCACTTATTTGTTTATTTGTTCTATTGTTCCATTCACAGATATAATCTTGTGATGTATGTTACTTTAGTATTTATATGGCCATGCAATACACATATAACACACATAGGCGTATACAGAGACAATCATGGGGTTTGTCCCAATACCTGTCAGTACATGACATTAAAACGCTGACATAAAACTCTAAAAACAATCATATCAGACACTTTGTAAACTTCTTTATGGGTTTGACTTTTCCCGGGAGCTTTTGATGCGGCATGAAATAAAGAATGACGTGATAGTATGTTTCTAAAAAATACAACATATTTCTGGTTAAGTCATAAATAATAGTCAACTCCCAGAACTGTTAATATAAAAGCAACAGGGAAATCGCATAACAACATGAGGGCCCCTTTAGCTAGGTCCATGCGTCAACATATCTTAGTGCAGTTATAGACAAATGGTGTACGAGTGGTAAATAGCAATTTGGTCAGATCGCACGGGGGACTTCCCCAACAACCGTGTGGTCTTACGCACTCTGCAACGATTGCTCACTGCCTCTATGATACAAAGAGGCAGAGCAGGAGGCCTGTAATATAGTTGCCAGTGACTTGGGGTTCAGTTGTAAGATTTTTCCAGATATTTCGGTTTCCTCTAACATAAACAAGTAACTATTCTCAAATTAGCCTTTATGACAGCATACTCATTACAAGAAGAATGGATTCTTCCCTAGAGGAACCCATAGATCTTTGTTGTATTGAATAGACCTTTATGGGAATTTCAATTATCGTCACTTCTCGGATGTATTTAGGCAAAATTGTGACTAGCCTGTTGTAAGTGGTGGAGGAAAGCGGAATGCTCAGAAACATCAACCACCCAACCCGAAGTCACTTGTGTCTTTCTCACATGCCCGGCTTCCATTCTATTAAAGCGGTAGTGGTGAGGGACAACGACCAGGCTATGACAAACCCTCACACCACTCGGCCATAGGGGCATGCCCTAACACATTTATTTGTCGGTAGCAAAATAGGGATGTGCCAAACGAATAGAAGCAAACGCCCAGTATAAAGCATTGTTTCAGCTGCAACTGTCGTGTCTATTTCGTGTCAGGCTTCGCTTGAATGAATGGAGCTATGTACTGGCCAGTCATCAGGTCATATTTCCGAGCTAGGATCATAACTCGCTATCAGTGTTAAGGTTCATGGAAAGTTCAGTTATAGGGCGAGGCCATAGGTAGCTAAGATACATCAGCATGATAGCTGCAGCCACTTCGAGCAGCGGCTCTTTCTCATCGTGGATTCTTCCAATAAAGAAATTAATTACACGTACATATTAGCTGCACATGTATATTTGGAGTGCGACTATTAACGCTCAGTAATAATTTAGTTCATAATTTCCATAATTTGTTTGTTTCCATAACAAACTTTATCGACATAACCTTAATCCTTTCTATGCTAAGACTAATTTTGTTCCAGTCACAGTATTAAAAAAAATGTGCGACCATTAACGCTCAGTAATCATTCAGTTCAACATTTCCAATACGGTAAACTTCACCGACACACCCTTAACCCTTTCGATGCTGAAGGTACTTTAGTTCACGGCACACTACCGAAAGTGTGTTATAACACTGTCTAAACCCTGTCATGTTGGTATTCATTTAAGAGCTCTCGCTGAGTACTATTAGATGGACACCAGTACACACAAGGTTTCAGTCAATTGCCAGGGTTTTAACCTCTATTAGGCTTCTCTCCTTTTCCTCCTGTCATTGTTATCAACCAATGTGAGTAGACCACTTTTTGATAACATTTTATGGCATTAAATGGCTATGTGTGCCGATATGCTTTAAAACACTTATTCATTCATTCGCAACTTCTTCTCACGATGAAATTAACAACACGTACATTACTAGCTGATGTATGTACATGCAGTAGATTACGCTAACACCATATAACAGGTAGGAAGGAATTGGTTTCTACGCCACTTTCAATAGATTAGATTCTAGCCATGAGCGGCGATAAAACAAGATGCAAATACACCCACAGAGGTGTAAAAGGTACCTAATTCGGTATTGTGATATAATTATGAATATTTCTTTCAATAGAAATATTCTAAACTATTTACAATTTCGATAAAGTTAAAGTTGAACAGTTTTATTTAATCAAATAACTTGCAAAAGTTAATTTGGTCAACAACTCTAAGCACATTACTGTACTCCAATCTACCTATATAAGTACAGTACAGACAATTAATTCCTGCACCAGTCGACCGGGTGCCTGGCAGTGCCTGGTTGCACAAACACCCATGGCTAACATGTCAAAAAGATGAGCCAAACGCATAAATGACCCATGTAGCTTGCAAATCAATGTACGTTCAGTTATGAGCTCATCCATGCATCCATGCCCAGACAATTGGCTGTCAATGGGGCGTGCGGTCGTGTATTATGCCCGGCTGCCCACGTATTTAGTGCAGGAATTAAATGTCGCCACTGTAGCATCATTGGCATTGTTAGGGTAAGCACAATCGATGGTTGTTGCGCTTTCCCGGTCTCCCTCCCGATTTGTCATCAGATCGGGAGTGCGAGGGGAATGCTAATTTTGGGTGAGGGTGTGTCGGTGGTTCGCCCCGATACCCTCCACTTACCTTGACTGTGGCCTGCCGTGTGGACCACGGCATTGCTAATGACTGCTAGCTGTCTCTTGACCCTGTCCAAATTTGAGTCCCTGCTAGGGCATGAAAGATTGATGCCTTAGACTTGAAACCAAGTGGCGGATTGGTTTCCCTATCATCCACACCTACTTACATGCGCCCTAGCAGCAATTACTTGGCAGAAAAACTGACCACAAATGAAAATTCCGAATTTAAGTTTTAGCGTGTTCCTGTGTAGCAGCGTAAGCAGGGTCTACCAACTGCAAGATCGGATTAGCATGCGATACCTTCACCACCCTAACCCCGAGAATGCTCGTAGCATTAAGAAATTACGAACAAATATGTAAATTTAACTGAATGACCAAAGTTCGTGGCGAATAACTAGGACGACTGCAAATGACATGAGCTTCAGCCGGTTTAACATCTCATTTATCAATTTCACATCTGTTAGCCGAGCTTTTTGAACTTTTGGTACATAAGTTAGGTAGCCCTAACTGTGTGGTCTCAGGGATATCTGTACCGTGGCCTGCCGTGTGGCCCACGGCGTTGCCAATGACTGCTAGCTGTCTCTCGAACCTGTCTGAATTTGAGTCCCTGCTGGGGCATGAAAGATTGATGCCTTAGACTTGAAACCAAGCGACGGATTGGTTCCCCTATCATCCACACCTACTTACATGCGCCCTAGCAGCAACTTGGCAGAAAAACTGACCAAAAATGAAAATTCCAAATTTAAGTTTTAGCGTGTTCCTGCGCGGCAGCGTAAGCAGGGTCTACCAACTGCAAGATCGCATTAGCATGCGATACCTTCACTACCCTAACCCCGATAATACTCGTAGCATTAAGAAATTACGAACAAATATGTTAATTTAACTGAATGACCAAAGTTCGTGGAGAATAACTAGGACGACTGCAAATGACATAAGCTTCAGCCGGTTTAACATCTCATTTATCAATTTCATATCTGTTGACCGAGCTTTTTGAACTTTTGGTACATAAGTTAGGTAGCCCTAAGTGTGTGGTCGCAGGGATATCTGTGTGCTCTAACATTTATTTCATTAAAAGAATTGCCAAACGAAAAAAAAGGACTTCTCTACTTCCTCCACCTGTTACAACTGCCGAAATACGCCCTAGCCGAAATTTGGCAGAAAGAAATGACAAAAAATGAAAATTCCAAATTCTGGTCTCAGCGTGTTCCTGAGCGGCAGCACAGGCAGGGTCTACCAACCTCAAGATCGCAATTCGTGTAGAATGCGATACCTTCACTACCCTACCCTCGAGAATACTCGTAGTTTCATTAAAAGAATTGCCAAACGAAAAAAAAAGGATTTCTCTAATTCCTCCACCTGTTACAACTGCCGAAATACGCCCTAGCCGCAATTTGGCAGAAAAAACTGACAAAAAATGAAAATTCCAAATTCTGGTCTCAACGTGTTCCTGAGCGGCAGCACAGGCAGGGTCTACCAACTGCAAGATCGTAGTTCGTGTAGAATGCGATACCTTCACTACCTTACCCTAGAGAATACTCGTAGCGTTATGAAATTACGAACAAATATGTAAATTTTACTGAATGACCAGAGTTTGTGGAGAATAACAGGGCGGGTACTTTCCAGTTAATTACAAATTAATAAATCAATAGTTGTTGTTTTGTTTTTATTTTTGCATTTCCACCATTTGAAATAAGCCCAAAGTATGCCTTTATTAGGCATATATTACATGTACCTGGATGGTAGTTCTAACGATAAATATGAAACCATACTAAATATGAAATCACTTTAGTTAAGTTACAGATAGCCAGAGGTCGCCACCTGACATTCTCTGCCGTCTGTTGTTATTACCCTCTATATTAAAAACACATTTTCAGGAGAAGTCACTGGTTCCTGCGGACTCTTCTCCAGTCATTTTAGTTATGCTTGAAATGAGATGAAGAACCAGCTCTTAACATTTCCTAACAAAAGTATTACATTACAACAGTTATCAACACTTTAATAGATAGATAAAAAATAGTATACCACTAACTAACTTCAAATATGTTTTTATATCGTGGAATACGCAAAGTAAATAATTTTCGAAAATGTGACCCTATCACGGTCGACGAATGACAAATGCGGGACTGTGCTCTATTAATAGCCATGAGCGGCGATAAAACAAGATGCAAATACACCCACAGAGGTGTAAAAGGTACCTAATTCGGTATTGTGATATAATTATGAATATTTCTTTCAATAGAAATATTCTAAACTATTTACAATTTCGATAAAGTTAAAGTTGAACAGTTTTATTTAATCAAATAACTTGCAAAAGTTAATTTGGTCAACTACTCTAAGCACATTACTGTACTCCAATCTACCTATATAAGTAGCATCATTGGCATTGTTAGGGTAAGCACAATCGATGGTTGTTGCGCTTTCCCGGTCTCCCTCCCGATTTGTCATCAGATCGGGAGTGCGAGGGGAATGCTAATTTTGGGTGAGGGTGTGTCGGTGGTTCGCCCCGATACCCTCCACTAACCTTGACCGTGGCCTGCCGTGTGGACCACGGCATTGCTAATGACTGTTAGCTGTCTCTTGACCCTGTCCAAATTTGAGTCCCTGCTGGGGCATGAAAGATTGATGCCTTAGACTTGAAACCAAGCGACGGATTGGTTTCCCTATCATCCACACCTACTTACATGCGCCCTAGCAGCAACTTGTCAGAAAAACTGACCAAAAATGAAAATTCCAAATTTAAGTTTTAGCGTGTTCCTGCGCGGCAGCGTAAGCAGGGTCTACCAACTGCAAGATCGCATTAGCATGCGATACCTTCACTACCCTAACCCCGAGAATACTCGTAGCATTAAGAAATTACGAACAAATATGTTAATTTAACTGAATGACCAAAGTTCGTGGAGAATAACTAGGACGACTGCAAATGACATAAGCTTCAGCCGGTTTAACATCTCATTTATCAATTTCATATCTGTTAGCCGAGCTTTTCGAACTGTTGGTACATAAGTTAAGTAGCCCTTACTGTGTGGTCGCAGGGATATCTGTACCGTGGCCTGCCGTGTGGACCACGGCTTTGTCAATGACTGCTAGCTGTCTCTCGATCCCGTCCGAATTTCAGTCCTTGCTGGGGCATGGAAGATTGATGCCTTAGACTTGAAACCAAGCGACGGATTGGTTCCCCTATCATCCACACCTACTTACATGCGCCCTAGCAGCAACTTGGCAGAAAAACTGACCAAAAATGAAAAATCCAAATTTAAGTTTTAGCGCGTTCCTGCGTGGCAGCATAAGCAGGGTCTACCAACTGCAAAATCACATTAGCATGCGATACCTTAACTACCCTAACCCCGAGAATACTCGTAGCATTAAGAAATTACGAACAAATATGTAAATTTAACTGAATGACCAAAGTTTGTGGAGAATAACTAGGACGACTGCAAATGACATGAACTTCAGCCAGTTTAACATCTCATTTATCAATTTCATATCTGTTAACCGAGCTTTTTGAACGTTTGGTACATAAGTTAGGTAGCCCTAAGTGTGTGGTCGCAGGGATATCTGTGTGATCTAATATTTATTTCATTAAAAGAATTGCCAAACGAAAAAAAAGGACTTCTCTACTTCCTCCACCTGTTACAACTGTCGAAATACGCCCTAGCCGAAATTTGGCAGAAAAAAAATGACGAAAAATGAAAATTCCAAATTCTGGTCTCAGCGTGTTCCTGAGCGGCAGCACAGGCAGGGTCTACCAACTGCAAGATCGCAGTTCGTGTGTAATGCGATACCTTCACTACCCTACCCTCGAGAATACTCGTAGTTTTATTAAAAGAATTGCCAAACGAAAAAAAAAGGATTTCTCTAATTCCTCCACCTGTTACAACTGCCGAAATACGCCCTAGCCGCAATTTGGCAGAAAAAACTGACAAAAAATGAAAATTCCAAATTCTGGTCTCAACGTGTTCCTGAGCGGCAGCACAGGCAGGGTCTACCAACTGCAAGATCGTAGTTCGTGTAGAATGCGGTACCTTCACTACCCTACCCTCGAGAATACTCGCAGCGTTATGGAATTACGAACAAGATAGGGTTGAGTTTAGATCCCAGTCAGATTTGAGCCTTCCCGGCATGCTTTGCTGTATTAGATATCCGCGGGAAGGTCAAAGCTCATATAAAGCTACACTTAGTTTCATAATGGCATATAAAAGACAATATTGACAAACGAACAAATTTTCTTTATATGTTTGGCCATATTATTCATTTTGAACTGAAGTCTTTTAATCCAATTTTTGAAAAACAAGTCACATAGTTTCGCATCTGTGTTACACCGGCTTGGTCTACCGCGACTGCTACGAACGCCCAGTGTGCCAAAACCACATGTTTCTGAAACATGTGAGATGTTTAGGAAACTTCAAGATATTTCACAAACATCTTACATGTTTACAAGATATCTCTTAATTTGCGGAAGTGATATCACCTAATTGAAAGATGTTTCGCAAACATCTCTCTTATTTAATGGATATCTCTCAAATATAGTTTTGGCACAATGGCGTCAGGTCCGCCTGGCGTGTCAAAACCACATATTTCTGAAACATCTGAGATGTTTACGAAACATCTCTGACTTTGAGAGATATCACCTAATTCATTTTAGGGATAGCGCGATATCACATTATTCAGAGATATTTCCTAAACATCTTTGAATTATGTGATATCATGATATCACCTAAATGTGAGTGATATCACTTAAATACAAGATGTTTCTTAAACATGTACATGTTTCCAAAACATCTGGCATTTAAGTGATATCTCTTTTAGTGCCTGATGTGAATTATGTGATATCGCGCTATCACCAAAATGAATTAGGTGATATCTCTCGAAGTCAGAGATGTTTCGTAAACATCTCAGATGTTTCAGAAATATGTGGTTTTGACACGCCAGGCGGACCTGACGCCATTGTGCCAAAACCATATTTGAGAGATATCCATTAAATAAGAGAGATGTTTGCGAAACATCTTTCAATTAGGTGATATCACGTAAATGAGTGATGTTTCGGAAACATGTACATGTTTAAGAAACATCTCACAATTAGGTGATATCACTCAAGTGATACTGTGATATCACTTAAACATGTATATGTTTACGAAACATCTCTCAATTAAGTGATATCACGAGTGATATCACTTAATTAAGAGATGTTTCTTAAATATCTCTGACTTTATTGATGATTTCTGTCAGACATATCTAGTAAACCACAATGTTTCTGAAACATCTCTCATGTTTAGGAGATATCTCTGCATATAGGTGATATCTCATAAATATGGCGAATGATGTTTAGGAAACATGTACATGTTTCCTAAACATCTCTCATGTTTCAGAAACATGTGGTTTTGGCACACTGGGCCTTCCATAGACGTGCATTGTCGAGCACGTTTGTGGTGAAAGATCTCAATAAAAACGAAAGGAATATTTTCCAAACTTCTGTGAACAATATATGCGTATATATCGCTGCCAAAGATAATATTTGAGTTTGTGAACGATAGCCATTTAATCGCGAAATTTATCTGAAAGGACAAGGTAGAACTACATCGAGGACATGACGAGCACCCATATTGACAGTGACGTCACTAGACTGCAAAGACCATTTGAAATTCGCCCAAAGTATGCCTTTATTAGGCAGATATTACATGCACCTGGATGGTAGGGCCTTTTTGTGACTACTGTGAAAGCTTTGACATGTCCAGGGCATCATGTTTGATTGTTAACCCACATTAACCACCTGCATTAACCAATGATTAAGATAATTGGTGTCGCATCGTTTTTCTAGGGTTGTCCTGCCACTGAAGCATCAGTGATATTAATATTTCATATTTTCCTTTGAATATAACTCCATTCTCTGAGTGCAATTTAACTGCCAGCAGACTCCCCGCAGGGCTTGTGTGCATTAAAATCCGGGATTATTCTTTGATGTTGACATAATTCGAAAGCAAATATGATTTTCAAGTAATTTCATTTTATCGCACAACATTGAATCTGTACAGAAGGCTGGATATCCAGGTGCCGTAAGGTATACGTGGGCTATCTTGAGCCACATCACAAACCTACCGTCCACACCCTTGACAGACTGTTATCACTGATACCTTCTGAAGAGTGCCACAGTGACGAGTGTTAAGACGAGGCGGTCTCACCGACGTTTTAGGCCCAGCGAATGTTATGTTGAATAACACAGGGTAGGCCAACAATATATATATATATACCGGCTAGGCCACTGAGCTCTTGGTTAGACTGCCTTTTAGAATGCTAAAGAGGAGCAATTTTATTGATATCATTGACTACTACTACTACTACTACTACTACTGCGACTACTATGATTACACAAGCAAAATGTGTCGCTCCAGTCTTCCACTTCCTTTGGCTACACGATTCCCAGTTTTGGCTACAATGATATTGGGCATGGACATCCCTGCAAGGTCCTGTCATAAGTACCTCGTATTATGACAGGACCTGGTTTTAACATACTTATCGTGCAGATTCCCGGTTTAGGTAGGACCTTGCACCTTGCCAAAGACATGAATGATCAAATAATAGAGTTTGGTTTTCAAGTAAAGGGTGAGTCTTGATATTTAACCAAAAAACGAAACACAGACAGATATGTGCGTAAAGGGTGCCATATCAACTCAAAATAGCAAATTATTTATAAGTTTAACATTATTCTGTAACTATGAGGTGTAAGCTATACAATAGCATAAGTGCAGTTGTCTACATTTAACTCAGTTTTCAAATATTTTAGTTTTAGAAATGACCCGGGTATCGGGTAGGGTTCTACCTTAAGCATGAGTGGGTTGAAGTTAGTGGTATCAGTATCAATGGCTCGTTGTCTCGTGAGCTAGCTATCGATTGGTAAAACACCAGCAGACCTCGAGAATCGACGCCACGGAAACTTGTGATCTTGGAATAACCTATCCATGTCTGGGATTAGGTTTAGGGGTAGGTTTAGGGTTAGGAATCAGGTTAAGAGTTAGGGGTAGGCAATTCTAATACTAACCCGCGACCTCATTCCGAACATTACTGGATGTGGCCACAGTGCCAGTCGTCCTGGACACTCCACTAGTAGAATCTTCAGGACGATCGCACACTGGATACAGCCGTGCTTCCTGTCATTCGCACTCCCTAGAGAACGCTATCCACCTGGCCGGCACTGGCGTGCAGGTCCTTATCTATATGGGTCAAATGCAGCCAGCTAGTAGCAGTGTAGGATGGAGTGTTGACGCTAGACGCTAATGTTCATACCCGGCGGTAGCGCCGCAAGAGTGAAACGGCAGCAGATGTAACTAATTGAACCTCAGAATAGCAAGTTCATAGCACAGGCAAAATTGGATTGCGAAGCTTGCAATGCCACAAAGTTAACGACATGTAAAGGCGTATTGATATAATTATTATTGTTCATTTATTTGAAAAGGCATTAGATTAAAAGATCAAAAACAATTTTTGAGCTATTTTGGCGCTCCTTATTGGGTTCTAACGACATTCCAATGATGCCGAGCCTTTGGGAGTAGTTAGACAACAGGCACCATATTTGATTTGGACATTACACCGGCTCGCATGACGAAGGTAGATAATAATCAGTTTCTGGCCGTATTTAAATATGTGGGGTCATTGATAAACGTGGCCTAGAGGTCCTTTTCAAAGATTTACTCCGTTTGTCAGTCACGTAAATGACAAGACTAAACTCGGAAAGCTAGGAACGATCTCAAATAGAGTAACAGGATTTCATTAATATAGTTCTCTTTTCAATCGGTAACATTGGCACAAGTAGCCGTGGCGTAATGGATAGAGCTCTTGCCTATCAGACATGGGATCGCGGGATCGATTCCGGCTGCCCGCGACTTTTTTCATCTTTTCCATCTGTCCAGCGCTTCGTGAGGTACTTAGAAATGCTACCTACTTTTACAAACTGTGGCATTATTTTTATTTTACTTTACTTTACTGAAATGAATTGTTGGTCAAATCCGCTGATCCCAGAGAGAATGTCTGCCTGAATTGCCGTTCGCTATAAGGGCCGATGACTTAATGTTGGGCCTTGACTAAAAACGATCTTTTTAACTTTTATCTTTGAGTTATAATAAACATTTCCACAGTTGTGAAGGTGGGAATTTCTTCGAGAAAATATATAGTTTAATGGATGTAAGTAATGCCTAGCCTTCATTTAAAAATTGAGCTCTGTGAAGTTTAAAGGGTATAAGTATTAATTTATATCTGTTGATGAAGGAAATGTTCCATTAAGTTCCCTATGACGTTGGTGTTGTCACTTGCATGCACACTTGCTGCACATGACTATTACTTTATGCAACTCCCAGCCATTTACCTTCTATCTGCCCTTTCACACGTCCCTACGTGCTGATCAGTGCCCTATCCAAGTACCTACCACCTGTACTTTGGGCTTGGATCCGTGCGCCCGCCACTCACTTTTTGGGCGCACGGATCCTTACTATACTAGGCAAGTTCCGCTATCCCGTGTACGGCCCCGGGAACGGCTAAAGATAGTGCCACGTCACGCAAAGTGATGCATCGTCATCACTTTGCGTGTAGCCTGGCGCTGCCTGGCGCGGAGCCGATCTCGGGAACCGGCTAAGTAGCGCTGTAGGCCGTAAGTCCAAAACGGCGCAGCTATTTGAATAAATGTGGAATATTAAATTGATAATCCACAAAAACATTGATTGCAACATTGAGTTAAATATGTTAACTCAACATTGACAAAGCGGTTTTAAAAAATTCGCCGGTTTTGATGTAGAAATTTCAAATTTAAAAATAGGCCCCGTTTAGCAGAGATGATCGCCACTTGATTTCTTTAATCAGCTACGGCGTAGCCGTAGTCCCGTCGTAGCGGATTCATATTTTTACCCACCCGCCTCCGCCTACGGCTCCGTACAAGCTCAGCCGTTCCCGGGGCCGTTCACGGGATAGCGGAATCTGCCTATTGACAACTTCTACTCCTGCGGCCTTTAGCGCCTTGCCGCAACACTTCTCTTCCCCCTTCTCTGTTATTGTAAAGTCCTCCCAGTACCTCTTTCAACGGGGCCCTATCTGGATGTGACAGCCATACAGATTTCCACTTGCAGCAGAAAATTGAGTATAAAAGCGGTTTTAATAGAAATGACTACAAGAAAGTGGTATATTTAGTTCAGGAAGTATACGATACTCTGGCATGTAGCTTAATATAGGAGTTTTAGCATGCTCTTGAGGGTTGTAAGTTGTAACAAGTGACTTTAAAAATTCTGTGTGACCATATCCTGTCATGACCTTAATCCTAACCCTTACCCTAGGTAGGGTATTCCAATATCCCACGTGCACATGGCATCGATTCCTGAAGTCTGCGGGGATTAATAATTAATCTACCCTCAGGCTATCCTATCGATTCCCGTCGGCCTCCAATATGGCCGACCTAGTGCCCCACCCACCTAGTAACGAAGTAGAGTTGCATTTCATAACAACAGGTACTATGCTGCGTGCGTTTACCTGACCCTGCCAGTCAATGGAAGCTGCATGTATACAACCATCTCTTAACCCATTCACACTCAGAGGTACTCTGGAAAGTATCGTCTGCTACTCTTATACTTTTGAAAAATAACTTGGGAATAAAGCGAAAATTCAATAGATATTTGAAGGAGAGTTGTTGTTTAGCTTCTTATCACCATTTCTCCTTCAAATGTTTTCTCTGAAAATGCTTTTGCAAGTTAAATATTTTCAAAATCGTCAGGCCTATTTTGGCCGCTCTGAGTGTTAATGGGTTAATTCACCCATTATTACTAGTTCCAAAGTGAATATTATACATACCTGTGTTTTTGCTGTACTTAGATTGGTAGACATCCCATGTTATCATTTCGCTAATAGTAAACTCAATGTACATGTATATGCTAGTAGTTGCGTGGTCGGTTGTACAACACTAATGTAAGAACAATGTACTATTGTCATGACAGAAAGATTAGAATGCGTCACAAAACCTGTCAAAAAGCGAACTTACCTGTGTGTATACTTGCAGGTAACTTATTCACGATTGGCTGTAGGATGACGGGGTACTATAGGCCGTAACAACGGCATGCGCAAACGATCGGCTATGTTTGAATATTGCATGATCTATATAGCTAATATAAAGCTGGAGCTGACTACTATTGTCACTACAGAAAGATAAGAACGCGTCTCACTACCTGTCGACAAGCGAACTTATCTGTGCGTACACCTGTACGTAGCTTACCTGCTTTAATAAATTATTCACTGATGTGTGCGGGCTGACAGTGTATATAAGCCTTCATGAGATCATCACAAGCAACACGCAAGTACTGATGCTGAGAATAACTTGAAATGGCCACAGCAGTTGAGTTGGTCAAGTGGTTAGCACGCTTGACTGCTTTCCAGTGCTTCGGAGGGCATTGTAAGTCGGCGGGCGAGTCGGCCAAGAGCCTCAGTAGCTCGTGTTTCTGTAATTGTAATTGATATACCGACTTAAAATAAAGATTACATTTACATTTACATTTATAAGTTCTTAAATCAGGGTACGTGTGCGTTATGGAATGTTCAATTGATATTGTGCATTTACGTTGGCATACCCATCAACATTCAACACTCCAAAATCAGGAGATTTCAGGCGGTTTTTTATTGCGGCTTGTTGTGCTTTCGTTTTGTTTAGTTCCAATTCTGGCCACTTGTACTTGTGCTTAAGGAGTGCGCCTTTATAATTGACTAGAAAAGTACCCATACTACATATCTATCCAATCTCTCTCTCTCTCTCTCTCTCTCTCTCTCTCTCTCTCTCTCTCTCTCTCTCTCTCTCTCTCTGGTTAGGTCACACCTGAAATAGGTAGCCTTAGTCATTTATACAGTATGCACTACGCTTCCCGACCTATGGATTGTGAATGCGTTTCTACAACCAGAAAAACTCTCCTACTCAGACTACCCGAAAAGCCTAACTATAATGGCATGTTGGGCTTTGAGAGAGTGGTCAATTGAACAGGTCTTAAAATCAGCATAAAAAGCACATTTTCGTTTATTTTTTAAAAATTTGTTTACAGTAAAAATCATGTAGACACATTCGTCCATCCAACGACTCATTAAGAAGTAGGGCAACGGGCATGGCAACGGAAATTACTCGTTGCAAAGAATGGGGCCTACTGTCTTATAATATATATATATATATATATATATATATATATATATATATATATATATATATATATATATATATATATATATATATATATATATATATTTATATACATATATATATATATATATATGTATATATATATATACATATGTATATATATATATGTATATATAAATATATATTTATATATATATATATATATATATATATATATATATATATATATATATATATTTATATATATATAAATATATATATACATATCCATGAATTTTACATTGAGCTGCTCTTTTATTTTCTTTAAACTGAAAAGGTGCAGTAGTTGATACAAAATACGTAAAGTTTTTAATTCCATGCATACCCACTATATGTTGAGGCGATATCTCCTCATTATATCGCCATCTTTAATAGAATCCGAGTTATCAATCTATCCCCGAATATCCTGTTTTGTATCTCCTGTTTTTATATCCATTCTCCTATGATTCTCATCTTCCCTGTGTCTGTATGCCCTAGACGTCATTCGTATCCTGTCCTGGCTTTTGCCCACTTTAGCCTTATATTTTCGTTTACGTCGGAATTGACCCAATCGCAAATAAAACGGGAGGCTGGGACATGCTGTTTTAGTTTTATACTTAGGTTTCTAGACCTTATGTTCTGTGTGCGTCGTAGCAAGCAGAACATAAGCGCTTTATACTCAGGGGCCCTGCGCTACGCTGCGGCATAACGGCGTTATTTGTGGTTATGTAAGAGTCCCAAGCGCCACATTGTTCTCAGCTATTTTGGGGTGGCTAAGCCCCTAACCTGTACTTCAACCTGAACAGGTGTACTTCTCAACGGACCCCCGCAGAGTTGAACGGCTCTTAAAATCAGCATCAAAAGCACATTTTCGTTTAATGTTTCAAGATTTGTTTACGGTATAAACCATCTAGACACACTTGTCCACCAGACTACCCACTCAGAATTAGGGAAACAGGTGTGGCAGCGGAGATTACCCGTTACAAAGGATAGGGCCTGCTGTCTTATAATATGCTAGAAAAGTACCCGTCCTACGGACGGTAACCACAAAATTTCTTTTTACGTCAAAAATATCAGGGCAGCCAGATATCCTTGCAACCACACACTTAGGGCTACCTTACCTAAGGATCAATAATTCAAGAGGCTTGGTAAACATATATGCCATTGATAGATAAGTTGTCAAACCGGTATTGGAAAGGTGCTGGTGGGGTGGTGTCCATTTATCATATCACTCATGACGAATTCTAATCATTTCTACTTAAAACAATTTTCGTTTAGTAAGGTCAATATAAAATATGACATACGATAGGTCATTTACACCCGTCCTAATTTGGTTCTTCCTGTCGAAAGATATCATTTATGAATTTTTGTCATTCGGTATGATTTACAGACTCGTTTACAACTTTTTAAAGCTAAGATTATTAATGGGGTAGGTTAGTGGAGGAAACACAGATGTATAAACCTCTTACACTTGAATGGTAGACTCTAATGCATTCTACACGAACTGTGATATAACAATTCGTAGCTTTGCTTGCTTTCTCCTCTGCCACTTAGGGATACGTAGTGACGGGTGCCGTAGTAAACGGCGAACACCACCTACATACCCTTAGCCCCATTGCCATTCTCATCACGCACCCTAACCTAATTGGAGTTGAAGAATGGTGAGAGAAAGCTCGCAATCGTTCACTGCGCTGGATTCTCTCTTGGCAATAATGCAATTTCAATAAAAGTGCAACACAGTAATCTGCTTAGCATAATTGGCCAACTAAACATTTGCAAGTTATTTGATTGAATAAATGTGGTTAGCTCATATATAAATTTGTCAAAATCGTAAATAGTTTAAAACATTTATTGAAAGAAATATTCTTTATTTTACCAATTTGCAGAATTCAGTACTCTTTACACGTCTGTTGGTAACTTCTTATGTTGTTTTAAAGCTGCACATGAATATTAATTGACCTAAGTTCCGCAGGTTAGGTGCTAACTATAATCATATGTATATATATATATATATATATATATATATATATATATATATATATATATATATATATATATATATATATATATATATATGTATATATATATATATATATATATATATATATATATATATATATATATATATATATATATATATATATATATATATATATATATATACCGGGTATATATATATATGTATATGCTATCAATGAAATATTTTGGGAATAAAGTCCAGATACGAAAAAAAAACGTGCAAAGAATGTGTATGAGTTGGCCAGTAAGCATTTTGGTATGATTCTACCCACAAATTATTTCTAAATGATACTTTTATGTGGATATCCTCCCCCTCCCCCAAAAAATGATAAATAGATAAAAAAAAATGGGCTTTTCTTTGAGCTGCTACGCTATGATTGTTAAGGAAAGGTAAAAACAATACTGTTTCAATAATTGTTGAAGGAAAACATATTCCAAAGGAGGCACAATCTTCGTTCAAACACGGATTAATTCCAAGCATATCCATAGTGAGGTATGGGCATGAGGTGGTTCTATAAAATATATATAGACATAAAGTTCCATCACAATTTATTTTGATAAAGATAACTTTCAAATTGTATCTGTTTAAAGCCGGGTAGCTTATATACTGGCTGTATGGAAAACATTTTTTGGAACTATAGAAAAGTCCGAATTTTTCGTAAGCTCAAATATGCATGTTACCCATGCACCACCGTAGTATGCTGAATTGTTTGGGTTTGTTCAAATGCTCTCTCTCTCTCTCTCTAAGCGCACAACCTTTGATTGTGTTTTTTTCCCAAGGTATGTGTCCGTACGCTCTTAGCGCCGATGCAGGCAATAGGCAAGTTCCGCTATCCCGTGTACGGCTCCGGCTACGGCTAAGGATAGTGCCACGTCACGCAAAGTGATGCATCGTCATCACTTTGCGTGTAGCCTGGCGCTGCCTGGCGCGGAGCCGATCTCGTGAACCGGCTGAGACACGCTGTAGGCCGTAAGTCCAAAACATTTGAATAAATGTGGAATATTAAATTGATAATCCACAAAAACATTGATTGCAACATTGAGTTAAATATGTTAACTCAACATTGACCAAGCGGTTTTAAAAAATTCGCCGGTTTTGATATAGAAATTTCAAATATAAAAATAGGCTCCGTTTGGCAGAGATGATCGCCACTTGATTTCTTTAATCAGCTACGGCTTAGCCGTAGTCCCGTCGTAGCAGAATAATATTTGTACCCACCCGCCTCCGCCTACGGCTCCGTACAAGCTTAGCCGTTCGCGGAGGCGTTTACGACATAGCGGAATCTCTCTATTGTCCATTGTGTCCATGCCGCCTAAACCCTTTCGGTGCATGCCCAGGTTCCCTTTGATTACCCGGGTAAGCTACGCTACTACAGTGTGCGTGCTTCTGCCACCGGACAACCAACAAAGTCCGTGCAGTGCAACCCCATTGTGGAAGCAGAAGTTTGATGTCGGTTGTACTATATATTGCCGGGTGGTCATACCACACCCGGCCGTGCTTGAGGATAAGAAATTAGCATCAAAAGCACATTTTTGTTTAATTTTTTAAAATTAGTTTACGTCAAGAACCATCTAGATACACTCGTTCACCAAACTGCCAACTCAGAATTAGGCAAACAGGCGCGGCAACGGAGATCATGCGTTGTAAAGGATTGGGCCTCCTCTCTTATAATATAGACTAGAAAAGTACCCGTCCTGCTGACAGAAACCCTGAAATGTCTTATAATGACAAACATATCAGAGCATCCAGATATCCCTGACACCACACATTTAGGGTCACCTAACCAATGTATCAATAATAACGGAAAAAAACATATAATACCGGCTGTAATAAAAAATATAGGCCTGTGTGTGTTCATGATATCACTGATATATCTAATTATAATCATTTCTACTCAAAACTATTTTCAAAGTGAAAGTATTGCATAACGTATGTCATTTGTACATCTATCTGTCTGTCCCCTCCCCCTCGCAGTGTCTCTCTCCCCCTCTCTCTCTCTCATTGTATCTCTTTCCCTTCCACCTCTCTCTCTCTCTCTCTCTCTCTCTCTCTCTCTCTCTCTCTCTCTCTCTCTCTCTCGTGCTGTATCTCTCTCTGTATCTCTCTCCCTCTCTCTCTCTCGTTGTATCTCTCTCTCGTTGTATGTCTCTCTCTCGCTGTATAACTCTCTTTATCATCAGCTCCACTGTGATGCTCGCAGCTGATTGGTCAATTGCTGTTGGGTACTGGATTGTATTTCATTGCTTCTCATTAAATGGCAATGTTAGGATCCGGATAAGTGTTTTATCCCCACTCTCAATGTTTTATCCCACTTCGCCATGGCAACTATGGGTTTGACCTCAAGTTTACAGGTCACGGCCTCGTTTTGAACGCTTGACGACGAAAAATAAAATGGCGGACATTCCTCTTTACATCGCCGCCTGACTCGATTCTTTTGGCGTTTAAAACACTATTTGCGCATGTTAATCTGCCAACATGGTGTAAACATGGAAATAAAGATGGCAGAAAGTAATTAAGATGGATTTAGGTTGGTATGTTGCACATACATGTGAGAAATATTTGCCGTTTGGTCGGCGTCAGGTCGGACGAAAATCTCCGTTGCTATATAACCTGTCAGACTCGAGTTTGATCACTCAAATTTGCCATCCAAACTTGGCAAACCCCTTTGGAGCACTAAGTTGTGTATAGACTTTTTGCCTCAACTCTGCATAATGTTAATTTTACCCATAAGGTCCCATTGTGAAATTTGCCCATTGCCAACAATACAACTATGCTGGGAGGCGTGTGTGTGGGGGGGGGGGGGGGGGGGGAGCTGATGATAAATTCGTTATCCTCCTTGTAAAAAAGGGATACGGCCTGGTATCTGCGTTCAGCCAGCCGTATCGCACGAGGCCGGCTTCACGCAGATACCAGGCCGTATCCCTTTTTTACAAGAAGGATAACTAATTGTATCTCTCTCCCCTCTCTCTCTCGTTCATTGTAACTCTCTCTCTCTCTCTCTCGTTGTATCTCTCTTTCCCCCACACTCTCTCCCGGTGTATCTCTCTTCCTCCCCCCTCTCTCTCTCTCTCTCTCTCTCTCTCTCTCTCTCTCTCTCTCTCTCTCTCGTCAAACCTGATATACCATCAACAAATAAGATCAAGGTTTATGATACCGGCTGTAATAAAGAATATAGGCCTGTGTATGTTCATGATATCACTGATATATCTAATTATAATTATTTCTACTCAAAACTATTTTCAAAGTGAAAATATTGCATAACGTATGTCATTTGTACATCTATCTGTCTGTCTGTCTGTCCGACTGTCCCCCTCCCCCTCTCGCTGTCTCTCTCCCCCTCATTGTATCTCTCTCCCTTCCCCCTCTTTCTCTCTCTCGTGCTGTATCTCTCTCTGTATCCCTCTCTCCCTCCCCTCTCTCTCATTGTATCTCTCTCTGTATCTCTCCCCCCCCCCTCTCTCTCTCTCTCTCTCGTATCTCTCTCTCGTTATATGTCTCTCTCTCGTGGTATAACTCTCTGTATCTCTCTCCCCTCTCTTTCCCGTTCATTGTAACTCTCTCTCTACCCTCTCTCTCTCGTTGTATCTCTCTTCCCCCCCTCCCCCCCCACTCTCTCTCCCGGTGTATCCCTCTTCCTCCCCCCGCTCTCTCTCTCTCTCTCTCTCTCTCTCTCTCTCTCTCTCTCTCTCTCTCTCTCGTCGCACCTGATATACCATCAACAAATAAGATCAAGGTTTATAATACCGGCTGTAATAAAGAATATAGTCCTGTGTATGTTCATGATATCACTGATATATCTAATTATAATCATTTCTACTCAAAACTATTTTCAAAGTGAAAGTATTGCATAACGTATGTCATTTGTACATCTATCTGTCTGTCTGGCTGTCTGTCCGACTGTCCCCCTCCCCCCTCTCGCTGTCTCTCCCCCCTCTCTCTCTCTCATTGTATCTCTCCCTTCCCCCTCTCTCTCTATCTCTCGTGCTGTATCTCTCTCTCGTTCTCTCTCTCTCGTTCTCTCTCTCTCTCTCTCTCTCTCTCTCTCGTCACACCTGAAATAAGTAACTATCTTAGCACATACGTTCCTTAGTCCTTCTACAGCATGTGCGCGCCCTGAGTGCTTGTTATTTTGATTCTCAAAACCCCATTGCAAATAAAACCGCAGGCTTGGACATGCACCACCTGCTGTTTTTGTTTTATACTTATGTTTCTAGACCTCATGTTCTGCTTGCGTCGTCGCAAGTAGAACATAAGGGCTTCATAATGTGGGACCCTGCACTGCACTGCGGCACATCAATGGCTATTGTGGTTAGGGCCACATTGTTCTCAGCTATTTTGGGGTGGCTTGCCCCCAACCTACATTTCAACCTGATCAACCTCACTTCAACCTCACCGGACCCCCCAGAGAGATGTACCGTTCTAAAAATCATCATCAAAAGCACCTTTTTGTTAAACTTTTTGAAATTTGTTTACGTTAAGAACCATCTAGGTACACTCGTCCACCAAACTGCCAACTCAGAATTAGGCAAACAGGCGCCGCACCGGAGATCATGCGTTGCAAAGGATTGGTATGTTAATGGGATAACTTTATATTTTGTGTAGTAGATCACATTATTGCAGAGTTATCAAGAACAAACAGGTAGCTTTGTAACTGAAAATATCATCATCATCAATTCTCGCGGTCCAATATTGGGGCTTCTTTCGCGCTGTTTTGTTCAGTTCCAATCCTGGCCACCAGAGGTCCGGTGAGAATATAGCTTTGGAGTGGGCAATTTTATTTCACAGGAGTTGGCAAATTGATAACCATACAAATATGATTATGAAATAACGTACTTTAATATTAAATAGCAGATAGTCCATGACCAAGAGGGTTGCTCATACCATATTGGGGGGCAAATTCTGATTAATGTTTTTGAATTCCCCATATTAGTCCGGCAGAAGTATGGATGAACCTAGAATTGTTTTATAAAGTTTTTTTTTCAACTGATAATGGTAGCTGGGGTAGTACCCATTCAGAATCTGCTGGGTGGACTTCGTTCATCCTTGAGCATTTTGAGAAATTCAAGATGGCGTTCAAGATGGCTGCCATTCTAGTATTTCAGTCATAACTTCCGTTGTATTCTGGCTAGGATGGTAATTCTGGTGTCTAAACATGTGTTTCTGTGGCCAAGGAATACATTGAAACAATCCATGAGGTGGGGCTGAGTTTGCATTTTGAGGAAATCCAAGATGGCGTCCAAAAACGTCGCTATTCTAGAGTTTCAGTTCTAACTTTTTGAGTTTGTTTGTTTGTTTTGGATCCGCAACCGCATTTTTCCTACGGGGTCAACTCCCAAGGGAGGACCTACGGAGATCACCCCTACCACCCAGGCCACTCATCATCCCCGGGCCTTGTCTCACTTTCTGTTCCCTCTCCCCCCGTACTTTTGTCATGCATCCTGCATCAGGTCCGTACTCTCCCCTGTCCTCCTGTCCAGTACATACAACCTATCGAGTCTCTGGTCTGTCCCTTCCTTGTTTTCCTGTCCTACACATACATTCAAACCCCACAGAAAGGAACCCCTCAACACACATCAAACCCCACATACAAACTATGTTAATTCATTATTTCAATAAACAAACAATTAAAACAGCAGTGTACCACTACCTCGTCTCCCCTCCTGTATACTCCATGCCTACCTGTTCCAGTGCCCCTCACTTAGACCAGTGACTCCCTTCCCCTTAGCCGCTTAGTCTGAACCAACATCAACTGTGTTAGATAAAGGTAAAAAACATATATGTATACAAACACACCCCTATCACCTCTCCCCTTCCCTCTTCTTCATCATTTTCTTCCCCTACCCTCTTTCCATCCAGTTTCTCCTTCTGCCCCCCCCCCCTGTTTTCGCTCCCCGTTTCCCCTTCTTTTCCCTCTTATCATCCTCTTTTCCATCCTCTTACCTTCTCTCATCCTCTCCTCTATCTTTCCCCCCAGCTTTCCTGTCACTTTTATCTCCATCTTCTGCCTCTTTACCCTCTTTTTCCTTTTTCTTCATCCACCTCCGTTGCTTCTCTTTCTTTCTCTCCTCCCTCCCCTTTGCTCCTTATCATTCTCACCCTTCTCTACTTCTACTCTCCCCTTTTTCCCCGGAAATTCTTTAGCTCTATCTGCTTCCTGTCTTTCACCCTGTTTTGCCCCTTTTCTACTCTCTCTTCCAATCTTTGTACTCTTTTTCCCACTCTACCATTTTCCTCTCCATCTCTCTTCTCCATTCTCATATATTCTGTTCTCTCCCCTTCTTTCTCCCCTCCTTGTTTATTTGCCCCATCCATTGTCTTTTTCTTCCCCTCCCTAGCTTCTTGCTTCAACTTCTCTCCTTCGACACAAGCCCTACATGTAAAATTTATCTTTTTCATTTTTTCCCTGCCAAGGCCCAAACTATCCCCACTAATCCATTGTTTACATCTACCACATTCTACAAAAAACTCTTCTCCCCCCTACCCACCATCTCTACTATTTCTCCTACTCATATCTCTCACACAAACAATCCACATTCCAACAAACAATTAACTTTTCCCAAAACTCCCTACCAAATTTCGTTTCCCGCCAAAAACGCTACCCACCGTAACCCAAAAACGTTTTAAACGCCCCAAATATCCTCTTCCCGCTCCTACGACTGACACCACACAAATCACAAACTATTCACAAAACGGACAGTATACAGGCCACACAGCAAACCCATCTATAATCTCTGTAATTGTCCAAAATTTGTCGCCGCTATCGTCTGCTCGTCACTTGAGCGCATCATCTTGGCGGAGTTAGGCTAAACAACAATTAATGGCATTGCGTAAAGCTGTGCCTTCCACCATTTTGAAAATCAGTATAGTTATCAAATATCTATTCACACACTCGCATAATTCCTTCTGACAGAAAGCTTGCACACTTTATGTTCCTGTCTTGGCATTTCGTTGGTATTTGACAGAAATCTCATTCATTGTGCAATTGGTGTCTGCTATAACTTCCATTGTATTCTGGCTAGGATGGTAAATCTGGTTCCTAAACATATGTTATTGGAGCCAGGAAATACATTAAAACCATCCATAAGGTCTGGTTGGGTTTCCCCTTTAAGACAATCCGAGATGGCGGCCAAGGTGGTTACCACTACAGGGTAATAGCCACAACTGCCATTGTACTCAGCCGAGAATGATGATTTTGGTGTCTTACTAAATGTTTTTGGGGTCATGGAATATTCATTAATCAATTCATAAATTGTGTTTAGGTTTACCTCTTAAGGAAATCCAAGATGGCTGCCACTTTAGGGTTTTAGCCATATAACTCTCTTTGTGTTTGGTCATGTATGATCATGTATGTGTATAAGGATATGTTGTTGAGACCAAGGTAATAAATATCAAGGTTTCACCACTAATGTGTGTTAAAGTGCATATCCGTATGTCATCCAAGTAGTTTCTTTTACATATTTTTTATATTTCCAATTGATCAAATACCCATTATCAATTGTTTTCTAGGATCCTATATTTAGTTCTTTGAGCCTGTCAGCAAGTTGTATGATGCTTGACAGACTCACATGCAAGTTCTGTACCTCATTGGAAGGGAATCAGTAATAATGTTTTCAACTTGGTTTCCTAACACTGCCACTCAATTCTGATCTAGCTCTAGTGGACTTATTTCTACGAGCAAATGTCCCATAATTTTGGCAATGGGCACTATTCAAATAATTATATTTTCTGGAAATGCCTCCTTTGTTGGAGACAGGCTTAAAAGTTTAGGTGGTGATAAAGCATGTGCAGACATTGATTTAAACCAGTGCATTTTGTAACTGATGCATAAATGTTGGTATATCTGGTATGAATGTTCTGGTCTGTGCACTCAATGAAATATTCAGAGATTGGGAATCCAAACAACCGAGACAGAATGGCTAATGCAATCCAGCTACTATCACCTCTCAATTTTGTTCCATTCCATAGCCCCAGAGCACACAGTCCCATAGAATGAGGGCATGCACTGCCAGGCTTTGAACGTTTCTCTACTACGTTGCCAATGTCAGTGACATGAAATGGACTACATCCATGAATTATATCAACCCTTGCTCTACTCTATGTTACATTCACTCTTCCTGAATATATTAATGGGATAATACTGTGACTAGGTAACTTTAATGGCACTTCTTTGTTACAATGCCTGAACCTAAATGCCTGTGGAAAAGTGAACACTTTTTGCATTGGGAATGGTTATTATTAATGGTAAAATATAGATATGTGAATATAAGAAAATTTCAAAGTGAATAGGATAGCTGGAACTAATCTAAAGAAAGAATATGAATAGAAATGTGGCAGTCTCATAATATATTGGTTACCTGGTTAAAAGACTGAATATGTCAGAAAATGTGATGAATAACTGAAGGCAAGTCCCTAAATCAGTCATAACCTAATGTAATTCAGAAATGTGAAAATCGCTGTTTATTTAATAAAAGACTAAGTTTACATCCAACTTATAAAAGCATTTATGATTGTACTAAAATTGTTCTTAGCTGAAACAGGCCTAACATTCCTTTGCCCATTTCCATTGTGGGTAATAATGATGATAATTGATATTTGATATGGTGCCCTTTCCACTTATAATATTCAAAAACACTTTCTGAAGTATAGCCAGTGGACATGTTTATGGTCCATATAGTCAATAAACTACGTTCGAAATAGCAATGTTTTTAGCTGTGTCTTGAAGTTTTGCACACTATCAGCAGCCTTGATGTTGTTGGGTAGCTCATTCCAAAGCCGCAGTGCATAGGCACAGAAGGCTCTGTCACCAGACCTTTTCAGATCAGTGTGTGGTATGTGTAACAAGTTCTTAGTGTTTGATCTTAGAGTCTTTGTAGTGGCTTGTTTGACCAACAATTCCCTTAGAAATATCAATGTAAGGAATCAGAGTTTGGTCTGAAAGGTATCCCCCTTAATGTAAAAGGAGGGGATTGAAGAGTAGGCAACTGAGTAGTTGTAGGCAACATCAATAATTCAGGTACAACAATTACTATCAGCTCTATGGTCATACTTCAAATGAAAGGACAAGCATACCATGTCTCACTTTATTTACGATATTGGGAGCTACTCCTGTGTTGCATTAACTAATACGGCCATGAAGGACAAGGGACACTTGGTAATCTTTTGAACCCCTCCATTTAGAATTCAGACAGGGCAGCTCAAAGAATTTGGTATTGATGGTTATTCAAAGATCATAGAGGATCGCCAAATGAATAATTGATAACATAAGTTTTGAATATATGTGTATCCTAACTAGGTTGAGATACCGTTTTGAGGTTCCGGTAATGGCACTGGTACCTTTTCATACGGTACCATATTGTACCATTGTATTGGTAATCTTAACAATACTAACCACTGAGAAGTCATTATTCTTAAGGGATTATCCAGGATCCTTAATCTAGGATGACTATTCAAAACAAAATTAATAAGGAAATAATGCAAAAAAAGTACTGTAAACAGTACCATTAATGTCAAATACCGTCTCATTGGTACCAACACCGGTACCATAACATTTCATTCTTAGCCGTATCCATCCCTAATACTAACACATTTTAGTGACAAGTCACATTATCAGCTGTCATCATGGGTTCCCCTACTATGCAATCCCTCAGCAACTTTATAATGTTGCTATGGCCCCTAATCATATTGTTTGGCCACAATATTACCTTTTTTGACGCAACACAATGAATTTTATGGCAATTACCTTGAAACACTGGCCATCTTGAATATCTTCAAAAAGGAAATCAAACCACATCTCCTGTTCGGTGAAGTTTGTGCCCCAACAAACATCTGTTCGGACATTAAGGTTGTTGTTCCAGACCAACCAAAATGAAAATCATGGATAATACCCTAAAATGGCGGCCATATGGGATGCCATGTCGGATTTCTTTAAAATTGCAAACCCCAGGCAACTTCATGGATAGTTTCATTGAATTTTTTGACCCCAGAAACAGATGATTAGACACGCGAATTATCATCGTAGACCTGGTATAAAGGAAGTTATGTCTAAAACCATAGAAAAGTGACATTTTTGGACGCCATTTTGATTTTTTTCAAAACGCAAACTCAACCTAACCTCATGGATGGTTTCAATGTATTCCTCGATATATGATTAGACTCCAAAAATATCATTCTAGGGCAAACACAAGTGGAGTCATAGCTTATACCCTGCATTGGCCGCCATCTTGGGCGCCATCTTGAATTTCTCAAAACGCTCAAGGGTAACGGAAGTCCACCCGGCAGATTCTGAAAGAGGACACTCTAAGCTATCAATATCAGTTGAGAAGGTTCACTCAAAATATTGGGTTTGGCTACCAGACTATATTCTCAGCTTCATGGTATTTCAGTAACACATATTTTCCAAATCAGACCTTTTCTTTCTTTTCCCAGGTGAACTTATATATTTACACAATCACTAAATTGCTTTTACTCACTACCCATTTTCCTCATATTTCATAACTGTTACATCTTTAACCATTCCCTCTGAGACATGTATCCGTGCGCCGGCCTCTATTTTGGTGCACGGATCCATTCTTCTTCCATACTTGCCTAACCTTTGCGCTGTGTTGCGCCCAGCGCCACTAGCTTCATACAGCTTTCCACTACATTCATCTCCATTCCTATCGCCTTGTATCCGACTTTCTCTGGATCAACTATTGGTGCGACCGAGCGCTCAGGTAGGAAGGCGCAGGTATGCTGTATGTTACAGGTTCAGGGTTAGTGGATGCCCTAGTATGTGTACATCCTGTAACACAGGCAATCACATCTGGGGTACAGAATGTTTTGCGGCCGTTATGCAAAAAAAGAAACAAATTAGAAATATATATATATAAATATATATATATATATATATATATATATATATATATATATATATATATATATATATATATATATATATATATATATATATATATATATGTATATATATATATATATATACATATATATATATATATATATATATATATATATATATATATATATATATATATATATATATATATATATATATACCCACACACACTCACACACACACACACACACACACATATATATATATATATATATATATATATATATGTATGTATGTATATATATATATATATATATATATATATATATAGAGAGAGAGAGAGAGAGAGAGAGAGAGAGAGAGAGAGAGAGAGAGAGAGAGAGAGCATCTGGATGACTTAACCTAGCCATAAGGCTCTACTCGGTTTTTACTTTATTATATATAGCAAATGCCTGACCCTATACTATACTGCAAAGCGACTTGTGGTCACTGTTGGCTATTTAGTTTACACAATTGCCACAGGAGGGGATTGTAATGGGAGTAGTGTTTCTAACTAGCCTCCCAATATACCGCAGGGGGGGGGGGGCGATGAAATTGAGGCCAAATCAGAACACCTATACTACTGATCACAATACTTACATTGACAAATAAGGCAACGTTTGCTAAGGATAGGAAAGAAAGAGTAAGCCTAATCTTAGTAGGAAGCACACACACACACACACACATATATATATATATATATATATACAGTCAAACCTGACCGAGAGACCACCCCCGAACAAGGACCCCCTCCAGACAAAGACCGCTCAAAATCCCCCCAAGAGAAATTACTCTATATTTTCCCTCAGAATAGAGACCCCTTGTCAACAAAGACCAGAGAACACCTTTTTTCTTCCCAAAGACCATATTTCACCTGTGAACAAGGACCACTTTCAGAAATAGACATTTCCAAGTCTCTTTGTTGACAGAAACTTCTCAGTCTGATTTTCAGTAAGTCATAACCATTACTTTTTTGTGAGGGGATTAAAGGGATATATACCACACACACACATATGCAGCAGTGGGATACGATTGTAATTTAACCCAAGCCTGTAAGCTTCAACACAAGCCAGCTAATGTTCAACTGCAATTTTGTCATCCTTTGTCGTGATGAAAAATGAGGTCAGATGTCTTTAGTTTACTTTGAGATTTTGTGCAGTACAGTTGATAACCTAGTTAGAGATGCCACCTAAAAGGAGGTTTCTTACCTTGGTAGATAGAGTTAAGCTAATAGAGCTCAACAATAAGAACAGGAGTGCTCGTAAGATAGCCGAGGACTTCGGAGTTGGAAAAACCCAGGTTCCCAAGTACATGTACATGTCTATCTTTCTCATTCTGGATGAGTATATTTCTTATTTTGAATGCTAATATGATAACTGCCAAAACATGTACTGCTTTTCCTAGCTTTTTCCTTTATTTTTGGTATTAATGAAATATAATATGTGATATTAATAAACCTTTTAATCAGATACATTTTAGACTTCTTTACATTTTACCTTCCAATTTGTGATTTATTTTTAAACAGATAAAACAGTGAAAAAAGAGTATGCAGTCCATGCACCCTAATGAAAATAGCATCAGTAATCAACCCCCCGAACAAAGCCCGTGTCCTAGATAAGAGTTCCGTTCCAGTGAAGTTGGTAGGAGACGAAAGTAAAGGCCCAGTCACACTAGGGTCCGACTATCGCACGATTTTTAAAATCGGCAGGTCGGACTCGATTTTTTCACCTATCGGCTCCGTCTAAAAAGCCGGTACTGGGTTAAGATCGTATATGCCGACTTTTTAGACGGAGCCGATAGGTGAAAAAATCGAATCCGACCTGCCGATTTTAAAAATCGTGCGATAGTCGGACCCTAGTGTGACTGGGCCTTGAGCGAGCTCCTCGGCAGTGACTGCGCGCGCTGAAGCATGTCCGCGCCGCCATAACACAAAACGCATCACTTTCCTCAATCCGGAACAAAAATAGAAAATACCACAAAGTCCTCCTTACCTCAAAATCTACAAAGTCATATCCCAGGATAAAGCAGGTGCTTTAAGATCCACGTGTTATGAAATGATGGGTGATTTGACGGCGTTTTTCAGCTACTTTGCGGGATTTCTTCGGAGCACGTTCTCTGCACACCTTGTCATCGTGTTACACTCCGACAGCTTTGACCCGAAATCAGAAAGCGTCACCATACCTTTCTATATATATATATATATATATATATGTATACATATATATACACTAGAAGTATATATATATATATATATATATATATATATATATATATATATATATATATATATATATATATATATATATATATATATATATATATATATATACTATATATTATGTATATATATATATATATATATATATATATATATATATATATATATATATATATATATATATATATATATATATATGTGTGTGTGTGTGTGTGTGTGTGTGTATATAATATATATATATATATATATATATATATATATATATATATATATATATATATATATATAGAGAGAGAGAGAGAGAGAGAGAGAGAGAGAGAGAGAGAGAGAGAGAGAGAGAGAGAGAGCATCTGGATGACTTAACCTAGCCATAAGGCTCTACTCGGTTTTTACTTTATTATATACCGGGGTATAGCAAATGCCTGACCCTATACTATACTGCAAAGCGACTTGTGGCCTACTGTTATATATATATATATATATGTATACATATATATACACTAGAAGTATATATATATATATATATATATATATATATATATATATATATATATATATATATATATATATATATATATATATATATATATATATATTCTGAGCATCTGGATGACTTAACCTAGCCATAAGGCTCTACTCGGTTTTTACTTTATTAT
>OZ012697.1:24069632-24196673 GCA_963942565.1 Maea johnstoni | reverse complement strand
ACAGCCCTGACAATGTTGGAAATATTTTGCTTACAAACATTTTTCTGGAAAACATTTGATCGAGAAATGGTAATCACATGCCGTACATCAACTCTCCTTCAAATATTTTGTGAACATTCGCTTTATTGCGAAGTTATTTTCAAAAATATGAGAGTAGCAGACTACTTTCTACTTACTAAAGAACAACTGAATGAAGAAATGAGTATTTGGAGACAAAGTTTCATTCAATACTTTGTATATCTAAGTAAATAGATATAGTATCTTCATAATACTGTATAATCAGGTTATACTGTTGTGTGACTGTGTTAAAAATATTTGAAGCCTTTGATGTCACATATTGTACTGGTCAGTATCTGTTGGGAGTTAACTTTGTATAAATAGTTCAGTCTAACTGTTAAATGATAGGTAATTATGTTGAAAGATTGCATAAGAGAGATTTGGAGAATTAATGAAGTAATATTGTGCCAGAATATGTTGCATGTTCATTATAATTAAATGGAGCTATTCAAAGGTGAATACTCATTAGTTTTCTATTGTAAGTGTCTTAATGAAGAAATAAAGGTACTTTTCACTTATAAATTCTCACAAAAACTTTATATCTTACTACTGCAACTATGGGTTACCATAGATTGCTAAAAAAATCAATACTTTCACAGCATTTACTGAATCGCAGTTTCTACCAAGGTATGGTAAGACTGTTCTGGTAGGATCGGCGATCCTACCGGTAGAAACTGCGATCGCAGTTCCTACCAGCATAATCCTGGTAGGAACTGCGATCGCAGTTTCTACCAGTAGGAACTGCGATCGCAGTTTCTACCAGTAGAAACTGCGATCGTGGTTTCTACTGGTAGGATCGGCGATCCTACCGGATCGCAGTTTCTACCACGATATATATATATATATATATATATATATATATATATATATATATATATATATATATATATATATATATATATATATATATATATATATATATATATACATATATATATATATATATATATATATATATATGTATATATATATATATATATACATATGTATATATATATATATATATATATATATATATATATATATATGTATATATATATATATATATATATATATATATATATATATATATATATATATATATATATATATATATATATATATATATATATATATATATATATATATATATATATATATATATATATATATATATATATATATATATAATTATATATATATATATATATATATATATATATACATATAAGATTCTGCTACTGGCGTACAAGTGTTTGCATGGAACTGCACCTTCTTACCTGAGGGAATTGCTGAAAGAGTATGTCCCACCACGGACACTGAGATCAACATCCAAGAACTTACTCTGCGAGCCGAGGAACAACATGAAAACCTATGGTGACAGATCGTTTAGTGCCTGTGCCCCAAAACTATGGAATCAGCTCCCAGATAATTTTCGGGCAGCTGAGAGTGTGGCAATCTTTAAACGACAACTGAAAACACATCTGTTCAAAGATGTATATATCAATTAACTATGTGGATATCAACATCTATCCTTTGACAATGGAATGCAATTCGCCTTTGAGCATGTTTATATGGAAAGGGCGCAATATCAAATGACAATATCATTATTTGTTATCATATATATGTGTGTGTGTGTGTCTGTGTATAATTTTTTTTATATAAACTCCTTTACATTTTCTTTTAGCAGGAACTACTGGTGCAACAACTACTAAAATAACTCGTGGTAAGACAACAGATCTGAGTAAGATAAATCCCTCCAAGGAGAGAAAATTCACAGACCCAGATTCCAGGACGTCAGCAAAGGTCATGGGAACAGTGGGGATAGTCCTAGTGGTCACCTTACTGACCGCCATAGTCCTAAGCGATTGGGACATTCTGAAGAAACATGGTAGTCTGATAATGGTTCCCAATATTCAGCACTTTTTGGCAAGAGTGAAGGAAGCAAGACAAAGGGCCAACCACTCAGTCATGATTCATGAGGAGACTGGGCTACAAGAATTTCATCCATCACCAGCGACATCTGGTGGCCAAGCAATACATCTTGCTGATGAAGGGCATCCCCCTAGGCCGGTCCCTAGTCCGCAGGGGTTGCCCTAACCTTATCACCAAGCCTCATTCTCTGTGGAGTCTGCTTGTGTTAGTGTGTCGCACCTATGCATTGAGGCATCAAGACTGTTCCATTGTTTCTACTGTCGCATAATCATGAAACTAATAGTTATTTCGAATACAACTTTTAATCAATGTTGTACTACTACTTCTACCACTAGTCATGGTGATGGTTATAATGATGATGATGATAACATTAGGATAATGATAACAATTTTAATGAAAATGTTGATAATCATAACAACAAGAACTATAATGATAGATATAATATCATCATCATCATTATTATTATTATTATTATTATTATTACTACTACTGTTATTATTATTATTATTATTATTATTATTATTATTATTATTATTATTATTATTAATTGTAGTAGTGGTGGTGGTAGTAGTGGCACCAAGACTTGAACCATGAACAGTTGACATTCAAGACTAGTGTGTCACTTAGATGCATATCCGGAAAGCTGCTAGTAGTATTGATTGAAAGAGGGGTTTCCTGTAAGGGCCTTTGTCTGCCTCAAAAACATGGAGAAAATATATAGTTTCTGTAAGTGTCATGTCTAATAAGGGCATATATGGTGAACACATGGTATTATTACATATTAAACGAGGGTTTATATAAGGGCAATATCATATATTCACCTTAGATTGGTTTAGTTTTCAATTACTTATATTTGAAAATACCAATTGGGCCAGTGCTTTTCAAAATAGGCCAGTGCTATTAGTATGTCTTTATGGTACTTGTTTACGGTCTGGTACCCAGACAAAAGCACTGCACTGGTATTCAACCCTTATTTCTGTAGAGGACACTGGACTTCTTGTGAGTCATTTTTATATTGACATATAACAGAAACTAAAGAAGGTGATATGTAAATATATTAAGGTGTTTTACTGCTAAAAACATAAATGAAATGGATGTATCTTTGTTTAACTATTTATTAGCCATATATTATTATGCACTATGCAATTGACTTTTTGAAAACATTTTTATTGTCAAGCAAGTCCATGTAAGACACTAAGTATCAGGAAAATCACGTAGGTCAAAAATAAAGCAATAATATGATAATACAATGTAGACAAGGGGATTATGAAATTGTGAAGAGAAGGGAATTTCTTCACGGTTCTCAGTCTTTATTTCGTCGCAATTTGAGCTAAACTAATGAAAGCGACATAAAAAAAACATTTCTACCTTTGCGAAATTGCAGTGCCTTGTAAAGATTTGTGTACATAATTCAATGCTATTATTAGAAGTAGAAGTCGTACATCATATATGTATTGGATCTGGACAGAAATTGATTAATTCTGCATAAACTTGATGCCGTGTATCTAAGAAAACTGGAAGTTTATCCTCTATTTTAGCCAGTACATGTATTTTTCTATGTATAATATATCTTTAAGTGCATATTGTATTGAAGTTAATTTAGGATTGAAGCGCTGTTTCTATTGAAATATATAACCATCCTTGTAAAAGCAATGCTATCACTGTACACTGCCTTAATAGTCCGAGTGTAAAAACATTCCGGATTTTTCCGTTTGGAAGAATCCGGAATGTTTAAAAACGGACAAAAACGTAATGAAGGGGGTTACGTTCGTCCATTTGTCCGTTAATTTCCCTGTCAGTCGATAGGTGGCGCCAATATATTTCACCTTTACAGGCGTCATATACGCAAAATTAACTCTCTAACGCCTTTTTTTACCCTTTAACATTGCTAATATAATAAAATGAAATATTTCAGATCGTATTTGGCCATTTTAACACATCCTTTTCCTATTCCTTTGTTTGAGTGCTTCCTGAGCATGAAGTATGAGTATAAATCAGCTTGAATTTGCTCTGGTGTTCCTCTATGACAATCTTTTAATTGCATAACTTATAGTTGGCAAACCCAGTGACCTGATCAACATATCCATTTTAGACCATGTATCCATAGACTGTTCACATCTGTACAGTAGGTATCCAACTGTCTTCTTATTCTTCAGAAATGTACACTTATCGGAGTCAATTATGTTCATTTCGTGGAGTTCATATTTTGTGGCAACCCTGTAATGTAAGAACCTACATTGTATATACTTCATGTACATATTTATGTTAGATTTGTGGTTGATAACAAGTATAGTTTGCTTATGCCTTCTGTATCCACATCTATAATGTTGTTTTAAAAGGGGTTCTCTAGCCCAATCTCTCTGACTTACGGATTTCGAAAAAAAAACATTGTATTTTTTCTAAATCGGTTGATTATGTTTTTTATCGCTTCATAGTCAAGGCGCAAAGAAAAGGTGAGTTACTTTTTAAAAAACGTGCATAAGATTCATGTATATTCTGAATTCTATTTATAATGTAGGGCTGACTTCAAATGTTCTACAGCTAAAAACATAAATGAAATGCCTATGTATTTCTGTTCAAATTCTATACCTATCGTCCATATCTTATTATACACTATGTAATCGATTTTCAAATAAAGCTTGATTAATACTGTAAATCACTTAAATATGGCGTGAACATTATACAGCGCAATTACGGTACTGCCCTGGATAGCGTGATCTAAGTATAGCGGTGAACAGGAACAGCTGCAGCAAGTTCAATTAAGAAATTTAATAAAGACGGGGAATTTATAATAGCGCATATGGGCATAGCGCTATTATCGCTATCTTATCGTTCCCGCTAAATTTAAGTGATTTACAGTATTTAGTCTCTGTGTCTTACTAATAGAGGCATTTTGTTATCGTATGTACCGGGACTATTGGCCCATCAGGGGCAAATTCGATGGTGATGGCCGCCAAAAATGATCTATGTAGGGAATTGAATAAAAATAAGGGCTTGTGATGCAGATCTTTGCCGATAACATTGGTTGTGCTCATCATCATCTCAAGCGTGAGTTTCCAGATTCGATTCTCCGCTTGCTCCCCAAGCAGGTTGGCTTGGTTGCTATATAGATGTGCTGTGTTGTTGATTTAGGACTACATGTATCTATGGTCCTTCTGTTGGCTGAAAGACCACTTGGAACTATTCGAAGGGAAGAGAATTTCTTCACGGTTCCGGGTTTCTATCTCATCGCGATATGACCTTAGCTGTTGAAAATGACGTTAAACGCCATGCCTTCATTCCTTCCTTCTCACCATCATCATCATCAACGATCTTAGGCCAATATTGGTTCAACAAAGCTAAATAGAATTACCCCCCGTCCTTAAAAGCCGAGAGGTGTTGGCTTTAGCATATGTAGAAATCTCAAAATGACCTTATATTCACAAATTAACCCCATAAACCACCTTAAATTTTATCACGAAAAAATGTATCAATTAAAATGTTTCACCAACATCAAGTCGCAAAATAACTTTAAAAGCCTTTTTTAATGATAAAAACTGTGATAAATGATACATTAGCTTGTTTTATTGAATGCAACAATTCGAAACTCACAAAATTACGCATTTACTAATGGATATACATTTGATTATAACAAGTATGAAACGATAGTGTAATTATATAACAAATGTCTATAGCACAGTCAAGTATATGGGTACAAAAAGGTGGAAAAGAACAACTCAGTACAGAAACGAACAAAACGTACATAAGTAAAACGTATGTTACAATAGCATTACTATATACAAACGAGTAGCAGTTATTTTCAAAAAGTATTCACAAAATATGGCTCCCAGACCAACCTGCCCTCTGGCGGGAGAAAGAAAATTGATTATCTCGAATTTGCAAACTCGTTTTTGGTCACTTTTTTGCCACATATCTGCTAAGTCAAGACTAGCCAGTTGTAAGTGATGGAGGATACCCAGCGAAAACCATCGGCTCATCCCAAGTCACTGGCAACTTTCTCACATGCCCCGGCCGGGATTCGAACCCAGGCAGTGGAGTGGTGAGAGACAGCTAGCAGTCAGTGCCGATGACACTGACTTAGTCCAAACAGCCATCAGGGCAGGCCCCGATTTTCTCGCGTTTGTGTGTGCCGGGGGGTCAACTCCCTTAAGGGAGGACCTAGGGTAAACCCCCGTCCCCCTAAGGTAACACCAATGGCACGTGAGAAAGTTGCCAGTGACTTGGGGTTTGTCGGTGTTTTTCGCCATGCTTTACAGTTTCCTCCAACGGTTACAACTGGCTAGTCATGACTTAGCCGCGATATGGCAGAAAAGGTGACGAAAAGCGAAATTCCATATCCAAAAACCCAAGGCCACTTGTCGCAACCAGGCCTTTCGTCCATGTGTATGCTTCCTATCTCTCGACACCAGTAGTCATGATTCCTGACCTGGGCCTCTACCCTCAAGTGACCCCCCCCCCCTCAATCCGAGCTACACACACAGATACCCTTCCTGCATCAAGTCTGTCCCCTACCCTGTCACCTCGTCCTGAAACATATACTAGTAATGTATTAATGCTAACACGGCCTAAAAGAGACCTGCTGATTTTGATTAACCCTTATCCTGCTGGTGGCTACTTTGGCCAATACCAAATGATGCAATTTCCTGAAAAAAATATTGAAACCCTGGCAAATGGGTACTCGTCTGTCACTACTATGCGAGAGCTATCCGATGAATACCAACACGACAGGGTTTAATAATGCTATTCAAGAATCTTTGCGTCCTTTTCCAAAGTAGCCTCAGCATTGGAAAGGTCAAATCTTGCATGCATAAGCACATATGGAAAAACATTTGAAGAAGAAATGGTAATCAAAAAAACATTAAATACTCTCCTTTAGATATTTTGTAAAATCATTCTCAATTTCAAAGTTATTGTCAAAAGTGAAAAAGATACAGACGACAATTTCATGAGTTACTCTTAACCATAAATAGGTTAAGTAACACCAACACACACGCAACACTCAACTCATTTAAATCCCACACATAGACTATGTAAGAGTGTTAGTTTTCAACACTTATAACAGAAAAATGAGAAAATAGTGCAACCATTAGTTTCTGCACTTAGTAATCCCACTTATCTTCTGCACTGACTAAACCTTACCCTGAATACTCCCTTCCCTTTTAGTTAGTTTTTGAATAATTTACAGTGTCGACATTTAATTTCTGCACTAACTGCATGGGCAGCCTTGGCATAATACACTACCGCACACCTAGTTGTCATTCAATTTTCTGGGCGTAGCTGTAAAAATTTGCAAGCTACGTGGATCATTAATGTGCATGGCGAATTGTTTTGACATGTTATCCATTGGTGTTTGTACAACCTTGCACTGTAAGACGTCCGGTCGACTGGTGCAGGAATTAAATGTCTGTACTGTAGCTGCTGAAAGCGACGTAAAACCCCAGTTATTCCTTCCTTTTTGGTTATTTTTTTGAATAATTTAGCTATCCCCCAGCTAGTTCCTCACACAATACGATTATTTTGAGACTCTACGTGAAGTATGAATCCCACTCGTCTATAACCGTATTAAGCAGGTAAGGTTAAGGTCTTACGATACTCTCAACCAGAGACACCTATTGAATATTGGACAAACTAGAATATTCATCTCAATTTAAGGGACAAGTATAACGTTATCTGCGTCAATGCACGAGAATACGCATTTTGAAGAGGTTTGTACAAAACAGACTTTTATCAAATATGTGCCATTATGACTATACCTGCCTATGTATCCTGAGACACTTTTTAACACTGGATAAGTTGGCTACAGTGATATTCAAATTTATCGAATTTATTGATTTGACACATTTTCAGAAAATACTAATGATGATTCATCTTTGCTTGCTAAACAATATCCTGTATAAGAATGGTCAAATACGTCAAAAATCTCTTTATACCGGTACCAGTTTTTGACCTGCCAAAAAGTTATATTTCACTAACTTTAACCATCTGTGTTTCGGAAACAAACCCAACGGCCTGTCGTTTTATCTATGTCTTCTTGTTAAAAGCATTGTGTCGATTGGTGAAAACTAAACTTGGCAATTCTGACTTATACCAATTTCGGGTTAAAAACTTCTTTCTTGAATACCATTCTTTTGCCTCATATTTCCAATATAGCAGCAAAGGAAATCATTTCAACATGGCATAACAGTATCTCAGAAGGAATGAATTTCGCAACAAAAGAAGCCATTTTTGGAGAATGAGTTGTTATGACATAAATTGCATTTTAGAATAAAACTGAAAATTTATTTAGAAAATGACCTTATGAATAATTGTTGTTTTGAACATCACTGTGCTTCGTTCTTTACTCTTCTCGGGAATATTAAACTGAAATCTCTAAAAAGAAAAGTGTCGTAAGGCCTTAGTACGGTAACTAACCGAACCAGTACACAACTCTAGTACGATAAGCATATTCTATACCGATCATCCATATCTTATTATACACTATGTAATCGATTTTCAAATAAAGCTTGCTTAATACTGTAAATCACTTGAATATGGCGTGAACATTATACAGCGCAATTACGGTACTGCCCTGGATAGCGTGATCTAAGTATAGCGGTGAACGGGAACAGCTCCAGCAAGTTCAATTAAGAAATTTAATAAAGACGGGGAATTTATAATAGCGCATATGGACATAGCGCTATTATCGCTATCTTATCGTTCCCGCTAAATTTAAGTGATTTACAGTATTTAGTCTCTTACTAATAGAGGCATTTTGTTATCGTATGTACCGGGACTATCGGCCCATCAGGGGCAAATTCGATGGTGATGGCCGCCAAAATTACCTTTGTATGGTATTTAATAAAATAAGGGCTTGTGATGCAGATCTATGTCGATAACATTGGTTGTGCTCATCATCATCCTAAGCGTGAGTTTCCAGGTTCGATTCTCCGCTTACTCCCCAAGCAGGTTGGCTTGATTGCTATATAGATGTGCTTTGTGTTGATTTAGGGCTACATGTATCTATGGTCCTTCTGTGGCTGAAAGACCACTTGGAACTATTTGAAGAGAAGAGAATTTCTTCACGGTACCGGGTTTCTATCTCATCGCGATATGACCTTAGCTGTTGAAAATGACGTTAAACGCCATGCCTTCATTCCTTCCTTCTCACCATCATCATCATCAACGATCTTAGGCCAATATTGGTTCAACAAAGCTAAATAGAATTACCCCCCGTCCTTAAAAGCCGAGAGGTGTTGGCTTTAGCATATGTAGAAATCTCAAAATGACCTTATATTCACAAATTAACCCCATAAACCACCTTAAATTTTATCACGAAAAAATGTATCAATTAAAATGTTTCACCAACATCAAGTCGCAAAATAACTTTAAAAGCCTTTTTTAATGATAAAAACTGTGATAAATGATACATTAGCTTGTTTTATTGAATGCAACAATTCGAAACTCACAAAATTACGCATTTACTAATGGATATACATTTGATTATAACAAGTATGAAACGATAGTGTAATTATATAACAAATGTCTATAGCACAGTCAAGTATATGGGTACAAAAAGGTGGAAAAGAACAACTCAGTACAGAAACGAACAAAACGTACATAAGTAAAACGTATGTTACAATAGCATTACTATATACAAACGAGTAGCAGTTATTTTCAAAAAGTATTCACAAAATATGGCTCCCAGACCAACCTGCCCTCTGGCGGGAGAAAGAAAATTGATTATCTCGAATTTGCAAACTCGTTTTTGGTCACTTTTTTGCCACATATCTGCTAAGTCAAGACTAGCCAGTTGTAAGTGATGGAGGATACCCAGCGAAAACCATCGGCTCATCCCAAGTCACTGGCAACTTTCTCACATGCCCCGGCCGGGATTCGAACCCAGGCAGTGGAGTGGTGAGAGACAGCTAGCAGTCAGTGCCGATGACACTGACTTAGTCCAAACAGCCATCAGGGCAGGCCCCGATTTTCTCGCGTTTGTGTGTGCCGGGGGGTCAACTCCCTTAAGGGAGGACCTAGGGTAAACCCCCGTCCCCCTAAGGTAACACCAATGGCACGTGAGAAAGTTGCCAGTGACTTGGGGTTTGTCGGTGTTTTTCGCCATGCTTTACAGTTTCCTCCAACGGTTACAACTGGCTAGTCATGACTTAGCCGCGATATGGCAGAAAAGGTGACGAAAAGCGAAATTCCATATCCAAAAACCCAAGGCCACTTGTCGCAACCAGGCCTTTCGTCCATGTGTATGCTTCCTATCTCTCGACACCAGTAGTCATGATTCCTGACCTGGGCCTCTACCCTCAAGTGACCCCCCCCCCCCCTCAATCCGAGCTACACACACAGATACCCTTCCTGCATCAAGTCTGTCCCCTACCCTGTCACCTCGTCCTGAAACATATACTAGTAATGTATTAATGCTAACACGGCCTAAAAGAGACCTGCTGATTTTGATTAACCCTTATCCTGCTGGTGGCTACTTTGGCCAATACCAAATGATGCAATTTCCTGAAAAAAATATTGAAACCCTGGCAAATGGGTACTCGTCTGTCACTACTATGCGAGAGCTATCCGATGAATACCAACACGACAGGGTTTAATAATGCTATTCAAGAATCTTTGCGTCCTTTTCCAAAGTAGCCTCAGCATTGGAAAGGTCAAATCTTGCATGCATAAGCACATATGGAAAAACATTTGAAGAAGAAATGGTAATCAAAAAAACATTAAATACTCTCCTTTAGATATTTTGTAAAATCATTCTCAATTTCAAAGTTATTGTCAAAAGTGAAAAAGATACAGACGACAATTTCATGAGTTACTCTTAACCATAAATAGGTTAAGTAACACCAACACACACGCAACACTCAACTCATTTAAATCCCACACATAGACTATGTAAGAGTGTTAGTTTTCAACACTTATAACAGAAAAATGAGAAAATAGTGCAACCATTAGTTTCTGCACTTAGTAATCCCACTTATCTTCTGCACTGACTAAACCTTACCCTGAATACTCCCTTCCCTTTTAGTTAGTTTTTGAATAATTTACAGTGTCGACATTTAATTTCTGCACTAACTGCATGGGCAGCCTTGGCATAATACACTACCGCACACCTAGTTGTCATTCAATTTTCTGGGCGTAGCTGTAAAAATTTGCAAGCTACGTGGATCATTAATGTGCATGGCGAATTGTTTTGACATGTTATCCATTGGTGTTTGTACAACCTTGCACTGTAAGACGTCCGGTCGACTGGTGCAGGAATTAAATGTCTGTACTGTAGCTGCTGAAAGCGACGTAAAACCCCAGTTATTCCTTCCTTTTTGGTTATTTTTTTGAATAATTTAGCTATCCCCCAGCTAGTTCCTCACACAATACGATTATTTTGAGACTCTACGTGAAGTATGAATCCCACTCGTCTATAACCGTATTAAGCAGGTAAGGTTAAGGTCTTACGATACTCTCAACCAGAGACACCTATTGAATATTGGACAAACTAGAATATTCATCTCAATTTAAGGGACAAGTATAACGTTATCTGCGTCAATGCACGAGAATACGCATTTTGAAGAGGTTTGTACAAAACAGACTTTTATCAAATATGTGCCATTATGACTATACCTGCCTATGTATCCTGAGACACTTTTTAACACTGGATAAGTTGGCTACAGTGATATTCAAATTTATCGAATTTATTGATTTGACACATTTTCAGAAAATACTAATGATGATTCATCTTTGCTTGCTAAACAATATCCTGTATAAGAATGGTCAAATACGTCAAAAATCTCTTTATACCGGTACCAGTTTTTGACCTGCCAAAAAGTTATATTTCACTAACTTTAACCATCTGTGTTTCGGAAACAAACCCAACGGCCTGTCGTTTTATCTATGTCTTCTTGTTAAAAGCATTGTGTCGATTGGTGAAAACTAAACTTGGCAATTCTGACTTATACCAATTTCGGGTTAAAAACTTCTTTCTTGAATACCATTCTTTTGCCTCATATTTCCAATATAGCAGCAAAGGAAATCATTTCAACATGGCATAACAGTATCTCAGAAGGAATGAATTTCGCAACAAAAGAAGCCATTTTTGGAGAATGAGTTGTTATGACATAAATTGCATTTTAGAATAAAACTGAAAATTTATTTAGAAAATGACCTTATGAATAATTGTTGTTTTGAACATCACTGTGCTTCGTTCTTTACTCTTCTCGGGAATATTAAACTGAAATCTCTAAAAAGAAAAGTGTCGTAAGGCCTTAGTACGGTAACTAACCGAACCAGTACACAACTCTAGTACGATAAGCATACGATCTATAGGACCAACACGACCTCCAACCACTGCTAAACCCCTTCCTATCCTAATATGCGCGAAGAGCAACTACAGTGCCGACATTTAATTTCTGGACTAAATTCGTTGGCAACCCGGGTATAATACACGACCACACGTCCGGTTCCCACCCAATTTCCCTGGTATGGTCGCATGGAAAGCTTCACAACTGAACGTAGCTTTGATTCGCAAGCTATGTGGGCCATTGATGTGCTTGGCTTATTTTGACATATGGGTTTTCTACAACCAGGCGTCCGGTCGACTTGTGTAGAAATTAAATGTCTGTATTGTAGTGCTTTTACATATACAGTTGTTCTATATTTAACTAGTGTAGACAGATGTTTTATGGTTTAACCCTTATGCTGCTGGTTGTTCATTTGGCCGATGCTAAAATCTTTAGAATGACTGAAAACCTGGTGCGTGGGTACTCATTTGAGAGTATTCTGTGAGAGCTATCCAATGCATCCCAACATGACAAGGATTAGATGGTTTTCAAATATTTTTGCATTCTTGTGTTTGGACAAAAGTAGCCTTACAGAAAAGACATTTAGTTCCTGCACCAGTCGACCGGACGTCTGCCAGTGCCTGGTTGTACAAAATCCATAGATAACATGTCAAAAAATGATCCAAGGACATCAATGACCTTATAAAACTAGGAGTGTACCACTGAATAGTGTACATATACTTGGTACTTTATCCTTCCTCGCTGTAATGCACACATGGCCCGACAACTTTGAAATGTACTCGTCAAAAAACTAAAAAGAATGAAAATATTTGAAGAGGTGTTGCTAAACCAATAGAAATAACAATGATTGACAAATCTTTCCTCTAATTTTTGCTTTCATATCAAAAGTCTGTATGCACCAGGTATATACCCCGTGTACATACACATTCCATGTGAGTATGTTTTAAACTGAACATTTCGTTATTGTTGTTTACAATTCTACAACTATATTTGATATTCTCAGAAGCTTGTATAAAGAGTATCCAGTAAAAACAGAACACTTTAACAACCATAAATCATTCTTAGAAATAACAATCTTGTCAAACAATGCGCTGAGCTCTTTAATATAAATACTTATCCTCTGCTGTTCAAGATAACTCCTAACTTTTCAGCTTGATCATCTTCCCACGTCTACTTAATTCCTCGACAAAAATCTTTACCATTGTCAATGTCTTATCAATTCTAGCAAGGAAATCACAAAAACTAGTATAGGCTACTCGATTCTACCAAGAACACCTAAAAAAGTTTCAATGTTTTCATAATTTAACGAATAAAATTTCAATGTTAAAATTATTTTCACCAAAAAAATGTAAAAAACATTCAGAAGAAATACTATTTATAAGCATATACCGGTACTATTAATGACCAACTCCAAGGATTCTAAGTACTTGACAGATGTAGATTATCAACTCTTTCAGATATAGAAACAAAAACTGATAACCTGATTCGTATGATTTGCATAATGTTATTAAGCAACGAAAACAAAATTAACCCGTTCACATCTGAAGCATACACATTGTATATTATACATGGCTATATCTCCAAAATGAAGTGATATTTTGAGGAATATCTGACTGAAGCTATATTGTACCTGTGAGCTTCAACAATTGTGATTCGATTCTAATTCAAATGTTGCTCTTTTGGAGCTGTAGTAGAATTGTGAATTTATTCAGATTGAATCCAAAATCATACATTGCACCAACGAAATTTAAAACAATGTAAACAAAACTAGAAATAACTTGCAACAACAAGAACTGTAAATTATGAATTAGATATTAGTCACAGCTGAGTGATTTGTGCATTTTAGCTTACGGTATATTCTATACACAGTAATCGTAATATATACAACAGTATGGCCACTCTACTACACCCCTTAACCACAAGTTCACGCAGTCTATATATACCACTTAAGGCTGTGATGCTGGTGACACACTCAAAATAAGACAACTCCTAGTTTAGCACTCTTGTCCCCTTTATTACAATAATTATCTATTCCCTGAGGTCTTGGTCCTTCAAATAAAAAAATTCTTTAACTTACCTGCCTGAGCTGACCTCGCTATAAACACAGTTTCAATTTTACAGTGTTTTACCTCAAATGGAAACCATTGTGACCTACTTTCTTAGGTAAAAATGTCCACCTAAGTCGGGTGCTGTAAGGCACTATCTTGCAGGAACTCCAGATGTGCCTTCCAGTTGCCCTAGCCTAGTATATATAGCAGACATGTATGGCATTTATAAATCATATATACCCTTATTGATCAAGAAAACCTCATTTGAGGTAAAACACTGTAAACTAGAAACTGCGATTTTATCGAGGTCAGCTCAAGCAGCTGAGTTAAAGAAAACTTATATTTGAAACACCAAGACCTAAGGGATTAGATAACTATTGTTAGAAAGGGGACAGGAGTGCTGAACTAGGAGTTGTCTTATTTTGAGTGTGTCACCAGCATCACAGCCTTAAGGTAGCATGTAGGGTTAATTTATTTTTCCTCTACCTTGCTTTTATTTGACAATTTCGCTTATACAAAGTATATATTGCCTGAAAGGTCCTCTGATGGGTAATACATTAAACATCACAAAAGTACCCTTACAGTAGGGTGTAAGATCTTTTGGGTAAAAAATGAAAAAAGAAACATGCATAGTGTTAGAGCTGCTATCAACAATTATGGACTGGTGACCTTCAGATTTCATAATTCAACTTTCTGATTTCATAATTTTTCTATAAGATATAATTCCCTACGAAATACGTCGACCTATTACAGTGCTAACATTCAAGCAAATTAATACGTTAACATTTGATTCCCCAAATGTATATTTTAAGTGACCATGTTTTGGTGAAATCCGCTATGGAAAAAAGGTCAAAACAATACCTGTTTGTGTGCAAGCCTATGGGAGCTTCTGTAATAGGGTATATTCTAGTCTCTCACTCTGCTTGGTGATTGCCTAAACATTCACAAATTGGTTTGATTACGGGGAAAGAGATGTAGGCTTTAACTTGGGTAGAAATCTCAAAATGACCCTATATTCACAAATTAACCCCACAAGCCACCTGAAGTATATAAGGCGTACATTTAAGGGCGAGTGCTCTTCAGAATTGTCAGACCATATATGTACTGCAGATTAAAAGGAATTACATCTTGTTTTAGATAATAAACAAAACAAGTTGATATGGCACCAGTCAGTCAAGCGGGGCTGGCTGCCTCGAATAGCCCGAAAGTTATGTTCTGCGCATGTTGGCACACAAATTTCTCTGTAATGTAAACGACACCAGAGCCCTCATTGGTCTGTGTTTCCTAGATACGTCACACTTAGGCCAGCGTCCAGACCCCTGGAATAGCCAGGCATTCACTATAGCGCATAAAGTAATTGTTTTCCCGCTACATATCCATTATTTTATTCATCTAAGATCTTTTCACTGTCCTAAGGAGCTAATTCACTACAAACTTCCTCCATGTAAGTTGGTGCCAGCATGCCTTGCCTGTAGAAAGATCTCCCCCTTACAGAAGAAGATGTACTCTCCGGGCACACTAGTACGTGTTGCAGATTATATTCTAAGGAGCTAATTCCTACAAACTTCCCCTGTGTGAGTGGGTGCCAGCATGCCCTGCTTGTAGAAGTAGATCTCGCCCTTACAGAAGAAGATGTACTCTCCAGGCACACCAGTACGTGCTGCAGATTAAAATGAATCAAATCTTGCCAATGTCCTAATGAGCTAATTCACTACAAACTTCCCCCATGTAAGTTGGTAGCAGCATGCCTTGCTTGTAGAAATAGATCTCGCCCTTGCAGAAGAAGATGAACTCTCAAGACACGCAAGTAAATTTTGCAGATTAAAACTGATTAAATCTTATCAACTTTCTAAGGAGCTATTTCACTACAAACTTCCCCCATGTAATTTGGTGCCAGCATGCCTTGCTTGTAGAAATAGATCTCGCCCTTACAGAAGAAGATGTACTCTCCAGGCACGATAGTACGTGTTGCAGATTAAAATGGATTAAATCTTGTCAATGTCTTATGGAGCTAATTCACTACAAACTTCCCCCATGTAAGTTGGTGCCAGCATACCTTGCCTGTAGAAGTAAATCTCCCCTTTGCAGAAGAAGATGTACTCTCCAGGCACGAGAGTACGTGTTGCAGATTAAAATGAATTAAATCTCAAATCTTGCCAATATCTTAAGGAGCTAATTCACTACAAACATCCCCCATGTAAGTTGGTGCCAGCATGCCTTGCTTGTAGAAGTAGATCTCGCCCTTGCAGAAGAAGATGTACTCTCCAGGCACACTAGTGCGTGTGACGGCTGTGATGGACTTGGGCAGTCCTCTCCAGATGTTATCAGAGCGAGTATCATTGACAAAGTACTTGTCTTGGTTCACGCATGCCCAGACGTCATTGTTGGTGTCATAATGAGTGTGTGTGGACATGTACACATCGTCTGACGAGAAGGAGTATACCTGAAATGATATCAATATCTTTTCAGTCACACGTGTGACATGTAAACATTGTTAGATGCATAGCAGTATAGCTAAAATGATATTACTATTTCTTAACCCTTGTGCTTCTGGTGGCGAATTTTCCAATACAAAATGAAGCAAAGAATCTAAAAAACGACTGAAACCCTGGCACATGGGTACTCATCTGAGCGTACTCAGCAAGAGCTATCCAATGAATACCAACATGACAGGGTTTACATCTAGATGGTTTTCAAAAGTCTTTGCAACATTTTGCTTTGGACGAAAATACCCTCAGAATTGGAAGGGTAAAGTCACATGTGTGCCATTGTGAAATGTAAACATTGTTCAACGTGAATGAGTAAAGCTGAAATGTTATTAATATTTCTTCAGTCACATGTCTGACATGTAAACATTGTTTGATGTGCAGGAGTAGTGCTGAATAATATATATATTTCTTTGGTCAAATGGGCGACATAAACATTGTTTGATGTGTAGGACTGGAGTATAGCTAAAAGTTATTATTCATTCTTCAGTCACATGTGTGACATGTAACCATTGTTCGATGTGTAGATTTACTGAAAAGTGAATAGACCATTTTTAAGTCTATCTAGCGGGCGTGACATAATGGCCTTGTGGTCCGAGGTGTTGCCACTGCCTGCTTACTGTCTCTCAGACTGCTCAGGTTTGAAATCCGACCAGGGCATCAGAAAATGTATATATATATATATATATATATATATATATATATATATATATATATATATATAGATATTTATATATATATATATATATATATATATATATATATATATATATATATATATATATATATATATATATATATATATATATGGATATTTATATATATATATATATATATATATATATACATATATATATATATATATATATATATATATATATATATATATATATATATATATATATATATATAAATGTATATATACTGAGTATATACATATATATATATATATATATATATATATTATATATATATATATATATATATATATATATATATATATATAAATATCCATATATATATATATATATATATATATATATATATATATATATATATATATATATATATATAAATATGTATATATATATATATATATATATATATATATATATATATATATATATATATATATATATATATATATATATAATTATGTCTCAGGCAGAAATACTTACCCTGCTGTGATTTGTATGGTCTGACAGAGATGCGGCGGGGGAATTGGTCATCTGGTCGCCAAAGCGATCTTGAAGCTTCACTCTGTGCATGTACTGATAGGATGGGCTACCAGAGGGCAACTTCAGCAGGAAATCCACATCATCAGCTGAAAATACAAATGAAGAAGAAATGAGAGGTTAAGATAATGGTGATAGTAATCAAATTACTACCAAACACTGCTATACTTGCTGCTGCTACTTCTGCAAGTACCACTACTACTACTGTTACTACTATTACTACTACTACTACTACTACTACTACTACTACTACTACTACTATTTCTAACAATAAGTAAGTATACACGTGTTCACACGCAATCACACGCTCATACATACATACATGCATGCATACATACATACATATACACACACATACAAACATACAGTTTGTACATATATATTAGAGGCAAATAAAAGACTCACGTGTACTGGCCATTTTGAAAATGACGTACTCACCTTTGATAGAAACAAGGTACTCGTTACTACTGTTTGTGAAGTAGAATACACACACATACAAACATACAGTTTGTACATATATATTAGAGGCAAATAAAAGACTCACGTGTACTGGCCATTTTGAAAATGACGTACTCACCTTTGATAGAAACAAGGTACTCGTTACTACTGTTTGTGAAGTAGAATACATCATGTGGATCGTAGTCAATATTTGGAAGGTAGGTTTCTAGTAGAAATGGGGCTGTAACAGTTCCTATTGTAAACTTGCTTGTCGATGCATATCTGCGAAAGCAAGGGAACAGTTGATTACACATACATATTGGTATTCATTTATAAATATATATATATATATATATATATATATATAGAGAGAGAGAGAGAGAGAGAGATTCAAACTAGGGGATTAACTTACACCAGATAATCATTTAATCAAAAAGTAATCCTCAAATTTTATAGGGCAAGTACACCATTGGGATACCTTGGGCTAAAAATAAAGTGTTATATGAAATATGTCGATTGTGCCAAATCCATTCCCAGCACCTGTTAAAGAAGAAAATGCAATTATCTGTGAAGCTACGGGCCTCTGACCAAATCCATAGGGGCATCCATCATGGAGTCACATGACCCCATTTCCTGAGCACCAACTGCAGTGCTGGCTGTGCTACATTCAGTGAACAGTTTTCCTGTTCATAAAGGTGAAGGTAAAAGGTATTTGTCTTATAGTTTTTTATCCACCGAAGCACTCACACGACCTTCATCCCCAAGCAGGCTGGTACACACGGACATTATTTCAATCCGCCGATGGATATTCCAGAGCAGTTGGCAGCATATAGCGCACAAGCTCTAAGCACTGCCTTATTAATGCTAGGTACCCATATTGGCAGCTGGGTAGACAGGGGTAATATGGAATAAACTGTCTTGCCCAAGAACAGACCAAAGTGCCCCGGCCGGGAATTGAACCAGCAACCTACTGATTACTAGTCCGACACCTAACCAACTGAGCTTCTTTGTCCTGTTCACGTTGGGGAATTCATGAATCCTGGTGCTGTATGCAGTAATTGGATGTTATACTAGTTCTGACAGGAATCTTCGTGGCAAAGGATCATTCGATTCAATTCCTAATCCGACCATACATCCAGAAAAATGAATTTATCAGCACAATGGCTCCACAACATAGGGACTTGATGGACAGTCAAGATATATATCACTCGATTATAAAAGAGTATGTGAGGACCACTTAGAGGCATCCTAATGAATGAATGATATGCCGACAAGACAAATAGCATATCAAAGAAGAAAAATGTGATAAGTGATGTATACTGTAGTGCCAAACTTTTTTTCATTCAAGCAGGATTAAGTGGATGAAAACTGTGCCAAAAGAGCAGAAAAAGCACACCGAAACAGGCGAGTTCTTTTTGTAAGAAATCATTTCACTTTAGAAATGTCACTATATTTCACTCTGTTAATCCAAACATAAATTTGCCTTGTCAAATCCATTAAGTTTGTTTTGTTAGAGAGAGATCCATCGTATCGTATCGTATATTTATTGACTGTAACGAAAGTTACAAAATATGACACAATAGTTTCACTTTTTCAGTCATTTTTGGATAGATTTATCCTACTTCACCATACAATGTTTGTCTGCTGCTAAATCATCTGGGTAGGTTTAATCATTTATATTGAAATGACCTCTGTCTGCTTAAGCACATGGAGTATACCATATAGCACTACACTTTTAGCCCAAGCTATCCCATTAGTGCATTTGCCATTTGAAATTAATGCCTCCGGGCTCACAGAAAAATCACGCTCATTCGACCCGTAAATTTAGCGTGCTATCTATTAGCAGCTTGATAAAGCAGGTGAGATTGGTGCACAATATTAAAATATTTTGCGCTTTGAATAAGGCTGACCTTACATATGACGATACATTTTTTTTTTAACTATGGTAGCATTAGTTACGGTAGTCTCTTTGAATTTGCAACCGTGATTGACGTTTATAGTTATCTAAGCAGTAAAGGTCTATGGATTTAAATCATTTGGCTTGCTTTTTTGGTGTGGGATTGGTGGAAAAAAATAATGCTGAAATTATTATTGCTCAACTTGTGAGATTTTACTGTACAAATCAACAAGAAGAAATGATAAAATTTTGAAAAAGAATATTTGTTATTTGTTGTTATTACTTTGATGTAAGAAATTGGCAGGTGAATTGCTTGATTAATTGCGACAAAATCATCATAATCTTCATTTTCTAGGACAGGAAAATGTGCTCCTTATTCAAGAAAATTGTAGTAGTTGCAAAATTGTATTGGCATCATAATATGCACCATATTACTTACTGTAGATTCACAAAAGATTGTGTAGAGTAAATTTTGCGAATTTACCGAAAATCGATTAGGTTTTTTAAATTTTGCGAACATGGAGTGCCAGCTATACACTTAAAGTGGCAGCACTTATTATTGCGATTTTTTTTTTGCGTCCGAGGCTAAACGCAAAAGAATGCAAAAATTTGACTAACGCATTTTTTTCCGAATTTGCAGTGATCATAAATAATCAACGACCCAGCTGGAAACCCATTATGCCATACATCAACCATCGATTACCTGTCCTGATGGCTATGTGATCTAAGACGTTGCGACTAACTGCTAGCTGTCTCTCACCTCTATCAAGTTCCAATCCTACCCAGTGCATGTGAGAAAGGTGCCAGCAACTTGGGGTTATGGGCCGTTTTTCACCGGGTACTTACTTTAGTTTCCCCCACCAGTTACAAATGGCTAGTAGTGATTTTGCCGCGATATGATGAAAAAATGAAAACGCGAAATTCCACACACACACACATATATATAAATATATATATATATATATATATATATATATATATATATATATATATATATATATATATATATATATATATATATATATATATATACATATTTATTTATATATATATATATATATATATATATATATATATATATATATATATATATATATACATATTTATTTATATATATATATATATATGATATATATATATATATATTTTATATTATATATTACATATATATTTATATATATATATATATATATATATATATATATATATATATATATATATATATATATATATATATATATATATATGTCTCACCTGTAGGTAACTTTGCCGTCGATCAGATGGTAGCCATTGCTATCCCAGAATGCAGCATCAACACTGGGCAGGAAGGTGGTACAGGGAGTCACTGTTGGTGGAATCCTTGGCTGCATGGAAAATCACATGTGAGAACTGTAGCAAGGTTATTGTTATGAAAATTCAAATGTTAACGACGATTCATACATAGACTAGGCATAGAAGCAGCTACATGTATGCAAAAGAACCGGCAACTCGCTCAGTGATTAGTTAGCGATGTGCTGATTCAAAATCACGATGATTCCACTGGAAATTGATCTTATAAATCTGTGACCATAAGCAGTGACTTACATTGACTGATGTCTCTATCATAAGCGAGTAGGACCCCTAATTCTTAGACACGCATGTTAAAACGCAAAATGTAATAAACGTGCGAAATGTAATGCCTACGCATAACACAATAAAAAATCGTTGCGAAATGTAATACCTGCGCGAAACGTAATAAAAAAATCGTGCAAAATGTAATACCTACGCATAATGTAATAAAATAAATTGCAAAATGTAATACCTGCGCGAACGTTATAGAACATTTTCACGAAATGTAATAGCACATGGTGAGCGAAATGTGATAGAAATATTTTTTACGTTTCACACAGGTTTTACATTTCGCAAAGATTTTTTATTACGTTTCGCACGTTTATTACATTATGCATTTTAACACACACACATTGTATAATGTAACCTCATGCATTTGTAATTGTGTTTCCCTCTAATGTTCATGCCACGGTGGCCGGGAGCAATCCTACCCACAATTTAGTGTGTATATGTGTAAGCCATCTATGTGATACTAACCAAATTGTTTAAACGTTCAGTTTATTTGCATATTTGTATGCATAATTTTGTATCTGATGATATAGTCAATAAATATACAATGCAATACGGAGGAAAGTTCAATAAAACAACTGAAAATATATAGAGTATAAGTTATATTTGTGTTTTACCTTCTAATCGATACACCTGAAAAGTATGGCCTTTTTGTTAAATTAAAGGAACTAAGTATAAAAACAAGATGTTAAAATGTCTTATTGCCTCAAAAAGTATGCTTAACTTTTAATTTCACTGAACATATCGTCAGGAACTTATGAATATGGTAAAGCCGAGTTTTCTAAACAAGGGAGGAAGAATTTCTATGTCGAGTTTTGACTAATATATGTCCTTCAATATTACCTAAAAGGTGCTTTTGTTAGGAAAACATCACCAAGGTAATCTGTCCTTATTTAGCCTGCTAGAGACATGCGCTCATATGTAACCGATAAGGCGACGGTTACTTAATTGGTTACCGGATCCGCCGATAAAAGTGGTATAGACCCGACGGGAAAATAAAGGTAATCCCCCCCCCCCCACCACTTTATTTTGTGCTCTGCCGCCGAGCCGTAGTAGTTACACTAAACCTACAATGAATTTACCTTGGATGGTATTAAAACTACAAAACTACATGAATATTAATACCAGAGCAATACAACATTACAATAGCAATGCAATAAAGTCTTGTTGAAATGCATCATGCCATCAAAAAATCATTCTTTTAATATTCAAAAATATGGTTTAAGTATGTATTTTAATACTAGCCAAAGAATCACTTTCTTTTTTTACCTCCCTCCCGACCGTTTGCTTACTTAGATTTCCGTGTGTTAAAAAAAAGAAGAAAAAAATCAACTTTATTTTTTATTACCTCTCTCTGTCCCTACCAGCCAACAGGCCCGTTATTCAAAGGGAGAGGAGTTGGGCCTACATGTGGACATGAGCCAATGTCAACTCCCTTCCTCTTTCTCAAGACTTCCTGAGGCCTACATGTTTGGACAAAGCCCAAATTGATATCCAAACATTATGATTTTAGTAAAAACCAAGTATACTAATTGACAACACTTGGCAACCAAAGTTATTAAGGGCTCTGGATTGGCTAGCATAGACAAAAAGGATTTGCAGAGGAAATAAACCCAACACTAACACCAGAGTACCATGCTTGGATACATTAGTCATTTTTCAAAGATGTACAAGAGTTGATAAAATGTTTACCTTATAAATAGTAAATACCCTACCTACATGACACCTACAGTGCATACAAGTGATTCCTGTCCCAGTAGACTGGACGTCTGACAGTGTCTGGTTGTACAACACCCATGAATAACAAAATTTAACATTACAGGAAATGTTCACATAGAGTACCGTCGTGGCCGATCCACTTGTGGAGTATCGCCAGCGAAGGCACACTGTGCTGCCGCTATGCTTCCTGCCGTTGCTCTCCCCAGAGAACGCTATCTATTTGACAGGTACCTGCCGTGTTCGTCCTTATCTTTATGGGTCAAATGCAGTCACCTGTGGCAGTGTAGGAGGGGTGTTACCGCAAGAATAGACAGTCTTAAAGGACAATTCCACCATGAATGAAACAGAGGCCCAAATAGTTTCTTATGGTATTCTCTACTTAAATCCAAGTTCCAACCAGTGCCAACCTTCAGCTACCGCACTGCTAATGACTAATAGTTGCACCAGCAGCCCTGTTAGAGGCTATTTACAGCCTAAAATGGCCGCCCCCAGTGTATGCATTCTGTGTCTGTTAAGGAGGAGTTAAAACAGCAATATACTTCTTGTATGAAGGTTGGCACTGGTGGGAACTTGGATTTAAGTAGAGAATACCATAAGAAACTATTTGGGCCTCTGTTTTATTCATGGTGGAATTGTCCTTTAAAGATTTCCACTTGCAGTGGAAAATTGAGTATGAAAGCAGTTTTATTGGAAATAACCACAAAAAAGTGGTATATTCAGGTAAGGAAGTATATGATACACCGGCTTGCAGCTTAGTATAGGAGTTTAAGCGTGGTCTTGAGGGTTGAAAGTTGTAACTGGGGACTTTTAAAAGTTCTATGTGACCATTTCCTGTCATGAACGAGTAACGAATCAACGCTATGTTCAGTTGCAAGGTCATCCATGCATATATGTCCAGGAAACCGGGTTGCAATCGGGCGTGCAATCGTGTATCATGTCACGGGACTGCCCAGACATTTAGTGCTGGAATTAGATGTCGACACTGTATGGTGCTAGTAACACTCTATTTTGCCCTCATTGTGAGTGCACCATATTGCACACTCTTCACGCGCAACATCATAAATTCTTCTCTCGGATCTAGCCAGGTACCGAAATCCATGAAGTCGGCTATAGTAACACCGTTACTTAAGAAATCTACCCTAGATCCAGATATTCTAAAGAACTACCGTCCTGTCAGTAACCTTTCTTACATCTCAAAACTGTTGGACTCACTGACTACATGACTGAGAACAACTTGCACAAACATTCACAATCTGCTTACAAGCCTGGTCACAGCACTGAGACTGCCCTAGTGAAAGTATAGAATGACATTCTAACCAGCATTTACCAGCATGGAGTAGTTATACTGGTCATGTTAGATCTGAGTGCGGCGTTCGACACCATTGACCATGATATTCTATTCAGCAGAATGGAAAATACACTAGGTATTACGGGTCAAGCACTTGCTTGGTTTAAGTCTTACCTGTCAGGTCGCACACTCCGCATCAAGGTTGACAAGTCATTATCTGAGTTACAGGACATTCTGTGGTCCGTACCACAGGGATCAGTGTTAGGAACATTGTTGTTACTGATCTACCTCCTACCCCTTAGGAAACTCATCAGAAAGCATGGTTTAGAGCTTTACATATATGCAGACGACACACAGCTATATCTGGCAATAAAACCCATCACTCAACAAGCTGTGGACATAGGAGTTGCTAGGCTGGAGGGCTGCCTCACTGACATATATACATGGATGTCACAGAACAAGCTAAAACTGAATGCAGACAAAACGGAAGTCCTAGTGCTAGGTACCCCTAAGCAGCGAGCCAAAATATCTGTGCCTAGCATCTCCGTAAATGGTGATATTGTTAAGGTTCTCAATATACCTATCGGCAATCTGGGCTCTGTTTTTGATCCACGCATGAATATGGCCGCACATGTGTCAAAGGCAGTCAAATCTGCAAACTATCACCTTCGAAACATCGGAAGGATCAGAAAATACTTGACTGCAGAATCAACTAAAGGTGTTGTCATATCCCTGGTAACCTCAAGATTCGACTACTGCAATGGACTTCTCTGAGGAATACCTGAAGAGCTAATATGTAAGCTCCAGAGAGTACAAAATCATGCTGCCAGGGTGATCACGCTCACAAAGAAGCATGACCATATCACTCCAGTACTAAAGGAACTTCACTGGTTGAAGTCAAGATTCTGAGGGAAATGCTGAAAGAGTATGTCCCACCACGGACACTGAGATCAAAATCCAAGAACTTACTCTGCGAGCCGAGAACCAACAAGAAACCCTACGGTGACAGATCATTTAGTGCCTGTGCCCCAAAACTATGGAATCAGCTCCCAAATAATATTCGGGCAGCTGGGAGTGTGGCAATCTTCAAACGACAACTGAAAACACATCTGTTTAAACATGTATTTATCAAATAACTATGTGGATATCAACATCTATCCTTTGACAATGAAAGTAATGCGCCTTTGAGCATGTTTATATGGATATGTAACGAGAGACCAATTACTATATGCACTATAGTGCAGGCCTTGCTATGCCAGGAGTCTTGAACCTGGCCTAGGTATGACATCACAAGGAGACAAAGACCAATGAGGGCTCTCGTATTGTTTGCATTACAGAGAACCAACGTGCACAGAACACGACCTTTGGGCTATTTCAGTATTTCATATCCATTTGTTTTTATTCCTCTAAGATAAACACACTCTTTGGGCTGTTTCATATCCACTTGTTTTTATTCATCTAAGATAAACACACTCTTCACCTGCAACACGATTACCCAGAATGCAACGCAAACCGCCATGAAATCTGAGGCGATTGGACAATGACGAACACGTGCCGGGTAGAAGAGAAGCTATTGGTAAACACTTGATCGGCGAGTACAGGTGTGTTATCTATTGATTAGGAGGGTATCTTGGCATGACGGAGACGCCCCTTACAGGTAACATGAATAGGCACTTAATAATAACTTCCTCCAGCTAACGGGGAATCGAGATCCTGGGAAGACGTCATTGGCGGGGGGGGGGGGGAGGGGGGGCACTTACACAGAAAGCGAGCAAAAATGCTCGTTGGAATTATAGTTTAGGTCGTTTTTAACCCTTCCACTGCTTTCATCCAATATACAAGGACTCAAAGAATTTTAAAATCACCTAAATCCAGTCATGTTGATATTCATTAGATAGCTCTCACTGAGAACTCTCAGGTGAGTACCCATTTACAAGGGTTTCGGTCATTTTTCAGGTTTTTTGCATCATTTTGTTTTGACTAGATTAGCCACCAGCAGCATAAGGGTTAACAGCTAAAGTCATACACCAATGAGATAAAGAACGTTGGCGCTATGAAGAAGTTCCATTGTCTTGACAAACAGTTCCATGGGGTGTTCAGTTGCAAAGGCACCGTGGGCAATTCACACAACGCCACACATTTATAGCGACCAGGCCAACCCTTCGGATCCCGCACGGGCATGTGAGGAAGTTGCCAGAGACTTCAGGTTATAAGCAGTGGTTTTTGCCATGTACTCCAGTTTCCTCCACCATTTACAACTGGCTATTCACGACTTAGCCGCGATATGGCAGAGAATTTACCAGAAATCGAAATTCCAAACTCCACATTCCATGATAATAAGAAAAAATAGAATCTTCGTGCACATGCATAGGGAAAGGGTAGGCTTCCGAACCACTGGACCACGGCGAACATCTCTCGCCACTGGTCGCCTCGTTTATAATTCCAATGTATTTCAATTTTTTGTCTTTTCAGTTCAATTCAGTTTATATATCTACTTTATTCCAACTTGCGGCCTATTTCCGTTTAGACAATTCTAGTTAATACAGGCAACTCTGCTTAATCCGGACTGATGGCGGTCTGGCAAAATCCGGATTATGCGTGTAGGAATATTATGTATAGGAAGGGACCAGGACCTTCCAATATGTCCGGTTCAGACGAAAATCCGGATTACACATGTCCGGATTAAGCAGAGTTGCCTGTATCCGGCCAATTCGTTTCGTTCGTGTTTTTTTTCTAAATTCAAATTAATTACCATCCCCAGTGCTAATAAACTATTGATTTGCGAAAAGGAAAAACGAATTCGAATAAGCATAGAATGACGATTTCGGTGAGCTTTCAATTATGTATTTTCCGTTCAACAGTATAGATATTTCGCTGTGAATATAAAAATGGTTAAGGAAACACTATTCCACGGTATAGATATTTTGCTGCTGATAAAAGAATGGTTAACCCTTCTAAAGCTGAGGCTACTTTCGTCCTAAGCACAAGGATTCCAAGATTTTTGAAAACCATCCAAACCCTGTAATGTTGGTATTCATTGGAAAGCTCTCGCTGAGTACTCTCAGATGAGTACCCATTTGCCAGGGTTTTAGTCATTTTTCAGGATTTTTGCATCATTTTGTTTTGCCAAAATTAGCCAGCAGCAGCATAAGGGTTAATGGAAGGGCATGCCATACGCGCAACATGCCGGTGATATATGTTTTAGTAGAGATTCAAAATGTTACAGGTTTGGCATCGCGCATGCGTGCTGTGCAAATGCTAATGTTATTGTTGTTGTTTTTCTTTCTTGGTCTTCCTCAAGCACCTAGCAACTTAACTATTAATGCTACTGTTTGTTAGCTATTTATAGTAGTGTTTGACAACGATAACAATGAGTAAAGTCAAAGAAGTCAATTGATGAACCACAGCATTTGGTTTAGACCATCAATTGGAGGCCTGATTCCACCCAATTCCAGGCATACTATTTTTGTGCAGAAATTGCTTTTGTGGAAACAACCCGTTCGACAAATTGGGCTTCATTCCGATACAAAAGAAAATACAAACAGCCAATTTCCAGCTCGTTAGAGACGCCAACTCGCATCCGGGCACTTTTCTGTCCCTAATTGATCGATCATTGGCATGACAAAGCTTTGCATTGACTATTATTGAAGAGCGAACGATACACACACCGCCTGCCTCCAGGAAGTAACAACTTTGCAATAGAACTTCGGCCCACATTATGGTAATCGATCGCCCGCATAACACATCGTTAACCTTGATGACCTTTATCCCTTTCCTGCCCGGCTATTATGGTATAAAATACCAAGGGATAAAAACATATGCACATCCGAAAATTATAGACGGATATAAATCACAAAAAGTAACAAAAAGAACGACAATGCGTTAGCTAATTTGTTTGAACTTTAATAGCTTATAAAAAAAATAGTATACATATGGTTAATATTGGTCTCTACCTCTTTGTTAAAAGTGAATACAAATTGATATAGACTTCATTACAATTGATATTGCCTATCATTGTGTTTCGTTTATTAAATATAATTCAATATATAAATATGATAATTATTTCAGCTGTAAATCAACGAAATTAATAAAAGTGCCTTCTCCTAATGCTGGATGTATACACAAATATTTTCTTAAAATTGCAATCATTTCGAGAAAAAGGTTAATTCATCTTTATTGGCTGTGAGTTGACACCACATAAATTCATAGAAATTTCTTTTATTCCATTAATCACATGAAAAGAAAAATAAACAACTAACTGTTAGTAGGTTTATAAATAACCGAAATGTTCGTATGTTCTTAAAGGATAGTGTATATGATAAATGTAAAACTCTTCGGATAGGTTTGTGTTTGAATAGAAATATCTAAAACAAAAATCTCCAAAATTTGACCGGGCTATCGCCCAGAGAACTAGTTGGATAATTGTTTTGCCATGGCAGGATGAAATAAAAATAATCTCTTTGAGAAATGAATAAGAAAGAGTTAAATGACCTTTCAAACTGGAAGTTAGATAGACATGAACTAGATTTGAATTTATTATAATACCAATCTTTAAGTTATATATTTCTACTTGAAAATGAATAAATCTGTCACGTAACGTCATTGCACATGCTTATGAACCTGTGTCTATGAACTAAGTGCGACACTTGGCAGTTACTAGTACTTATCTCCAACACAGTGATTAGACTTTTCACTCCATATCAACCATTCCAACTATTGATTTCTATACCCACTTTAATTTTTTAAACCCGTTCTCATAATAAAGAGTTATGTTTAAAAGGAGACAGGGTGCGAACGGGACACCTCTGCGACATGAGATTTAAAATAATTGTAATAGTTATAATAATGTGTGTTCTTAGCCTGTAATATAGTAATTGAAAATAACATCATAAAAAGAACAAACGCGCCTGAAAAGCTGCCCCTGATTAGAAAAGGGGTTCTTTAAGTAACACACAAAAAATATCATGATCATAAATGAAAGTCAAAAGATCATTAAAGCAAATTAGACACTCAGAAGACATGGCACGCACTCACGATATGATGGTCTAGGGGCATTTCACGGTAAGCTGCAGGGTGCGAACGGGACAATTTGCAGAAGAAAACACTGGATAATTTTTTAAGAACTTATTTGAAATCATTCATTTTCACTCCATATCAACCTTTCCAACTATTGCTTTCTATACCCACTTCAATTTTTAAAATCCGTTCTCATAATAAAGAGTTATGTTTAAAAAGAGACACCTCTGCGACATGCAATAATTTGCCTATCTCTAGATAATATTCTAGAGATGTATCAGAATCTCTGCTCTGTTACAAACACTACACCTGTATACGTAGCATGACTAGATCACAAACACTACACCTGTATACGTAGCATGACTAGATCACCAAAATACTTGTGCACACCATGATTATGTTTGTTTTCCAGAGACATGCTTATGAACCTGTTTCTATGAACTAAGTGCGACACTTGGCAGTAACTTATCTCCAACACAGTGATTAGACAGTAAAACAGTGATACATAATTTCCCTACATTTATCACACATTTCGATTGCATACTTCTATTTAGAAATTCATGGAAATCGTTTTTATAATAGTAATTGAAAAACAATTTATAAAAAGAGAGTTACTGCAACTGCAAATCTGTCCATACCCAAAGACGTTTTACTAATTCTTCTTTGAATGCCATGTATCAAAACCATTCAATAACAGCTTAACTACTGTTTGCACCATTTCGTTGGCAGGCATTTTCGGTAAATAATCAGTCCGTTTTTTGGTTGAATTATACATTGAAATTTCATCTACTAGTATCAGTCACACACTTTAACTGTGTGATGTATGGCATGCCCTTTGCACATTTATTCCAAGATGTGCGAGGGAGATCCAAATGGCTGGCGGAATACCAGAATGGTGAGAAAGAGGACCAACAGTGAGAAAGTGAGAGACAAGATGGCATGGGGAGTACCAACATTCCGAAAAAGAGAACCAAGAGGGTAATATGTATACATTCCCAACTGATAATGATATGTAAGTTAGATATTGAGTCCAGTGAGGTTACACAGGTGACGTCGGCACAGATTAGGAAGGTGCATGCATAAGCTGTGCCTTGACAAATGACATTTTGCCTGTGCCTAACTTAACCAAGTACATCGAGATCTATGACCACATTTAGGATTCTTTTCGTCAAATGGTGTTCTGACCTAAACAATGCAAACAATATCAAGTTATAATAATGTGCTTTCTTAGCCTGTAATATAGTAAATAAGAATAAAATCATAAAACAAATGCGCCTGAAAATCTGCCCCTAATTAGAAATGGGGTTCTTTAAGTAACACCCAAAAAATAACATGATTATGTATGAAAGTTACAAGATCATTAAATCAAACTTAATTAGACACTCAGAAGACATGACAAGCAGTCACAATATGATGATCTACAAACACACGACCCCAGAAAATAAGTACTGTAAGTCACTTAGATATGGCGTGAACATTATATAGCGCAATTACGGTACTGCCCTGGATAGCGTGATCTAACTATAGAGATGAACGGGAACAACCGCAGCAAGTTCAATTAAGAATTTAACTAAGATGGGGATTTTTATAATAGCGCATATGGGCAGAGCACTATTATTGCTATCTTATTGTTCCAGCTATACTTAAGTGATTTACAGTATTCTAGTCAATAAACACACATGCCTGACTTACTGAGATAAATGACCAAGTGCCATGTAGAATCTCTTAGCTGTATGATTTGGTCCTACATCCCATTGAACCCCGCAAGGGAAGGAAGGAATTGGGTTTTACGTCGCTTTCAACAGCCTAGGTCATATCGTGACGAGATAGAAACCCGGAACCGGGAAGAAATTCCCTACTCTTCACGAATAGTTCCAAGGGGTCTTTCTGTTGCAGGAGGACCATAGGCAGTCCTCCACAACGCCGCACATTTATAAAGCGACCAGGCCAACCCGCTTGGGGATCCAGCGGAGACTCGAACCTGCGAACTCACGCTTGGGAGCCAGGCATCGTAACCACTAGGCCACGGCGGATCCCTCCCCGCAAGGGCTACACCCTCTTGGCTGTTGTCCAATATGAGCTGGCACCTCCCGGGGAACCTCTAAGCTGGTGTGGCACCCTGCTCGCTTTATAAAAGAATGGGGATGTGTGGATCTGTCTATAAGTACCATGCATTTAAAAGATCCTTTGGTATTATTTGGATGTGAAGGCTCTTTAAGATTAGCATACTGGACCTAAAGTATGGAACTCGCTACCTGACAACTTGAGACAATCAGCATCACTCAAAGAGTTCAAAACGTAATCTCAACCTGGTCTGGAACAAATGTACCTACTCTCTATGCTGCTATAAGTAATACCATTTTAAAAGGTGACCAGAAATATTGTATATGTACTTATATGATATCCAGCTTGAACTATGACATGTGAGAGTAGCTATTAATACAATATTATATAAAAAAAGATAATATAGTAGATGATAAATGCGACTATTGTAATGAGACAGAAACTATATCACATGCCTTTGTATTATGTGAAAGAGCACAGCTGTTCTGGAGAGAACAACATGGAAGTGAGGAAGAAAGGTTTGAGGTTTTACGTCACTTTCGACAGCTTAGGTCATATCGCAACGAGAAAGAAACCCGTAAACGGGAAAAATTTCCCTTCTCCTTACGAAAAGTTGAAAGGGGTCTTTCAGTAGCAGAAGTACCATAGACAGCCCTCCACAATGCCACACATTTATTAAGCGACCAGGTCAACCCGCTATTTTGAGGACCTAGCCGAGACTGGAGCCTGCTAACTCATGCTTGTGAGCCAGGTGTCGTAACCATGGCTAAAAAGGAAGGAAGGAATTGGGTTTTACGTCGCTTTCAACAGCTTAGGTCATATCGCAACGAGATAGAAACCCGGAACCGGGAGGAAATTCCCTACTCTTCACAAATAATTCCAAGGGGTCTTTCAGTTGCAGAAAGACCACAGACAGTCTTCCACAACGCCGCACATTTATAGAAAGATAGGCCGTTCAACGTGATATTAATGATTAAAAAAAGCTAATGTATCAAAATAGAAAGGAGGGACAAGTTTACTCCATAGTTCATTTTGAAAGATAACTAGAAAAGAAAGAGAACTGGAAGAAGTATTTGCTATACAGAACAATAAAGTGGAAATATATAAAGAAAAAAGTGGAAAAATATAAAACTAGACAGTGAAAAGGAAGTGTCAACAATTTATTTGGGTAACACATATGAATAAATGGATTCATGTAAAGGTTTATGGCAAAATCATATGTGTAAGTCTGACCTCCTTTGGTGTCCTGTTTGTTGAAGTAAATGGAGGCAAATATATTGCATAAATGATGCATAAAACACATAACTAATAGTCACATTTGATGGAAGATATTGTAACTATGTATAGGTTATATGCAAATAAACGAATATGGATTGCCCAGGAGTATCTGCATCTTAACTCCAATTTCATAACATATATTTTGAAAGATTAAAGATATTATTCAATATCAATTCATTCGTGAAACACATTTCCGCAGAGAAATTTTTGACATGGATAATACAGATCTAGTCCATTTGCAAGATTCAACTGCGTTTGCTCTATTTATCATCTATACTACTTTTACAACGTGTATGTTATACTTAAATTGTTATTAAGTAGTCGGCCTGAAAATGAATATTTATCTATCTAGCATAGCACACTAAAGACATGAACATTCGCAGGAGTTATATTATGGATTTTCTAATAGACCTTTAACTCCCCTGTCCTATTTCATTTTTTTTCTTTTCAAATGTGCGTAGTAATAATGTTCTTGTTCAATACAAGATTCAACACTTTGTCGAAAATTTACAAAACATGTCCGAGTTAAAAACACTATGAGCTGTTGGTATTTTAAATTCAGACTTGTTTTGTAAATTTTCGACAAAGTGTGGAATCTTGTATTAACAAGAATTATATCACTACGCATATGTTCATTTTTTTCAGCTCCTTATATATAGATAACTCCATTATTTCATTATCCATTCATGTAGCAGTGTCTCCTTGTACAATCAACCAAAGAGGTTGTTTAATTTTGCATATTATTCCAGATTATCTAGAACTTTGTTTTTGTGCCATCAATCTTTGCATTGTGATATTTCACCCCAATTTGATCATACAAGACTCTTTTTTTCTTTTTTGTCTACTTTTATATATATGTTTTGTTTTGTAGCCAAGATAGCTCTGTCTACACTCTCATATTCTTAGTGTTGTCAAATTAAACATTTTGTCTATATCACCAAATTTAATATGTACATCAGTTGTCTGTTGTAATCATCTGTTTACCTTTTTCCAAATGTCAGTCAAAAATTAACATTCAACAAAGGCATGTGCTATTATTTCTGGAGATCAATTACAAAATGGACATTTGTTATCAACCCTAAACCCAATTTAATTAAGTAACTATTTTGTTACAATACGGTCATGTATCACTTTAAATTGAATGTGGACATATATGCTCTCCTGGATTCTTCGAAGTTTCATAAATGATTTCTCTATTCCCACAAATGAGATGTAAGAGTTGAGCTTTACTATCCATTTTTGTGGACTTTTTAACCATTTGAATAATACTGGTTTGAGCACATCCTTTCATTGGGAAACCAACTAGTTGTAGGCTTAATGGGATCAAAGGTCCATATGTATTTCTCTTCCTATCGAACAGTGCCAGTCCTTTTCTCAATAATGTATCTTAGAGTTCCATAATCTAGATGATTGATTTTCAAGTCCAGTTGGTTAAAAGCTATAATACTCTAATTTGCAGCTCCCTTGAATAGAAACGAAATATGAGATCTAAAACAAGAGACAATTTTCAGATTTCCATACTTCTCTTTTCACATTATGCTTCGGATAAACAGATGTTTTGTTTAAACCCTGATAAATCATTCAAGCCCAAACCTTCAAATAATCACATATCAGGGATTAATTGCAGTACCCTTATCCAGTGCAATTTTGAAAAATTGCCATAAGATTTATACTTTGATCCATCAATGGGTATAGTTAATAAGTGACCTAGTTTGTGGCATTTAAACCAATCAGGATATTTGCAGGTTCTACTGATAGTCTCACATTCAATTACTAAACTAGTTTATGGCAACTAAACCAATTAGGATATCTGCAAGTTTCATTGGGAGTCTCACGTTTCACAAGTCCACCTGTTATTCATGCAATATTTGAGATGAACCATCCAAAAAGTCCAATCCTAAGTCTATAATGTTTGGGTGATTATATAAACCGTGACAAAAACAGGCCAGGCTGTCAATTACATTATCATAGTAACTTTTCAGGAAGTATATCACAATTCACTGAGAAGGGTGTCAGAATTCCGTTAGAATTACTTTTTAGCCTCACAAGGGTGTTTGTTATGGGCATGTCACCCCAGTTCCTCAATCGTCGTCATCATCTCCGTTTGTTTGAGGGGGTACTCCAACAGGAGATGCAGTGGATACACTTCCAACAGCTTGCACCTTGAAATCAATAGAAAAAAAACAACTTCTACAATCAGGCCAAAAAATTGAATCTTTATGTCTTTATGTCATAATACTACCATGATGAATGGTAGTGTAGGGTGTTTATCTGGATGCTGGGGATATCACGGAGGGGCTATGGTCAATATTTGTACTCCTTACAACATATTGCAGCAGATAAACTCTCCTGAACCGTTTTGTGTCCCATTATTTATCAAAAAGAAAAGTTAATATATTCCTCAAGTGAAATGTTTAAATGGCCTTATCTTACTTTATATTCTTACAGTTGGTCATTCCCAGTCCTGAATTTCAGTTATATACAACAATAACCACAACAACAAACAATGAACTATTTATTGTACTTGTATATATACCAACTTGGGAGAAAGGAGTAATAGGGCTCGTCATGTGCCTTAACAATGGAAGCGCTTATATCATAAAATGGGAGGAAAAATAAATGTATTCTCATGAATTTGTGCAGCCATAACAACTTAAATATCTATATCATCAAATTATAATCACTGAATCACTTCAATTCTCTTTGAATGTGACACTTTTTGTTGCCCTTAGTTGTGGTGTAGTGATATTTGAAACCTGGCTACTGGTTCATGTTCCAGTTGATAGGTGGTCCGATTTCCGTAAACGAGAGATAGACTGATTTATCATAAACGATAAATAATCTATGGAGAGTGTTGGTGTGTAACGCACTGCAGTCTATGATACACTGTCAGAGAGTAGGGGACAGAAAGTGGGCTGCCACTCAGTGAGTCACAGCTGATAGCAACTGGAGAACATGGCTGCTGGCAGTGGCTGCCAGAGCCTGGGCAGGCTGGTGGCAATACGCAAAATTTTCCTCTCATGGGTTCACTGAGAGAAAAAGGAGGACAGCATCCTATTCTTGAAGTGTATTACTTTCATATAAGCTAATATGTATGTGAGCCTTTAGTTCCCCTTTAAGGCTTTTTTGTATTGTTTGCTCCTGCCTATCCAATCAGCGAGCAGGATTCGTACCATGTGACTGGTCATTAAATCCCCATAATGCCCTTCACTGCAAGGCATTATATCTCACAACGATTTCCTCCATAAGAATGATAGATTAGACACTGGCCTGTCTTGACACTGACATATGTCACATTACCAACTATTTTTAGATACCGAGTTTGTTCTGAGGAATTCTATAAACACATTACATCTCTGATCAAAAGATTCTACATCTCTTAACTGTCAACTCGTGTAATCTGGTGATGTTGAGATTTTTCAAAATATACCTTTCAAAATCATCAAATCTCACTTTTTACCAGTGTTTTCTTTTGGTAAATGGCTCATCTTTCACACTTTTAAGTATGAGATGTTTTACCTAGGTGAAGGTTTTTATTATTGCCTCCTCTCGCTTATTCAATCACCAATCAGTATTTGTGCCATATGACTGATCATTAAAACAAATCACTACAGCCACAAACTATGCTTTTATAACCAACAGAGTAACTACTACTACTACTACTACTACTACTACTACTACTACTACTACTACTACTACTACTACTGCTAATACTAAAACTATCCACGTCACACTATATGGAAAATTACTTTTTCTTTAGAGTTCCCAGACTTGTAATTTCATGCGTGTGGAGAGAGAGAGAGAGAGAGAGAGAGAGAGAGAGAGAGAGAGAGAGAGAGAGAGATTGTAATTCCTATAAAAATTCAGAATACAAAACTACTTACGAAACCGTCTAACTCTAAGTAGCGAAATCGTGGCCGTTCAGTGAGATCGTTGTGGTCCTGCGCAACGTGCTGGAACATTTGACATTGCCCGTAGCCCCCGCCGGGCACCTTTTCGTAGTTGATCGCCCTGCACCAAGTCCGCGACGAGCACTCTCTGCTGCATTTGACCACACTCTTGGTATAGGTCAGTTCGCGGACGCTGCCCGTGTAGCCGTAGTTAAGGGAGGCAAAGGGCGGCATCTTGAACTTTCCGTCCTTGTATTCCCCTGTAGTCCAGTTGGGACAGCCAAGTAACAAGATGGCGACACACAGAACGAGCCATTGAGTGTCCCAGAACATACTCAAGCAAAACAGGTGTGGCCGAGTGGACGGATGGAGAAGTTTGTGGGGCCTGCTGTAGGGATTGCTTGATCGTGTTCCGTTTTTTCTTGTTATTGTTGCAGTTGTTGTTTTTGTTGTTGTTGTTGTTGTTGTTGTTGTTGGTAGCAGTAGCCAGTTCTTGTTAGAGTTATCAGCAGTGAGAACGAACTACTCTCTCTCTCTCTCTCTCTCTCTCTCTCTCTCTCTCTCTCTCTCTCTCTCTCTCTCTCTCTCTGTTCTTGTTGTTGTTCTTATGTTTTTGTCTAACTAGCTCTCGTGAGAAAGGGACCACTTCCAGTGACTGTCCGGCGACTTTGCTTGGTAAACTGTTCTGTTTAGATAGCCGACTGCGACTGGAGAACAAACAGCAAAATAACTGCAGTGTGTGTGTGTGTGTGTGTGTGTGTGTGTTTCGATGGATTATCAGCTTGAAGTGCGCAGACCCGTTCTTGTTCTATAATATGCCACGCGAAATAACTGCAGTGTGTGTGTGTGTTTCGATGGATTATCAGCTTAAAGTGCGCAGACCAGTTCTTGTTCTATAATATGCCACGCGAAATAACTGCAGTGTGTGTGTGTGTGTGTGTGTGTGTTTCGATGGATTACCAGCTTAAAGTGCGCAGACCCGTTCTTGTTCTATAATATGCCACGCGAAATAACTGAAGTGTGTGTGTTTCGATGGATTATCAGCTTGAAGTGCGCAGACCCGTTCTTGTTCTATAATATGCCACGCGAAATAACTGCAGTGTGTGTGTGTGTGTGTGTGTGTGTGTTTCGATGGATTACCAGCTTAAAGTGCGCAGACCCGTTCTTGTTCTATAATATGCCACGCGAAATAACTGCAGTGTGTGTGTGTGTGTGTGTTTCGATGGATTACCAGCTTAAAGTGCGCAGACCCGTTCTTGTTCTATAATATGCCACGCGAAATAACTGAAGTGTGTGTGTTTCGATGGATTATCAGCTTGAAGTGCGCAGACCCGTTCTTGTTCTATAATATGCCACGCGAAATAACTGCAGTGTGTGTGTGTGTGTGTGTGTGTGTTTCGATGGATTACCAGCTTAAAGTGCGCAGACCCGTTCTTGTTCTATAATATGCCACGCGAAATAACTGAAGTGTGTGTGTTTCGATGGATTATCAGCTTGAAGTGCGCAGACCCGTTCTTGTTCTATAATATGCCACGCGAAATAACTGCAGTGTGTGTGTGTGTGTGTGTGTTTCGATGGATTACCAGCTTAAAGTGCGCAGACCCGTTCTTGTTCTATAATATGCCACGCGAAATAACTGAAGTGTGTATGTTTCGATGGATTACCAGCTTAAAGTGCGCAGACCCGTTCTTGTTCTATAATATGCCACGCGAAATAACTGAAGTGTGTGTGTTTCGATGGATTACCAGCTTAAAGTGCGCAGACCCGTTCTTGTTCTATAATATGCCACGCGAAATAACTATAGTGTGTGAGTGTGAGTGTGTTGATGTCTTATAAGGTTACTGAGCGTGCGCAGAGCACTTGCCACCACGGTGTCTGCGAGTTGCGGGCTTTTCTCGACCGGAGGAAAATCTATGTGTTCAGTGTAGTGTATCACAATGTGCAAACAGGTGTTTATTGGCTGATCAGTGCATTATATTGGTGCCCTGGGTAGGGGAGGGTCATTCCTTTTAAATGGTAGAGAGGTTTCTAGATCGTCGTCTCTTGTTTTATACCTACAGTATATACCTCTAATTCCTGCACCAGTCGACCGAACGTCTGCCAGTGCCTGGTTGTACAAACACCCATGTCAAAGGATATGCCAAGCACATCAATGGACCACTTAGCTTGCGAATCAAAGCTACGTACAGTTGTAAGGTCATCCATGTCCAGGAAAGAGTATGGCAACAGTGCGTGCGGTCGTGTATTATGCCCAGGCTGCCCGTGTATTTAGTACAGGAATAAAATCCTGGTACTGTAAGATATGTTTGTATCCAGCATCATTGGACAAATAAACAAGTGCTGTTTGTGTAGACTCCGCAAAAGTCACAACCTCTTTTTTATAATTGATTATTCCATATATGATGTCATATAAATTACAATGCTTCAATCAATGTAGTATATAAGCGTGTGTGTGCTTTTTGAGTGTTTTTGGTGGGGGGGGGGGGTATTTTGGGTTTTTTTGTGTCTTTTTTATGCTCTTTTTTATTAGATTTGTTTTTAATTTCTCAATCGATCCTACGAGTTTCATAGTCTCGCTTCTCAAAATGCCTAGGATGCATTTTATGATAAGGATGAGGTATGTCAGCTTCAAGATTTTTTGCTGTGTGTTGTTTTTGGGCACAAGAACATATAACCTTTTTTTCTTTATGTGGGAGTATCCTTAGAGGCTATGTATGTTTAAAAATGTCTTATTGTTATAATTGTTTAGTATGTCTGGAGTTGATTTTGGTACGAAAAGTATATAATGTATATGTGTGATTTTGCGTTCAGGCGCATTCAATAAACATACAATACAATACAATACAATACAGTCTGGACCATACATGATAATAATAATAATAATAATAATAATAATAATAATAATAATAATAATAATAATAATAATTATAATAATAATTGATATTTGATATAGCGCCCTTTCCACCTATAATGGGTGATTGATCGTATCGCTATATATCCTGTAGGTATCGATTATCGTTAAAATCAATCATTCGCCTGTAATTTGTGTATTAAGTCAGTTATAATCAAATACATTGAGGAAAAAACGGTAATGATCATGAAAAGCAGACGACATCCTGTACTGTATGGCAAGCCGAAGTGCCCTAAAGTAAGCATTTATGGAATTCCATAAATGAATTATGGAATTCCATAAATGATTTATGGAATTCCATAAATCATTTATGGAATTCCATAAATCATTTATGGAATTCCATAATTAATAAATGTATTTATGGAATTCCATAAATCATTTATGGAATTCAATAAATCATTTATGGAATTCCATAAATCATTTATGGAATTCCATAAATAAATGGTATTTATGGAATTCCATAAATGATTTATGGAATTCCATAAATGATTTATGGAATTCCATAAATCATTTATGGAATTCCATAAATGCTAACATTTATGGAATTCCATAAATCATTTATGGAATTCCATAAATCATTTATGGAATTCCATAAATCATTTATGGAATTCCATAATTGCATGATATTTATGGAATTCCATAAATCATTTATGGAATTCCATAAATCATTTATGGAATTCCATAAATCATTTATGGAATTCCATAATTATGCACATTTATGGAATTCCATAAATGATTTATGGAATTCCATAAATCATTTATGGAATTCCATAATTAAATGACATTTATGGAATTCCATAAATCATTTATGGAATTCCATAAATCATTTATGGAATTCCATAATTGCACTCATTTATGGAATTCCATAAATCATTTATGGAATTCCATAAATCATTTATGGAATTCCATAAATCATTTATGGAATTCCATAAATGTATGTATTTATGGAATTCCATAAATAAGTGACACCTATAGTTTTTTTTCAAAACTAAATATGCTAAATAATGCTTTCTCCCTAGCAATAGAGGACATCCCTGAAGGTCACTTGTTTTAAAATGGCAGCTACTGCAGCAACTGATCTAAATATTATTGTGCTAGATCGTGTAGAGCTATGTCAAACTCTTTTTTTGTGTGATTAAGTCTAAAAGATGTTTTGGTGATTTCTTAACTGGCCTTAGACAACGAAATGATGTGTCCCTGGGGTGTATCTGCATGGTCCCAAGTGAAAACTGGGGGGCTTATAAATGGAGATATATAATATACAGCTTTATTCAATAATTAAATATGGTGCTCTCTGAATGTGGAGGGACTGGGTTTTTGTTTTTAGCCCACAAATCGCTCAGTGAGGTGTCCTAAGATTACATAACTATGCAAAACTCCCAATTATCGCTCAATGTGGTCTCTACATGTTACAAGTACATCTGTTGGAAAGCTTTTTAGAGGGAAGGGGAGGCTTCATTGTTTTTTTTGGAGGTGAGCAAAACAAAGAATTATGGAATTCCATAAATGCTGTTTAATTATGGAATTCCATAAATGATTTATGGAATTCCATAAATGATTTATGGAATTCCATAAATGCTGTTTAATTATGGAATTCCATAAATGATTTATGGAATTCCATAAATGATTTATGGAATTCCATAATAAAGCACATTTATGGAATTCCATAAATTATTTATGGAATTCCATAAATCATTTATGGAATTCCATAATTAAATGACATTTATGGAATTCCATAAATCATTTATGGAATTCCATAAATGATTTATGGAATTCCATAAATGATTTATGGAATTCCATAAATGTGAGCATTTATGGAATTCCATAAATGATTTATGGAATTCCATAATTGATTTATGGAATTCCATATACCATTTATGGAATTCCATAATTAAACGACATTTATGGAATTCCATAAATGATTTATGGAATTCCATAAATCATTTATGGATTTCCATAAATGATTTATGGAATTCCATAAATGCTCACATTTATGGAATTCCATAAATCATTTATGGAATTCCATAAATCATTTATGGAATTCCATAAATCATTTATGGAATTCCATAAATGCTTACTTTAGGGCACTTCGGCTTGCCATAGTACTGGGCCTTTCTGTTTTGGCAAATCAGTCAAGTCACTGACATAGAATTCGATCAATAAAACTAAGCTCACCAATAAACAACATTGATTTCCTTTATTTTTTCGATAAAAGATACTTAACATAAAAGTATTTGTATGTTAATGTTTGCGTGCTACAGTATGCGTCATGGGCTTTTACATGCTTTCATCATACTGTCTGTCGAAATTCGTGGTGTCGATTCTAGGAGGTGGCGCCATCTACTGTCGACTTGCAACAACAACGAAACAAAATTCGATACAAATTAACTTTCAAGAGATACTATAAATAGCCTCCCGTGTATATAACAGTTACCGGTATTGATATTGTAGCATTTGTAGGTCACCGTAGTGAACTGTATATATAAAGATTTCTATATAAACTATTTTCTGTTTTGATTTCCGTGTGAAGAACTACTGACATCTTTTCGTGGAGATATGTTACTGTTGGTCTGTGCGACACCTTAATTTAGTGATATTATCTTTTTTGAGCATTCGATGATTGACAACAAACTATGTGTTTACATCTGCGACTCAGACGACGCATGATGCCAATGACATGAACGGGCACCCGTAAAGAATCGTTGATTTTAGTTTTAGGGCACGTCTAGTTGATTATCTGTTTCCCATGTCCAAGGTACTGAAAATTAGGGTCGGTCGGTCGGGTAAAAAAAAAAGGAAAAAAAAAGGCAGAAGTACCTATAATAGGGTATCAAATTTCTTTATTTGTGACAGAAATGCTGCCAATGCCATGGCAAGAAGTACAAATATGTGTACATAATGTTCATGAGACACATTTCCCTCTGTATTATTCTTCAGCTTGTTCATACAGAAAATTGTGCAGATTTGAAAATGTTGAATTCGCAGGCTCCATTATAAATAAACTTTTTTTTATTTATTTATTTCAAAATGCAGTTCTCAGAAGAAAAAAAGCTCCTCTGGACAGGGTCGGTCGGAAAGTTAAAAAAAACATTTTTTTTTTTTAGGGTCGGGCCCAAAAATATGGTCGGTTGGGACATGGGAAACAGATAATCAACTAGACGTGCCCTTAGGTGTGAGATCGAGCCAAGTACTTGGGTGGGGAAACAACACGGCTAAGGGAGGTCTGATGTATCTCACAGCAGAGGGGAACAGACCAAAAGCGGTTGAATGCACAAGGCCTACTGAGACACATCTTCCTATAAAAAAAAAACACATATATAGCTGGCGAGATATGCTAATGGCTTTTATCATGGAAATATATACTATAGTCTGTCTGACTCGAGTTTGGCAATCACTTTTGCCACTTTTTTGTGACAAAACGTTTGAGTTTTCCATCCAAACTTGGCAAACATGTTAGGAGCACTACTACGTGTATGTATAAAAAAAAATTGTCTCAACTCCGCAAAATGTTTTACATCTTGCTCAGAGTCTCTCAGAAGAGTATCATGTGCCAGGGTTTCAGTCAGTTTTTAAATGTTTTTTTCATCATTTGGTACTATTGTCCAAATTAGCCACCAGCAACAATGAACCAATGCGATTTTTGCATCGCGAATGAATACAATAGATCTGTGCTTTGTTGAAAATCTGATCACCACATAGTGATAGCTATCCAAATATATTTTTGATACTCCTCAACACATCCTTTCACTTCTCATAAAAAGCATGATTCGACAAGTACTCTGAATTTTTATATTATTTTACATCAAAAATCATTTATATCCACGTTTAGCTTTTGTCAATTAGTCAGTAAACTCTTCATTCCTCTATATATATGTATTCATGTATTTTGTAGTTTTCGAAGTTGCCATCATTGTACAATTATACTTTCATTTCCTGGGCAGTAATATTGCACCACTAAGTTTTTAGCTCCTTAAAACATTGCTTTAGAAGAAAAATATACCGGTATCAGCGAAGCAAGTAAGTAACGTTGGCTCATAGACGGGGTTTTTTCAATTCCAAATCGAACAGATGTTCATTCATATTTTTTTTTCAATAATATAACAGATTTAAACAGGATATACAAACAATAGTAATGCTATCATAACAAGACATACAAAACATGACAATAGAATTATTAGTAACTGTGTTGTTTTAACAATTATCACATATGAATGCCATTATGATAAGTCATAATACATATGTTGAAGCAGTAGTAGTATAGGTGTGTTTCAATAAAAAAATGAACATTGGAGTCAAACATTTTGTTTTGAATTCATTTCAGCACCTGATTAAAAATTGTTTAATAAAAGATGAAATTTGATTAATTGAATCCTCAACCGTGGCTAAAATACCTTGTCCTCTATTGGCGAGAGCAGATTCCGGGCATATTGAGTATTTCTTTTTTCAAAAAATATTTAGGATATCAAACATTTAACAACTATAAATTTATATTTTTTGAGGCTTTTGCTGAAAACTGGTGTTGCGCCAATCCCATTGATTTACAGTTTGAGAAAGACCCCCCATTCCTACCCTACAAACGTCATTCCTCCATAATTGATTGCCATTCTCAAATCAACCACCCTTCTCTAGTTCTTCTAAATTAAAGACTATGTTAACGATTTATCAAGCGCAAACAAGGCTTTAAGTGCTGTATATGAATTTCAAAGTGGAGGGGTGCAAGAGATATGGTCGATGAAATAAACATATGGTGTTTAAACTGAGGAATTTAGAGATGCATGCAAGCTGTATATATTAGATTTCGACAACATGCAGTCTCTATGTAATATCAGCTATTTGTGATATTAAAGCTAATTCGGTATTGGAAAGATAAAAGTATGTTAAAAATTGAGACTTCCCTAAAGGAATATTTGATTATTTTAAAAATCCAATTTCAAACATAATCAGTGGTTTGTGAATTCCTTTTCTACTGGAGATCGGTTTGCAGCAATATGTACATGAGTACTAATCGTCCATAAGAGCGAGTCTTTTGGGGTAGTTCCAAATAACTAATATCATATAATTTCTCTGACATTTTTATGTTAACATTTTTATGTTAAACTAATTTCTTACCAATTATCCGATCAGCTCAAAGTAGAACAACATTGAACACCAACACTGTACAAAACCTAAAATTGCAAAACACCATAACTGAAATGAGATAGGATCGATGAAATATACTTTCAGCTTTGTTTTTTTTTACAAGGAATACATGCATGCACGCCATACATATTAGATTTCGACCAATTGCAGTCTCTATCTCATACAGATATCAAATCCGTATCATAGTCATATTTCTTGGCCATATCAGCTAATTATGATCAAAGATTGGAAAGATAAAAGTATGTTAAGAAATGATACTTCACGATAGGAATATTTGATTATTTCAAAACCCCACAGCCCGGTTTTCAAATATAATCAATTATTTGTGAACTCTTTCTCTAAGCACTGGAAATCGGCATGCAGAAATATGAGTATCGTTCATAAGAGCGAGTCTTTTGGGATAATTCCAAATAACTAATATCACAAATGACCTCAGGCATTTTTGTATTTGATTAATTCATTACCAATTATCCGATCAGGTCTAAGCAGAACAACACTGAACACTCACACTACAAAACTTAAAATTGAAAAACACCATAACTGAAAGCAACACGTAGTGGCTTCCAACCGAGAAGTTTTCATAAGAATTTTACTTGCGCGAAAAAACGCAAACATTCAAGAAATTTGTTTAAAGCTATACTAGAGAGTTTCAAATATATTTCTCTTTTTTACTGAACGATAATTTTCAAGTTTCAGCTTACAGGAAAGAAAACATAGCAGCGCTGCGATATGGAAGACAGTTGTCAATTGGAATACTAAGCTCAATGCACAGCGACTACTTGGTCGATGGCACAGCACTAGACCACCCAACCATGGAGGCATAAGCGTTTTGTTTTGTCGTTGTTGCTGGTGTTGTTGTTGTTGTTGTTGTTTTATATGTGTGGTGTGTTTCTTATCATCATCATATTTTTGATGTTTTTGTTTCTTTTTTGTGTGTTTTGAATTGCTTTTAATTTCTCAATCGATCCGGCGGGTTTCATATTCTGTACCATACATGAGATTGTTTTAGCACTAGTCCACTCGCCCAATGGAGGCAACAACGTGTGTGTTTCATTATTTTTTGTGTGTTTTGATGTTGCTTTTTGTGTGTTTTTTTCATTAGTTTTGTTTTTAATTTCTCAATCGAACAAGCGAGTTCCATAGCCAGGATCATACATGATGATTGATTTTATCGATACATATCCTGTATCGATTATCGTTAAATCCTTCATTCGCCGTTGATGTGTGACTTACAAGAGTAATAATTAAAAATACTGAGAGAACAATTTGTAATAATCAATTAAAGCCTCTCTCTTCTTGGTTAAGCAGCTAAAGCAGACGACATCCTGTCCTATTTTTTTCGCAATTCAATCAAGGCACTACTACGCCCAGCCGGTGACATAAAATTCGATCAATAAAACTAATCTCATCGATAAACAATATTGAATTCCTTTATTGTTTTCGATATAAGATACTTAAGATGAAAATATTTTTGCATTTTCATTTGTTCGTGCTACTGGATGGTACTTGGGCTTTTACGTGATTTCCTACCGTATATCAAAATGTGTGGTGTCGATTCTAGGAGGTGGCGCCATCTACCGTCGTCGACTTGCAACAACAACGATACAAAACTATAGATACAAATTAACTTTCAAGAGATACTATTAATAGCCTCCCTTGTGTATAACAGTTTAAATACCGGTAAACTCACTGTAGGCCAACGTAGTGAACTTTTTATCTAAAGATTTCTCTATAAAACTATTTGTCGTTGTGCATTCCTTGTGAACCTATTGACATTTTTTCTTGGAGATGTATTATTGTTGGTCTGTACAACACCTTAATTAGTTATATTTATTTTTGGTAATTCGTTGATTGACACCAAACTTTTTTCCTGTTTTCTGTGACCCAGAAGACGCATGATGTCAACATACGCAGAAATAGGTTAAGAATCGTTGATTTTGGTTATAGGGATTAAGATCGAGCTAAGTAGTTATGTTGGGAATCCCACGGCTGAGGGAGGTCTGGTGTATCTCACGGCCGGGGGCCACAGGCTAAAAGCAGTTAGATGTGCTAGGCCTCGGGAGTCCTTTTGTTAAACACAGCTATCTATACTTATAGCTGGCGAGATATTAAATGACTATTATCATGGGAATATATATATATATATACTTGTATAGGAATAGTATCTTTATTACCCTTATCCTGCTGGTGGCTAATTTGGCCAATGCAAAATGGTGCAAAAAAACTGAAAAAATACTGAAACCCGGCTACTCATCTGCGAGTACCCAACAAGAGCTATCTAATGAATACCAACATGACAAGGTTTAGATGGTTTTCAAGAATCGTTGTGCCCCTGTGCTTTGGACGAAAGTAGCCTCGGCAACGAAAGAGTTAATTTATCAAACAAATACCTTAAGTGTATTCTATTCGTTGCCATGACGGGGGGTCTAATGCATCTCACAACGGGGGCCGTAGGCCAGAGGCTGTGAGTTGCACCAGACCTCCCTTGGCCTTGAATTTTCTAACGCAGCTACCTGGCTTGATCTTAATCCCTAAAATATAATGATCCAATACGACATTTGCATCGCGAAGAAAAACAATAGATTTGTGTTTTGTTGAAAAGCTGCTCACCACATAGTGAGAGCTATCCAAATAAACATTTTGTATTACTCCTTAAATATTTTTTTTCATTTCTTTGTAATAAGCATGATTCGACAAGAACTCTGAACTTTTACATCATTTGATATTTACACTTTACATCAAAAATCATTTGTATATGTACCAACGTATGTATTCTGCCAATAACTGAATAAGTCAATAAATTTCTCATTTTTCTACATGTTTGTATTTATTTATGTAGATTGTGGTGTTACAAGTTGCCATCAATGTATAATTACAGTTTCTTTTTTGGGGGCAGTAATTTTGCTTAGAGTTTATTTAGAAGAAAAATATCAGCAATGCAAATAATAAACGTTGGCCTATAGATTTTTTTTCTCAATTTAGAATTGTACAAATGTTCAATCGGGTTTTAATTTTCAATGATACAGCTTATATAAACCGGACATACAAACAGTTGTAATATTTAGTTTGACAAGACATACAAACATGACTGGACAATGGTTATTGTGTTGTTTCAACAATTATTCTATGCGAATGTCATTATGATAAGACACAACAATGTGGTCAGAACATAATTTATATTTCTTCCTCACATATCCTGTACATATATGTTGAAGCAGAACAAGTATAAATTTAATATTGTTTCCAAAAAAGATATTTAAATCAAAAGTTGTGCGTTGAATTCATTTCAGCACTTGATCGTAAGTTCCCCATTTATTTACCCTCATGTCATTCTCTAAATCTATAACCTTTTGGTTTTGTTCGGTATATAGACTATGTTGGCCAACAAACATGATCAATTTATTTTGTTGGACATTTACAATTGTATTTTTGAAAACTAAATTGTTAAATAAAAATGAAATTTTATTAGTTAAATCCTCATCAAATGTAGCATAAATACCATGTCCTCCATTGGTGAGAGCAGATTCCTGGCATATTGAATATTTCTTTTATATTTCAGAAAAAAATGCGTGGAATACCAAACATTTAACAACTATAAATCCTTATTTCTTTGACTTTTGCTAAAAACTGATGTTGCGCCAATCCCATTGATTTACAGTTTGAGGTAGACCCCCCCCTCTCCCATCCCCACCCTACAAGCGTCAATCCTCCATAATTGATTGCCATTCGCAAATCAACCACCCTTCTGTTATTCATCTAGATTAGAGACTATGTTAACGATTTATCAAGTGCAAACAAGGCTTTAAGTGCTGTATATGAAGTTCAGGGTGGAGGGATGCAAGAGATAGGATCGATGAAATAAATTTTCAGCTTTGTTTTTTTACAAGGAATAAATGCATGCACGCCATACATATTAGATTTCGACCAATTGCAGTCTCTATCTCATACAGATATCAAATCCGTGTCATAGTCATATTTCTTGGCCATATCAGCTAATTATGATCAAAGATTGAAAAGATAAAAGTATGTGAAGAAATGATACTTCACTATAGGAATATTTCATTATTTCAAAAATCCACAACCCGTTTTTTTCCAATATAATCAGTGATTTGTGAACTCTTGCTCTAAGTAACCAAAATCGGTATGTGGAAATATGCACATGAGTATCGTCCATAAGAGTGAGGCTTTTGGGGTAAATTCCAAATAATTAAATCATACATGACCTCTGGCATGTTTGTGTTTATTCAATTTCTTACCAAGTATCCGATTCGATCACATCAGAACAACATTGAACACACACACTGTACAAAACTTAAAATTACAAAACGCCATATCTGACAACAACACGTAGTGGCTTCCAACCGAGAATCTTCCAATGCCAGCGATAAGAATTTTACTGGCGCGAAAAAACGGAAACAATCAAGAAATTTGTTTAAAGTCATACTAGACAGTTTCAAATATATTTCTCTCTTTTACTGAACGACAACTTTCAAGCTACAGTTTGATCTCAAAGTATAAAATCAACATCGATCGATGTCGAAGACTGTTGTCTGCTGGTTTCTGCCGTTGTGCTGTCAGAATCTCGCAAATGTTGACATACAGTTGTTTTTACGCCTGTTATTGTCGATTTCTTAGACAAAAATACTAAAAAAGTGATTATCTGATAACTACGAATTTCGTGAATAAGTATGAAATAGCTAGGGTTTATAAAAGTGGAGTTTACTCCGCGTTCGAAGTTTGACAGCTAGCGGATTTTCTGCCTTGTCCAAGCGTCGCCGCTATGGCGAAGAGTTGCATCATGTGTTTTCATAGTCCACTTTACAATATGTTTTTCGGTGGCAGCGCGTATCAAATAGCAAAAACCCTTCATCAAGTAATTAGGGTAGATACTTATTATTATATTTTAAAGAATTTTTCGCGCAGAAAAATCGTTTTTATTTTGAAAATTGTATTGCGAAGCGGCATTGCTGCTTTGCGTAAATGACACCACTACGTTGTCGGTAATTTTGGGCGGTAATGCTGTGTACTATAAAAATAACTTTTAATAAATTCAAAACTTCAACATCTTGACATTATTTTAGTCAATTTTCAGAATTTTCGAACAACCCACATTTAAGGACCAATATGTCAAATATTGACAAACAAACACAAATGTTTGTTTATGTTGCGTTTTTTGCGCGAAATACGTACTGCTCTCTCTGACGTCCGCGCGCTGTGTATATATTCGCGCGGTTTCACGAGATAAGTATGTATTGTTAGAAATCTCTCCAAGAGACAACAACAAGAAAATCATGGCTGGTTCTCCAACAAGAGCTGCATCTCCAAGGAGGTCTCCCTCCCCCAAGAGGAGGTCCCCCAAGAAGAAGAGGGCTGCTCCCCGCAAGGCTGCCCGTCCGTCCACCCTCAGCATGGTCGTCGCCGCCATCCGCGCCATGAAAGATCGTCGTGGATCGTCCGTCCAGGCCATCCGTAAATACATCATGGCTAACAACAGGGGTGTTCCTGCCACCATGTTGAACAGCATGCTGCGTCGCGCCTTCGTTCGTGGTCTCGCATCCGGTGCGCTCATCCGCCCAGCCGGATCATCCGCCACCGGATCTACCGGCCGATTCCGTGCCGGTAAACCACCAGCGAAACCCAAGAAGCCAAAGAAGGCCAAGAAAGCCAAGAAGCCCAAGAAGAAGGCACCCAAGAAGAAGAAGAGAGTCGCCAAGAAACCCAAGGCCAAGAAAGCCAAGAAGGCAAAGAAGCCCAAGGCCAAGCGCGCAGCCAAGCCCAAGAAGAAGGCCGTCCGTAGACCAGCGAAGAAGGCCGCAAAGGCAAGACGCCCCAAGAAAGCCGCCAAGAAAACCAAAAAGGCCAAGAAATAGAGCGTTGTCTTCACAACTGCCCAACCCCAAAGGCCCTTTTAAGGGCCACCCACATCCTTAAAAAAGAGCTAATCTTGAGCCAATTCTTTCATTTTAAAATGCAGTTGCCAAAACTTTTCACCAGATGTAGGGATTTTAGATACATTAGTCATAATCGAGCTTTCACATTTTGTCCTAAAGTGCGGTGTTTTTATTCATTTATTTTTCTTTTATATTACTAGTGTTGAATTAGAAAAATCCCCCGTGATCATTTTTTTGTATATAGATCTGACACTTATTTAATGACGACCTTCCGAACATGCTAAAGGAATAGTATTCAAGGAAAAAGTCCTAAGATGAGCAGTTTATTACAAGGAATAAGTTCACATTTCGAATTTTTATTTGGATGAATTGAATTTAGCTCTATGTTAAATGCTGAGTCCTTGAACTAGTCTAGTATTTCGTAACCGTTCTAACTGACGGGGATGAATGAATTCATTTTACCTCTTATTAAAAATGGATAAATTGAATTTATCTTCTGTTTCATGCTTATTCCTAGAACTAGCCGCCAAGTATTTCGTAACTGTTTAAAACGGGACTGGATGAATTCATTACTATTTATAGTGGGGATCCGATAGATGAATTTATTTTACCTCTTTATTATATCTGTAATGCTGATTCATTGAACTTAAGGCTTCCTGTTTGTTAGTGGATGGTTAAAGTAGTTCTGGCAGCAAATGATGTTGCTATTGTAAGAAAAAAGATTCCCCATTGATATATCCACAACTCAAATAATTCATAACATGTCAATGATGTTTTTGAAAGAAATGGTTGGCGGTGGGGAGTATTACCAAATGAAGTGTGTGCCAATTAGTTGGTACTAGTTGATCTTGGGATGACGGCGTACTTTGCAGTTTATTGCAAATCATGCTGTTGTTGCACGCCCACATCCTGTAGCGTGAAATCTGTTGATTCCGCAGACCTTTTGAAGGCACAGCATCAAATTATCCCAAAATAAGAGTTTTGACAATTTACGCGGAAAGTAATTGCCCTCGTTGCATCTTGCAAGCGCCTTATACCAATAAGAACTATGGCCTATATTATTCGACCTTTTCATCCAATAGTTCCTGTGACCTATGAAATACATGTTAAATGTATAATATTTCTGACGATCACATGGGATTTAAGAATGTTTTTTTTACAAAATATTCCGAAGATTAGTTGGTCGTTTTCTCATTGACATTTCTTCTTCATATTTTTTTTTTCTAATTAATCATTTGCCTTAAAGATTTCACTAAAATTTTCAAGCCGTTGTTCAATAGGTCCTGTATGCACCAATGGGATAAAAATAGCCGTCCTAGTGAAATGTTATTTTGAGAATAACTTGCAATAACCTGCATTATAAAACCATTTGAGGGAGACTTGGTGATTTGATCCGGATATACATTTCTCATTCAAATAATTTCAAAACTATTTGATGACAAAGATATTCATGAAAATAGACAGTTTATAGCGGCTACTATGGGAGAGGCATGGGTTAACATGTCATCCTCCATATCTTTTAACCCACCCATGCCCGGAGAACTTTTAAATTTTCGTCTGGAAATATATATATATATATATACTTTATTAACTGTAGATAACTACGAAGTGTACAATATATTAGGACTGTCATTGATATGACAAGTATCGATCGATCGAAATAATTTTTCCAATTAATCGAAAAAAATATTATGTCAATTGTTATGTCAATTAATCGAAACACATTTTTTCAGCCTTTTACGCCATTTTTAGCCAACGCTAATAAGAATTTTGAAGAGAAACTCAAGTATTCAATCAAAAAGTGCAGAGAAAACCTTAATTGTCTTTGCATTGTGAGAATCTTAGGATCCTAGCCACAAAAATAGTGTGGAACATGTGAAAATATTCCATTATTGCAGTTCTTCAAAATCGAATCGAAATAATCGGAATCGAAAAATAAAATGTCAATGATCGAATCGAAAAAAAAATGGATGTCAATGACAGTCCTACAATATATGTGAAATAAAACAAAAATATAACACAGAAATATAACACAGTCAGTAATACTTTTGAAATAAAGCACGAATTCACAAATTATTTGGGGTGTAGGGTGAATTCTGGTGAACATGTAGCTATGAAATATTTCCCAAAAGGATGCTGCGAGCAAATAGATAACACCACATTGTCAGAACAACTTTGGGCTACGGGGGCATGGATGAGTAAAGAAAAGCAATTTGAAGAGAAATTGTTATACAATGTATCCATAAGAAAAAAAACTCTCAGTCAATATTTCTCAGTCAAGTATTACTTGGTTTAAATAACTTAAAGCACTGTCTAACTGGGGAAAAATCGCAAAACATGACAAACTAAGCCTATCAAATACTAGTATTTCACTTAAACTATTTTTGATACAAATTGTATCTATTAACCAGTGAACTCCATTTATTATACTGTCTATTGATTGATCTTGGTCTTAACTATTGTAATAAGGGCTGATATACCGTAGTACCACCAGGTGATAATATTCATAGCTATCAGCGAACCACGGTCACCAAAACTTGCTGTGGTCCAGGACTTATTGCCTTTGCTGCGGGACTAAAATATTGGGACCACCCTGCTGTTATAGGGTTAACCAGTATGTGCAAGGAGGGGGGGGGGGGGGGGGTGACTAGATTTCTCATCTTGGTCAACTCATAAATCCAGTCATGCTTTAGAGTTCCTGGGCTCTTGGATTAAGAGTGGTTGTTTATCGAAGCTAGGATTTAGAAATTATCGTCAGGATCATTGACACTCTTGATAATTGCGAGTGATATCAGATGGACTTTACAACATATTTCAAGGAGAGTTTTTTGTTTTGTTCTAATGAACATTTCTTCTTCAGAATCAAAATCAGAATCAGAATCCTTCAGATGTTCTCTCAACCATGGAAGGTTTAATCAAAAGTGTCAGGCTGTTTTTGGCCACTTAACTGGCGTTAATTGGTTAATAACACCAGCTCTGCTGCGCGCGCAACCAGGAAGTAACAGTTACCATGGAATCGATAAGAGATGTGATTGAATTCGCGTGTCGTCAGGTGTAGATTTCAACTCAGGTTTCCTGTAGGGCAGAATGTCGGCAGGCGTTAAGAAATCATAATCGGTTAACCCATTTGCATTTAGCATGCTGCGCGTGCACATACACTGTCGACATTTAATTCCTGCACTAAATGCGTGGGCAAAGGTTTCATGCATGAAATTTCAATTTTAAAAAATGAAAATGAAACTTTTGTATTTCTTTTTTGTATTTCGTATTTCATGGGTGAAAATTACATGCATGAAGTTGTGTACAGCCCAACTACCCATGAACATCCGGGGCGAAAAAATCATGCTAGGGGCGAAGTTTTCATTTTCATGCATGAAATTATAATTTTTTTCATGCAAATATCATTTTTCATGCATGAAAATTTCATGCCACGATTTTTTCATGCATGAAACCTTTGAACCCGGGCATAAGAAACGACCACATACCCGCTAGTCACTCAATTCACTTGGCATGGATGCATGGGTGACCCCACAACTGAACGTAGTTTTGATTAGCTACGAGGGTCAATGGTGTGCTTAGCTTATTCAAAAAAAATTATCCATGGGTGTTTGTATAGCCAGTCACAGGCAGACGTCCGGTCAACTGGTGCAGGAATGAAATGTCTGTACTGTATGCTCTGACAATCTTTATCATAAATCAGTTTAGGTAGGGTAACATTTTAAAATATTAAATCTGGAAACGGATCCTGACACGGACTTCCTTGTATATATCAGCACATGATCTTTTTGTACCAATGCACGTATGTATAATGTAACGTTATTTTTCGTTTTAATTTGCATTTTGTTTTATACATGTATTTCTGTTCTCTTATCATATTACTAATTAATGCATTTGTATGTTTTATGCATCAAAGCCATTGATATACATAATACACTTGCATACATACATACATACAAACATACATACATACACACATACATACATACACACATACATACATACACACATACATATATACATACAAACACATACATACATACAAACATACATACACACATACATAACAGGAGTAGAGAGCACCCAAGTCATGAAGATGAGAATGTGCGTCCTTCTGGGTAGACTCTAAACCCCCGCGGATGTCAGGAATCGACGCCATGGAAACTTGTGGTCTTGGTATACCCTACCTAGGTTTAGGGTTAGAATTAGGATTTAGGTCCAGAGTTAAGGTTAACCCTAACCCTGGACCTGATTCCTAACCCTAAACCTAGGTAGAGTGTTCCAAGACCACACGTTTCCATGGTGTCGATTCCTGACATCCACGCTTAGATGATAAAACACAAATTCTTTTCTTCATCCAAGATCTACGTAAACGGAAGGGGCTGTGCATCTACGGGGATATAGTCGGCTTGAATCTTGAGTTCACAGATAGATGGCAGCACCAAATATAGGTCAGGTTACATTGCTTCAAAAAATCTTTAATAGATGAAAAAACACGCACCATATGTAGGTTATGTGTACAGTGGCCCCGGCCGCAAGCCCCTGTGGCTGTGAATGGACCCATATACACGTATATAGGTCAGTGGAACGCCAAAAGTACAGTAGTGATAGACGTATGAACATGAAAAAGGTCCAAATATTCATGACATATCGTTAAGATCAAAAGTGCGCCGTTATATTGAAAAATGAAAACGTCAAAAATTACCTCTTTAAAGTTTTTAGCACAAATGCAAATATTACTGCATTCAAGATTTTTTAAATTTCCTACTAGTATATATTAAAATGAAAATTTTTCAAAGCATAGTGTTTCAGAACTTCCAGTTGTTGAAATAGAGTGAAAAATGCTTCTACACGAAATACCATCTGACACCTTGTATTAGTAGGGTTGACCGGGCTTCTGGCCCAGGTCCTCGACTATTTCAAGGTCTCGTCCATAAGGACCTGACCGCCATTAAAAATTAACATCAGTCCACACTATTCCCATGCAAACCAACATAAATTTAGCATGGTCAATAATGATTGAAAGCAATAATGCACTGGCCTTCGCAATCCACCGAATTATGTAGGACTCTGGAGGTGTGTATAAGTGTGATATATCATTTATATATCATCTTACGATGGACCAAGTGTGAAAGAACAAATAAAAAACTTTATTTTCACCACCGTATATTTGAGGGAGAAAATTAAAAAAACATTTTATTTTCACTTCCGTTCGGGTATAGAAAATCAAAAACTTTTTATTTTCACCACCGGGAGAAAATATGTAAAGGAAAAATTGTCAAAATGTTATTACAAGTTTCACCTCTCTCGGTTGCCATGCAGCGTAATTTTTCTATTTGATATTATGATAACTCCCCATACCAATAGGAAGTCCGAACATGAGCCAGGCAACCAGTCATTGCTTAAAATATATTTCCCTTCCTTATCTAGAACGGGAGTGAAAATAAATTTCTTTTTAATTTTCTCCCCCCCCCCCCCCCAAAAAAAAAGAAAAACAACGGTGGTGAATATAAAAAGTTAAAAATTTTCTCTCCCCCCCCCCCAAAAAAATGGAGTGGAAATAAAGTTTTTAATTTTCTCTCCCCGAAAAAAAACGGGTGTTAAAATAAAAAGGTTTTTATTTTCTCCCCCTCAAAAAAAAAAAATGGTGATTTTTTTTTCCTCCCCCCAAAATACGATTGTGAAAATAGCGTCTTTTATTTGCTCCTTCACACATGGTCCATCGTAAAATCTTAACCAAAAATTGAAAGTAATTAAGAGTGCTTATATTGGAATTCAATGCGCATGTTGAGGCTGTTGAGCGAGATCTACTGGGTGCGTATCCGGTGATAGACATCGGGGTCTCTTAGATGAGGAAAATAATATATTATTTTTAATTATCTAAGGTGGTCTGAGACAGAAGGTTTACATCATCGCCGTGCAAAGTACCATCAGGTCAACGCATGCTCTCGGTGAACTAATTCCAACGCAGACGGGTGAATTTCAGCTGTGGTATGACAAAAATGCTTGGCTAGCTCCAAAACTAGTCATCCTTTCACACCTAAAGTTGTTATTATTTTGATCAGAACATTCTCCTCTTTTAAATTAAGCCAAAAAAATTAGGGGTCATATCATGATTTTTTTTTCTATGGGCCAACATAGGTCAGAGTGACAGATTGGCCCTCTGGTGGTCAAAGTCAGAAACGAGTCAGCATACAAACAAACTCGATCACTTCCAGCTTGGTATTCATACGCCCGAGCAACAAACTTCACTTTATGGCCAAAAAACAAAAGCCCAGTCCCTACCCATTCCAAAAATACCCTATTTGTTGAATAAAGTTGTATATATCTCCATTTATAGGCCTCAATCGTCCCTACCCCCAGTTTTAATAGGGACTATGCAATGGTACTACTCGAAGGGATACGCCATTTAGTTCACCGAGACCACATGCTCTGACACCATAAAAGTCCTGCATGGTCAATCATGATTTGATAGAAAAACTGATCTGGCTCTATAGGCGCACAATATCAAATCTTTTATCTGAGATCAAATTAATATGGTCATCTTGTACTTACTGACCTCAATTCTGGTACATATCTGTATAGTTGAGAGAATTTTGCAATTCTGGTATTTTAAGTGCACCAAAAGTGTCCGAGAATTTTTAACCTGCTGCCGGTTGATTGCAGTGATGCCGTTAGTAAGTTATTTTGGCGCTATTTATTCATTTCTCCCCAAAGTACCCCTGACAGCTAGCGGCAAAGTACCTAACGGCATTTTTCAGCTGGCAACAGGTAAATAATCCTCGGACAAAATAAGTACCAAATAAGGCCACTCCAATTTATTTACTTGTCTTACGTGCTCAGGAGGTAGGAAATGAGCCATTTTGGAATAAAAAAAAAGTTGAAAAATGTGACTTTTTCTATTATTATTTTTTTTTTAGAGTCTGACGACTAGGACTGGAAGCGATATGTTTCTACCAGCCTATTCTCAACTAAATAAAATCAATCAATCTATTAATCCCTCTAACCTGAAGGGTGGGAGGTATACCTCCTCAAGTCTGAGGCTCTACTACAGCAATGATAGCTTACTGTAGTTGATTGAATCACACTTACAAAGAATATTCTTAAAACTTGCACTTTTTTTTTTTTTTTTTGGAGTCTGACAGAAAATTTCAAAACCACTTTCGTCCGTAAGACACCAAAGATGACTTTTTTTTTCTTTTTTTTGGAGTCTGACAGGATTTTTTTTCCAAAAAAAGCTTGTAAGACAAGTAATTGAATTGGAGTGGCCTAACATACAAACGCAATGAGCCAGTGAGCAGAGACCGTGGTAGGGCTGGTTGTTCAGCAACTACAGGGACTGGATAATGCTTTGAACCTTCACATTGGTGAGCAACGGAAGAGCAGTCAGCCAGTCCTTAACCCATTAACACTCATAGCAGCCCGACAATTTTGATGAAATCTTGCAGGCAAAAGCAAAGTTGAGAAAATATTTGAAGGAGAAATGTAGTTCAGAATCTTAGCAACAACTCTCCTTCAAATATTTTGTAAAATCCTTCTTGATTCCTAAGTTATCATCAAAAGTATTGTAGATCCAGACGACAATTTCTAGAGGGACTCTTAAGCGTGTATGGGTTAATGACCCATTGGCACCCACCGTTGAAGTCTCAACTATCATCACTTTTTCTACTGATTTTAGGCTGAAGTGTGAGTAGCCATCTGTAAGTGGTCAAGGAAACCCGAATACCGTGAAAAACCCCGCACGACCCTCCAAGTCAATGGCAACTTTCTCACAAACCCGTATTAGGATTTAAACCAGAGCAGTGTTGAGAGACAACAAGCAGTCAGTGGCAATGCGTCAGACCACTCAGCCATAGGGGCAGACCTGAAGTATACACTCGGGCTGTCAATTAAAATTTTCGAAAAATATTTAGAGGGATTGTTTAAATCAACATAAATGGCTGCTTTAAGACAAATGTTTCTTAAGATATTGCTTTGATTTCAAGAATTTTCTAAATTTGTTGTTAAAGGGCTAATTGTATGTCCCTAGGGAGAATGGGTTAACCATTTAATCCTTAATCCTTTCATTGCTGAGGCTACTTTCGTCTAAAGCACAAGGACACAACGATTTTTATAATACAAGAGGAATGGGTACAAAAGAACTAAAAAACAAAGTTATTTTCAGATTAATTTATTATCATCCTGTCATCTAATAACTCTTCACCAGTCATAGATCAATCACTAATCAAGGCATGACTGTACATTATCATACAATTATATAGTCCCAAAATATACACACAATTGGTAGTCATGGTTCTTGCCTAACTTGGAAATAAATAAAATATAAAGTCATCATAAATATGCTATTTTCTGTCCCTCATTGATCAATATAATCAAATAATAGCATTAAGTAAAATCTTTTCAAATTAAACACAAATGATTAGTGTGATCCAGCTTCCACCTATATTCAGGATGTATAACTAATCAAGGATGTATTGGCTACTGCAAGTTAGTTCTAATGTTCAGCACCAGATGGCACTGTAATCGCCACCTGGTGTTAAATACACAAACTAAAACTCCACTTTAACCCTTTCATGCCTGTAGGACCCAAAACCTTGACTATTTTGGTGATCTCTCTCTAACAAAAGCAACTTTCACAAAATATAATTAAAGGAAAAGGGTTCAACTCACAATTCTCCAAATATTTTGTGAAGGTGTGATTGTTATTTTTAAAAGTATCAAAGGTTTTAGACAAAATATGTCAAGAAGATCTCCAGGCATAAAAGGGTTAAACAAGGCAACACCACAGACCATTATTTGTGATGACTCTTTCTAATATATACGAAAATCACTGTTGATTTTAACCCTTCCAATGCTGAGGCTACTTTCATCCAGAGAACAAGGACGCAAAGATATTTGAAAACCATTTAGTCCCTGTCATGTTGGTATTCATTAGAAAGCTCTCCCTGAGAACTCTCTGATGAGTAGCCATATGCCAGGGTTTCAGTAATTTTTCATGTTTTTTTTTGCATTATGTTGTATTGGCCAAATTAGCCAGCAGCAGCATAAGGGTTAAGAAATGATCAGAATAGAATAATATAATTGAATAGAAAAGAATGTTTGAGTATATAGATGAATTATAAGATATTGTTTTGTATGAATCAATCGCCTCTTAAGGCTTATTAAGATTGTATATGATGCAAAATGACTAACGATTTATTTGCATATAAAACAATTGTATTTTTCAGTAGGATTGGACTCTCAAAATTTTTCAATTTTCATTTAGTTGCTTAATACCCAATAAATACTCAAACTAATAAAGTATTTCATGAAAATACATTTCAGGGATATCAAATTGAATAATCTTAGAAAGTATGATCATTTCTGTCATTTCAGCTTTAGCAAATAATTTGATATCTTGAGAGGTAGAATCACAACTTCATACAACAATATTAACAATAGTCATCTCAGATATTCATTTTTTGTGTTTTTTGTTACTTTTTTACATTCATAATTTGAAATACTGTACATGGACAATTCCCACGAAAAGTGTTCATTTCAGTGTGAATGGCTTGAAATGGGGAAACATGCAATATCGGAAATACAGAGGGAGCTTTGCAAAATTTAACTCTTCTAATGCTGAAGCTACCTTCATCCGAAGTACAAGGACAAGTTTTTTGAAAACCATTTAAACCCTGCCATGTTGGTATCCATTGGAGAGCTCTCGCTGAGTACTCTCAGATGAGTACCCATTTGCCAGGGTTTCAGTCATTTTTTTAGGCTTTTTGCATCATTTTGTGATGCCAAAATGAGCCAGATGCAGCATAAGAGTTAATCAAGGGATTACATTACAAGCCATAATAATCTGATGATTTGCCAGCCTAATTTTGTATTACACCATCAATTTTTTACTATTTATTCTTACTGAAGTAAGGATTGCAAATATCATTAAAATCTGACCAATCACCATCCTTTGATCAATTGATTTCACAATATGAAAACAACAATGGCAATTTACCATTGTTGACCATGTATTGTCGAATATTTCTCACTTTCATGCAAAACCTCTACAAATAGACAACCTCTCTTTTGTGGACACCTTTACTACAATTGATATAAAATTTCAGCCCAATCTTTAAAGAATTATTTGTATTTTGTAAGGCAACCTACCCATCAAGGACAGTTTTCGTGAAGATGTTCACATCATGATTTGTTTATCAATATAACAGTCCCCCTACATATCTAATATGGACATCCTCAGTATTATAATGCTGAGGTTACTTTAATCTAAAGCACATTGATGCAAAGATTATGGAAAACCATCTACACCTTGTCATGTTGATATTCATTGGAAAACTCCCACTAAGTACTTTCATATATGTATCCACGTTCCATGGTTTCAGTCATTTTTTTGGTTGTTTGCATCATTTTGTATTGGCCAAACTAGCCACAAGCAGCATAAGGGTTAATATCATCTTTCACTTAAGTTCGTTATATAATACATCCCTTCCAATAATTACATCCCTTAAGGTGATGGGTACCATTGCAAGACAGTTAAAAGCCCTGTCCCAAAACACACCTCAAAGCAGCATAATCCTATAGCTAGGTGTATCTCTAGGTTCCTGAGTGTTATCAGGTAGAGAATATCATCGCCACCTGTCATTATTCAATCCATATTCTGTTTTATTTCAAAATTTACAACTTTTCTTTCAAATGACATATTCTCATTAATTACGCAGGTGATGGTTACTGTTAATGGGTTAATGCCAAATGTTTGGGACCAAAAGAGAACTTTGAAATTTTTGTAATTGTCATTTTTTACCGCCACATTGTTGCTAAATTGCGACTAGCCAGTTGTGAGTAGTAGAGAAAACAGTAGTACCCGGGAAAACCACCGCCTAACCCCAAGTCACTGGCAACTTTCTCACATGCTCCAGACTGAAAATAATCCGAATCCAAGGATCATAAGGACATATTTGTCCCATTAAATTGATTTATATGTAACAATAAATATTTGTATAAAAGAATTCCAAGGCCAAATATTCCCCATCTGTTATTTGATTGAAATTAATTGAAATCAATTGTTCTCAGCAGTTTTATCATAGATTTAGCCATGGAAAAGTAAAATTTGGTCAAGCACAAAAAAGAGCATTTTGAAAAAGTTTTGACTCTCAATTTTCACCATTTACATCATGGGTACAATCCACCCAGTACCAAGGCATTATAAATGATCAGTAAACTTGTCAGAAACCAAGGTTGTATAAAAGAAACACAGTGTGCTGAACCCTTCTTATGCTGAGGCTACTTTCATTCAAAGCACACAGATGCAAAGACTTTTAAAAAACACCTAAACCCTGTCATGTTGGTATTAATTGAATAGTTCTCGCCGAGTACTCGCATGTGAGTACCCATTTGCCATGGTTTTAGTAATTTTTTTATGTTTTTTGCATCATTTTGAATTGGCCAAATTAGCCACCAGCAGCGTAAGGGTTAATAGAAATACAGTTCCCATAAGCCATTGATGAATAGTCCTCAATACAATGAAACAGAAAATTGTAATGTAATTCACATTTGTCAAAATTTAGGTATAAAAGCATGAAGAAAATCATAGATATATAAACATATAGAAATCAAAATGTAAAGTTTTCCAACTTATATCATTTTCGCAGTTTGTCTTTCCATTGCAATGTCACCAGGTATATTTAGATTACACAGTAGGTTTACATATACTTAGAACTGAATATCAGCTCTCTAGGAAAACATTGCCTTAATCGAGACAACATACTAGAATAATAAATCCTCAATGTTCACTGGTCCTCTAAACAAGAGATCCTAGCCTACATAGAAAGAGCAGGGATGCATACATTCTTTTCACAACACCAATGCTCTTGTAATGCAACTAATTCAATCTCCTGAGAGGGACCAAGCGCTTTTATATCATGAGTTAGAAAACCTGTGACATGTGATATACCCGAGGTATTACAAGGCAAAGCAGGGTATCGCACATGCCACTGGTCACTATTATATATTGTAACATAGTTGACTGCGTTCCACCAATCACAGGCCAAGAAAAGCTTGGCTGCAGAGCACTCTACTCAATACATCTTTGTGGCTTGCGCATCTTAACCCTTCCTGCGCTGAGGTTACTTTCGGCCAATGCACAAAAACGCAAATATTTTTGAAAACCGTCTAAACCCTGTCAAGTTGGTACTCATTGGATAACCCTCATGGAGTACTCTCAGATGAGTACCCATATGCCACGGTTTCAGTGGTTTTACAGGATTTTTGCATTATTTTGTATTTGCCAACTTAGCCACCAGCAGCATGAGGGTTAAAAAAAAAGTTACAATAAGTGTGGGTTATTTTGCATACCCCACATTTATCGAGGTACATGATTGGGAGAAAAGTCTTCAGTGGTACAAATATATGTGTACTCACACATATATTTTCAAGCACATAGAGCATGAAGGAAATAGTGAATGCCATTCCCTAACTATCATATCAATACTTTATAACTTTTCCCTCCAGTGGTTAGTCACTAATAATATTTTTATGGATGAAATTTTGTAAATTTCATCCTACATTTCTAACATAATAAAATCCTGTTAATACTATATCCTCTTATATCTATCTTATTTGGCAATTATAAAGCATGAGAATACAAGAATTTCTTAAAAAAATATAGAGTATACACAATTCACATCAATGTCTTATTTTATGATTTATCTTCAACGTAAATAAAATCAATAGAACATATGTTATGTGTGAAACTTACACAGGAAATATTCAAACCATTAAATATGTAAATTCTTCAGCAAACCTTTAGTCAGAAGGGACCTCAATTGTCATGGACTGGAGAAAAGTTTGCTTCAATACTGCTGCAAGTAGGTCATATATGTAGGTCATGCAAGTAGGTCATGAAGGAAAGAGTGCAGCCTCGTTATAGAATGCAATACTCTGTTGTGAGTGGTGGTGACAGTTCCTATATATATATACATGACAATAAATGCATTTCTAATCCAATAGCCATGTAATGCATTCAATATGTTGTATATTAATCATGAAATTGAAGTGATTTCTTAAAAAATATTTGATCAAAAATGGTAAATGATGTTAAATCTTACAAACCATCTTTCTCATGACTAAAACATGAGCTCTCACAACAAGAATGACCTTAGGATTTAATAGGAATATATTCCTCAAAATGAACTATATTAGTCAAAGCCTTCAGCTGATGCAAAATGACCTATAAATGAATTTAAATGGTTCACACATTAGACAGATTTTCATGAAGCACACACATAATATGCTGATAAATTCTACTCAAGTAATGTATGCTCAGTAAGGCTTGCATTGACAATCAATTTATTAAGTATCTTCAGTTTGATGAAGAAAGCTAATACTTTTTTGTTTCAAAAATGCATGCTCACTTCAGTTTGAAAAGCAATTTTAAATGCAATTATCTAGTACTGTAAATCACTTAATTATAGCGGAAACAATAAGATAGCGATAACAGCGCTCTGCCCATATGCGCTATTGTAAGTTCCCTGTCTTTATTAAATTCTTAATTGAACTTCCTGCTGCTGTTTCCATTCACCGCTATACTTAGATCACGCTATCCAGGGCAGTACCGTAACTGCGCTATATGATGCTCACGCCATATTTAAGTGATTTACAGTATCTCAAGTTTGATGAAAGCAATCTCTCTCGCATCTTATAACTCACAAAAAGCATCTGTTACCCAAATCTACCCTCACCAAATGAACCTGTGCAATCCGATGAATCCTTAGAAATATCCTCGAAAAATCCCAGGATTTCCTTGGAAGTCTCAGCTATATTTGAAACCCTTCCAATGCTGAGGCTACTTTTGTCCAAAGCACAAGGACACAAAAAGTTTTGTAAAACATCTAAACCCTGTCATGTTGGTACTCAATGGATAGCTCTCGCTGAGCACTCTCAGATGAGTACCCATATGCCAGGGTTTCAGTCCAGTTACAGCTTTTTGCATAATTATGTATTGGCAAAATCAGCCACCAGCAGCATAAGGGTTATGGATGGATTTCCGTACAAAACCTGGGATTTCCAAGGACTACTTCGGATTATCCTAGAAAATCCCAGAATTTCCGTGGAAGTCTCAGCTACATTTGGTAAGGATCAATTTCCGTCCAAAACTTGTATTAGGCTAGTTATGCGCTGCTCTATGGCCCTTCATGTAGCCCTAAAAATTAACATCAGTCTACACTATTCCCATGCAAACCGACATAAATTTAGCATGGTCAATAATGATTGAAAGAAAAAATGCAATGGCCGTCGCAATCCACCGAATTATGTAGGACTCTGGAGGTGTGTATAAGTGTGATATATCATTTTTATATCATCTTACGATGGACCAAGTGTGAAAGAACAAATAAAAAACTTTATTTTCACCACCGTATATTTGGGGGAGAAAATTAAAAAAACATTTTATTTTCACTTCCGTTCGGGGATAGAAAATCAAAAACTTTTTATTTTCACCACCGGGAGAAAATATGTATAGGAAAAATTGTCAAAATGTTATTTCAAGTTTCACCTCTCTCGGTTGCCATGCAGCGTCATTTTTCTATTTGATATTATGATAACTCCCCATACCAATAGGAAGTCCGAACATGAGCCAGGCAACCAGTCATTGCTTAAAATATATTTCCCTTCCTTATCTAGAACGGGAGTGAAAATAAATTTCTTTTTAATTTTCTCCCCCCCCCCCCCCAAAAAAAAAGAAAAACAACGGTGGTGAATATAAAAAGTTTTTAATTTTCTCTCCCCGAAAAAAAACGGGTGTTAAAATAAAAAGGTTTTTATTTTCTCCCCCTCAAAAAAAAAAAATGGTGATTTTTTTTTTCTCCCCCCAAAATACGATTGTGAAAATAGCGTCTTTTATTTGCTCCTTCACACATGGTCCATCGTAAAATCTTAACCAAAGATTGAAAGTAATTAAGAGTGCTTATATTGAAATTCAATGTGCATGTTGAGGCTGTTGAGCGAGATCTACTGGGTGCGTATCCGGTGATAGACATCGGGGTCTCTTAGATGAGGAAAATAATATATTGTTTTTAATTATCTAAGGTGGTCTGCGACAGAAGGTTTACATCATCGCCGTGCAAAGTACCATCAGGTCAACACATGGTCTCGGTGAACTAATTCCAAAGCTGACGGGTGAATTTCAGCTGTGGTATGACAAAAATGCTTGGCTAGCTCCAAAACTAGTCATCCTTTCACACCTAAAGTTGTTATTATTTTGATCAGAACATTCTCCTCTTTTAAATTAAGCCAAAAAAATTAGGGGTCATATCATGATTTTTTTTCTATGGGCCAACCTTAGAAGACCAACCACATTCTTAATCCAAGGGCCAACATGGGTCAGAGTGACAGATTGGCCCTCTGGTGGTCAAAGTCAGAAACGAGTCAGCATACAAACAAACTCGATCACTTCCAGCTTGGTATTCATACGCCCGAGCAACAAACTTCACTTTATGGCTAAAAAACAAAAGCCCAGTCCCTACCCATTCCAAAAATACCCTATTTGTTGAATAAAGTTGTATATATCTCCATTTATAGGCCTCAATCGTCCCTACCCTCAGTTTTAATAGGGACTATGCAATGGTACTACTCGAAGGGATACGCCATTTAGTTCACCGAGACCACATGCTCTGACACCATAAAAGTCCTGCATGGTCAATCATGATTTGATAGAAAAACTGATCTGGCTCTATAGGCGCACAATATCAAATCTTTTATCTGAGATCAAATTAATATGGTCATCTTGTACTTACTGACCTCAATTCTGGTACATATCTGTATAGTTGAGAGAATTTTGCAATTCTGGTATTTTAAGTGCACCAAAAGTGTCCGAGAATTTTTAACCTGCTGCCTGTTGATTGCAGTGATGCCGTTAGTAAGTTATTTTGGCGCTATTTATTCATTTCTCCCCAAAGTACCCCTGACAGCTAGCGGCAAAGTACCTAACGGCATTTTTCAGCCGGCAAAAGGTAAATAATCCTCGGACAAAATAAGGACCAAATAACATACAAACGCAATGAGCCAGTGAGCAGCGACCGTGGTAGGGCCGGTTGTTCGGCAACTACAGGGACTGGATAATGCTTTGAACCTTCACACTGGTGAGCAACGGAAGAGCAGACAGCCAGTCCTTAACCCATTAACACTCATAGCAGCCCGACAATTTTGATGAAATCTTGCAGGCAAAAGCAAAGTTGAGAAAATATTTGAAGGAGAAATGTAGTTCAGAATCTTAGCAACAACTCTCCTTCAAATGTTTTATAAAATCCTTCTTGATTCCTAAGTTATCATCAAAAGTATTGTAGATCCAGACGACAATTTCTAGAGGGACTCTTAAGCATGTATGGGTTGGCACCCACCGTTGAAGTCTCAACTATCATCACTTTTTCTACTGATTTTAGGCTGAAGTGTGAGTAGCCATCTGTAAGTGGTCAAGGAAACCGGAATACCGTGAAAAACCCCGCACGACCCTCCAAGTCAATGGCAACTTTCTCACAAACCCGTATTAGGATTTAAACCCGAGCAGTGTTGAGAGACAACAAGCAGTCAGTGGCAATGCGTCAGACCACTCAGCCATAGGGGCAGACCTGAAGTATACACTCGGGCTGTCAATTAAAATTTTCGAAAAATATTTAGAGGGATTGTTTAAATCAACATAAATGGCTGCTTTAAGATAAATGTTTCTTAAGATATTGCTTTGATTTCAAGAATTTTCTAAATTTGTTTTTAAAGGGCTAATTGTATGTCCCTAGGGAGAATGGGTTAACCATTTAATCCTTAACCCTTTCATTGCTGAGGCTACTTTCGTCTAAAGCACAAGGACACAACGATTTATATAATACAAGAGGAATGGCTACAAAAGAACTAAAAAACAAAGTTATTTTCAGATTAATTTATTATCATCCTGTCATCTAATAACTCTTCACCAGTCATAGATCAATCACTAATCAAGGCATGACTGTACATTATCATACAATTATATAGTCCCAAAATATACACACAATTGGTAGTCATGGTTCTTGCCTAACTTGGAAATAAATAAAATATAAAGTCATCATAAATATGCTATTTTCTGTCCCTCATTGATCAATATAATCAAACAATAGCATTAAGTAAAATCTTTTCAAATTAAACACAAATGATTACTGTGATCCAGCTTCCACCTATATTCAGGATGTAGAACTAATCAAGGATGTATTGGCTACTGCAAGTTAGTTCTAATGTTCAGCACCAGATGGCACTGCAATCGCCACCTGGTGTTAAATACACAAACTAAAACTCCACTTTAACCCTTTAATGCCTGCAGGACCCAAAACCTTGACTATTTTGGTGATCTCTCTCTAACAAAAGCAACTTTCACAAAATATAATTAAAGGAAAAGGGTTCAACTCACAATTCTCCAAATATTTTGTGAAGGTGTGATTGTTATTTTTAAAAGTATCAAAGGTTTTAGACAAAATATGTCAAGAAGATCTCCAGGCATAAAAGGGTTAAACAAGGCAACACCACAGACCATTATTTGTGAAGACTCTTTCTAATATATACGAAAATCACTGTTGATTTTAACCCTTCCAATGCTGAGGCTTCTTTCATCCAGAGAACAAGGACGCAAAGATATTTGAAAACCATTTAGTCCCTGTCATGTTGGTATTCATTAGAAAGCTCTCCCTGAGAACTCTCTGATGAGTAGCCATATGCCAGGGTTTCAGTAATTTTTCAGGTTTTTTTTTGCATTATGTTGTATTGGCCAAATTAGCCAGCAGCAGCATAAGGGTTAAGAAATGATCAGAATAGAATAATATAATTGAATAGAAAAGAATGTTTGAGTATATAGATGAATTATAAGATATTGTTTTGTATGAATCAATCGCCTCTTAAGGCTTATTAAGATTGTATATGATGCAAAATGACTAACAATTTATTTGCATATAAAACAATTGTATTTTTCAGTAGGATTGGACTCTCAAAATTTTTCAATTTTCATTTAGTTGCTTAATGTCCAATAAATACCCAAACTAATAAAGTATTTCATGAAAAAACATTTCAGGGATATCAAATTGAATAATCTTAGAAAGTATGATCATTTCTGTCATTTCAGCTTTAGCAAATAATTTAATATCTTGAGAGGTAGAATCACAACTTCATACAACAATATTAACAATAGTCATCTCAGATATTCATTTTTTGTGTTTTTTGTTACTTTTTTACATTCATAATTTGAAATACTGTACATGGACAATTCCCACGAAAAGTGTTCATTTCAGGGTGAATGGCTTGAAATGGGGAAACATGCAATATCGGAAATACAGAGGGAGCTTTGCAAAATTTAACCCTTCTAATGCTGAAGCTACCTTCGTCCAAAGTACAAGGACAAGTTTTTTGAAAACCATTTAAACCCTGCCATGTTGGTATCCATTGGAGAGCTCTCGCTGAGTACTCTCAGATGAGTACCCATTTGCCAGGGTTTCAGTCATTTTTTAGGCTTTTTGCATCATTTTGTGATGCCAAAATGAGCCAGATGCAGCATAAGAGTTAATCAAGGGATTACATTACAAGCCATATCAATCTGAAGATTTGCCAGCCTAATTTTGTATTACACCATCAATTTTTTTACTATTTATTGGATTGCAAATATCATTAAAATCTGACCAATCACCATCCTTTGATCAATTGATTTCACAATATGAAAACAACAATGGCAATTAACCATTGTTGACCATGTATTGTCGAATATTTCTCACTTTCATGCAAAACGTCTACAAATAGACAACCTCTCTTTTGTGGACACCTTTACTACAATTGATATAAAATTTCAGCCCAATCTTTAAAGAATTATTTGTATTTTGTAAGGCAGCCTACCCATCAAGGACAGTTTTCGTGAAGACGTTCACATCATGATTTGTTTATCAATATAACAGTCCCCCTACATATCTAATATGGACATCCTCAGTATTATAATCACTTAAACCTTCCAATGCTGAGGTTACTTTAATCTAAAGCACATTGATGCAAAGATTATGGAAAACCATCTACACCTTGTCATGTTGGTATTCATTGGAAAACTCCCACTAAGTACTTTCATATATGTATCCACGTTCCATGGTTTCAGTCATTTTTTTTGGTTGTTTGCATCATTTTGTATTGGCCAAACTAGCCACAAGCAGCATAAGGGTTAATATCATCTTTCACTTAAGTTCGTTATATAATACAACCCTTCCAATAATTACATCCCTTGAATGAGGACAGCTAGGCTGATCCCATTACATCCTATTTTTGGGTTCACCTCTAGCTGAACCCCAAAATAGGGGTTCACCCGTAGCTGAACCCCAAAATAGGGGTTAAACTGTAGCTGAACCCCAAAATAGGGGTTCACCTGTAGCTGAACCCCAAATTAGGGGTTCACCTGTAGCTGAACCCGAAAATAGGGTTGCACTTGAAGTTGAACCCCAAAATAGGGGTTCACCTGTAGCTGAACCCCAAAATAGGGGTTCACCTGTAGCTGAACCCCAAAATAGGGTTGCACTTGAAGTTGAACCCCAAAATAGGGGTGCATCTGTAGCTGAACCCAAAAATAGGGGTTCACCGGTAGCTGAACCCAGAAATAGGGGTTCACCTGTAGCTGAACCCAAAAATAGGGGTTCACCGGTAGCTGAACCCAGAAATAGGGGTTCACCTGTAGCTGAACCCAAAAATAAGGGTTCACCCGTAGCTGATTGTATGCAAATGAGCACGCTCAGAGTTACTCAGGAAAGTGTTGTCTGGACCTTTGATGTAAAATCACCCTTTATAATCAAGTTATTGTCATGAGTATCATAGGTCCAGATGACAATTTCCAAAGAGAATTCTAAGCATGAAATGGTGAAGGACAGTCACAAGAAATGGTCGTAACAATTTTCTTCTTAGATACAATTCATCTGATTCCTATCCTGTGTTCTGGTTGTAAATACAAATAACAACATCATCATGATATGAATTCAATGAAATATCAGCAAGAAAGTTGTGCTCTAAGGAAAGAAATATCAAGAAATCAAATAACTTCAAAAAAGGTATCATGATCTTGTTTACCCATATAAGGCCTAAAAAAATGTTTGTTTCCTGTAACCCTACCCTAACAAGTTTTTATTCAAAAAAATCCCTACCCTAAAGTTTTTATCGCCCATCCAACTCCCAATCAACTTAAAACATGCATAAAACACATTTTTGACCAAAAAAATAATGCAAAAAAAAATTTTTTACCGACCTACCTACCCTATTTCTTTTCAGACCGTTACAGGAAACAAACAATTTATTTTTTTAGGCCTAAGAAATTTTTGAAGTTCAAGGATCTGTACTCTATATGTAATGACAAACGGAATGATGCATTGTTCTCAGAACCATGAGCTATTGGAACATTTCATGATATATTGTAGATTTGGAAAAAATCAAATTGAATGTTTTACAATGTAATATCAATTTAGAAAGATATGGTGAGCAGTGCTTGATTTCCTTTATCTTAAAAACATAATAATCCTTAACCCATTTACACTCAAAAGAGGCCTGAAATATTTCACTTACAAAAGCATTTTCTTGAAAACATTTGAGGGAGTAATGTTGATCAGAAGCCAAGCAAAAACTCTCCTTCAAATATTTTGTGAACTTTCCCTTTATTCACAAGTTATTCTCAAAAGTACACGAGTAGCAGACTATACATTCTTGAGAAACTCTGAGTGTTAATGGGTTAGTGCCAAATGTTTGGGACCAAAAGAGAACTTTGAAATTTTCGTAATTGTCATTTTTTACTGCCACATTGTTGATAAATTGCGACTAGCCAGTTGTGAGTAGTAGAGAAAATAGTAGTACCCGGGAAAACCACCGCCTAACCCCAAGTCACTGGCAACTTTCTCACATGCTCCAGACTGGAAATAATCCGAATCCAAGGATCATAAGGACATATTTGTCCCATTAAATTGATTTATATGTAACAATAAATATTTGTATAAAAGAATTCCAAGGCCAAATATTCCCCATCTGTTATTTGATTGAAATTAATTGAAATCAATTGTTCTCAGCAGTTTTATCATAGATTTAGCCAGGGAAAAGTAAAATTTGGTCAAGCTCAAAAAAGAGCATTTTGAAAAAGTTTTGACTCTCAATTTTCACCATTTACATCATGGGTACAATCCACCCAGTACCAAGGCATTATAAATGATCAGTAAACTTGTCAGAAACCAAGGTTGTATAAAAGAAACACAGTGTGCTGAACCCTTTTATGCTGAGGCTACTTTCATTCAAAGCACACAGATGCAAAGACTTTTCAAAAAACACCTAAACCCTGTCATGTTGGTATTAATTGAATAGTTCTCGCCGAGTACTCGCATATGAGTACCCATTTGCCAGGGTTTTAGTAATTTTTTTTATGTTTTTTGCATCATTTTGAATTGGCCAAATTAGCCACCAGCAGCGTAAGGGTTAATAGAAATACAGTTCCCATAAGCCATTGATGAATAGTCCTCAATACAATGAAACAGAAAATTGTAATGTAATTCACATTTGTCAAGATTTAGGTATAAAAGCATGAAGAAAATCATAGATATATAAACATATAGAAATCAAAATGTAAAGTTTTCCAACTTATATCATTTTCGCAGTTTGTCTTTCCATTGCAATGTCACCAGGTATATTTAGATTACACAGTAGATTTACATATACTTAGAACTGAATATCAGCTCTCTAGGAAAACATTGCCTTAATCGAGACAACATACTAGAATAATAAATCCTCATTGTTCACTGGTCCTCTAAACAAGAGATCCTAGCCTACATAGAAAGAGCAGGGATGCATACATACATATATATATATATATATATATATATATATTATATATATATATATATACATGTATATATATATATATATACATATATATATATATACATGTATGTATATACATATATGTATATACATATATATATACATATATACATATATATATATATATACATGTATATACATATATATATATATATATGTATATATATATGTATATATATATATATATATATATATATATATATATATATATATATATATATATATATATATATATATATATAAAACGAATGTTTGTATGTATGTATAAATGTAATACATGTATGTTTTCTTTTCACAACACCAATGCTCTTGTAATGCAACTAATTCAATCTCCTGAGAGGGACCAAGCGCTTTTATATCATAAGTTAGAAAACCTGTGACATGTGATATACCCGAGGTATTACAAGGCAAAGCAGGGTATCGCACATGCCACTGGTCACTATTATATATTGTAACATAGTTGACTGCATTCCACCAATCACAGGCCAAGAAAAGCTTGGCTGCGGAGCACTCTACTCAATACATCTTTGTGGCTTGCGCATCTTAACCCTTCCTACGCTGAGGCTACTTTCGGCCAATGCACAAAAACGCAAATATTTTTGAAAACCGTCTAAACCCTGTGAAGTTTGTACTCATTGGATAACCCTCATGGAGTACTCTCAGATGAGTACCCATATGCCACGGTTTCAGTGGTTTTACAGGATTTTTGCATTATTTTATATTGCCAACTTAGCCACCAGCAGCGTGAGGGTTTAACCCTTATGCTGCTGGTAACTAATGTGGCCTATACAGAAAGATGTAAAAAAAAACGGAAAATGACTGAAACCCTGGCAAATGGGTACTCATATGATAGTACTCAACAAGGGCTTTCAAATGAATACCAACATGACATGGTTTAGATAATTGCCAAATATTTTTACGATATTGTGCCTAGGACAAAAAGTAGACTCAGCATTACAAGGGTTAAGAAAAAAGGCTCAATAAGTGTGGGTTATTTTGCATACCCCACATTTATCGAGGTCCATGATTGGGAGAAAAGTCTTCAGTGGTACAAATATATGTGTACTCACACATATATTTTCAAGCACGTAGAGCATGAAGGAAATAGTGAATGCCATTCCCTAACTATCATATCAATACTTTATAACTTTACCCTCCACCGGTTAGTCACTAATATAATTTTTATGGATGAAATTTTGTAAATTTCATCCTACATTTCTAACATAATAAAATCCTGTTAATACTATATCCTCTTATATCTATCTTATTTGGCAATTATAAAGCATGAGAATACAAGAATTTCTTAAAAAAATATAGAGTATACACAATTCACATCAATGTCTTATTTTATGATTTATCTTCAACGTAAATAAAATCAATAGAACATATGTTATGTGTGAAACTTACACAGGAAATATTCAAACCATTAAATATGTAAATTCTTCAGCAAACCTTTAGTCAGAAGGGACCTCAATTGTCATGGACTGGAGAAAAGTTTGCTTCAATACTGCTGCAAGTAGGTCATATATGTAGGTCATGCACGTAGGTCATGAAGGAAAGAGTGCAGCCTCGTTATAGAGTGCAATACTCTCTTGTGAGTGGTGGTGACAGTTCCTATATATATATACACATATATATATATATATATATATATATATATATATATATATATATATATATATATATATATATGTATATATATATATATATGTATATATATATATATGTATATATATATATATGTATATATATATATGTATATATGTATATATATATATATATATATATATATATATATATATATATATATATATATATATATATATATATATATATATATATATATATATATATGCAGTCCTGTGTTTTCATATTTATTAAGTATGTGTGCATCCTTTGATAACCAAATCATGCCCATGTCAAAAATGACAATAAATGCATTTCTAATCCAATAGCCATGTAATGCATTCAATATATTGTATATTAATCATGAAATTGAAGTGATTTCTTAAAAAATATTTGATCAAAAATGGTAAATGATGTTAAATCTTACAAACCATCTTTAAATAATCTCTAATTTTTTATTTCTCTTAATGAATTTCTTGATTTAAATTTATACCATTTTCTCATGACTAAAACATGAGCTCTCACAACAAGAATGACCTTAGGATTTAATAGGAATATATTCCTCAAAATGAACTATATTAGTCAAAGCCTTCAGCTGATGCAAAATGACCTATAAATGAATTTAAATGGTTCACACATTAGACAGATTTTCATGAAGCACACATACATAATATGCTGATAAATTCTACTCAAGTAATGTATGCTCAGTAAGGCTTGCATTGACAATCAATTTATTAAGTATCTTCAGTTTGATGAAGAAAGCTAATACTTTTTTGTTTCAAAAATGCATGCTCACTTCAGTTTGAAAAGCAATTTTAAATGCAAATATCTAGTACTGTAAATCACTTAATTATAGCGGAAACAATAAGATAGCGATAATAGCGCTCTGCCAATATGCGCTATTGTAAGTTCCCTGTCTTTATTAAATTCTTAATTGAACTTCCTGCTGCTGTTTCCATTCACCGCTATACTTAGATCACGCTATCCAGGGCAGTACCGTAACTGCGCTATATGATGCTCACGCCATATTTAAGTGATTTACAGTATCTCAAGTTTGATGAAAGCAATCTCTCTCGCATCTTATAACTCACAAAAAGCATCTGTTACCCAAATCTACCCTCACTAAATGAACCTGTGCAATCCGATGAATCCTTAGAAATATCCTCGAAAAGTCCCAGGATTTCCTTGGAAGTCTCAGCTATATTTGAAACCCTTCCAATGCTGAGGCTACTTTTGTCCAAAGCACAAGGACACAAAAAGTTTTGAAAAACATCTAAACCCTGTCATGTTGGTACTCAATGGATAGCTCTCGCTGAGCACTCTCAGATGAGTACCCATATGTCAGGGTTTCAGTCCAGTTACAGCTTTTTGCATAATTATGTATTGGCAAAATCAGCCACCAGCAGCATAAGGGTTATGGATGGATTTCCGTACAAAACCTGGGATTTCCAAGGACTACTTCGGATTATCCTAGAAAATCCCAGAATTTCCGTGGAAGTCTCAGCTACATTTGGTAAGGATCAATTTCCGTCCAAAACTTGTATTAGGCTAGTTATGCGCCGCTCTATGGCCCTTCATGTAGCCCTAAAAATTAACATCAGTCTACACTATTCCCATGCAAACCGACATAAATTTAGCATGGTCAATAATGATTGAAAGAAAAAATGCAATGGCCGTCGCAATCCACCGAATTATGTAGGACTCTGGAGGTGTGTATAAGTGTGATATATCATTTATATATCATCTTGCGATGGACCAAGTGTGAAAGAACAAATAAAAAACTTTATTTTCACCACCGTATATTTGGGGGAGAAAATTTAAAAAACATTTTATTTTCACTTCCGTTCGGGGATAGAAAATCAAAAACTTTTTATTTTCACCACCGGGAACAAATATGTATAGGAAAAATTGTCAAAATGTTATTTCAAGTTTCACCTCTCTCGGTTGCCATGCAGCGTCATTTTTCTATTTGATATTATGATAACTCCCCATACCAATAGGAAGTCCGAACATGAGCCAGGCAACCAGTCATTGCTTAAAATATATTTCCCTTCCTTATCTAGAACGGGAGTGAAAATAAATTTCTTTTTAATTTTCTCCCCCCCCCCCAAAAAAAAAGAAAAACAACGGTGGTGAATATAAAAAGTTAAAAATTTTCTCTCCCCCCCAAAAAAAAATGGAGTGGAAATAAAGTTTTTAATTTTCTCTCCCCGAAAAAAAACGGGTTAAAATAAAAAGGTTTTTATTTTCTCCCCCTCAAAAAAAAAAATGGTGATTTTTTTTTCCTCCCCCAAAAATACGATTGTGAAAATAGCGTCTTTTATTTGCTCCTTCACACATGGTCCATCGTAAAATCTTAACCAAAGATTGAAAGTAATTAAGAGTGCTTATATTGAAATTCAATGTGCATGTTGAGGCTGTTGAGCGAGATCTACTGGGTGCGTATCCGGTGATAGACATCGGGGTCTCTTAGATGAGGAAAATAATATATTGTTTTTAATTATCTAAGGTGGTCTGAGACAGAAGGTTTACATCATCGCCGTGCAAAGTACCATCAGGTCAACACATGGTCTCGGTGAACTAATTCCAAAGCTGACGGGTGAATTTCAGCTGTGGTATGACAAAAATGCTTGGCTAGCTCCAAAACTAGTCATCCTTTCACACCTAAAGTTGTTATTATTTTGATCAGAACATTCTCCTCTTTTAAATTAAGCCAAAAAAATTAGGGGTCATATCATGATTTTTTTTTCTATGGGCCAACATAGGTCAGATCAGCAGAGTGACAGATTGGCCCTCTGGTGGTCAAAGTCAGAAACGAGTCAGCATACAAACAAACTCGATCACTTCCAGCTTGGTATTCATACGCCCGAGCAACAAACTTCACTTTATGGCCAAAAAACAAAAGCCCAGTCCCTACCCATTCCAAAAATACCCTATTTGTTGAATAAAGTTGTATATATCTCCATTTATAGGCCTCAATCGTCCCTACCCTCAGTTTTAATAGGGACTATGCAATGGTACTACTCGAAGGGATACGCCATTTAGTTCACCGAGACCACATGCTCTGACACCATAAAAGTCCTGCATGGTCAATCATGATTTGATAGAAAAACTGATCTGGCTCTATAGGCGCACAATATCAAATCTTTTATCTGAGATCAAATTAATATGGTCATCTTGTACTTACTGACCTCAATTCTGGTACATATCTGTATAGTTGAGAGAATTTTGCAATTCTGGTATTTTAAGTGCACCAAAAGTGTCCGAGAATTTTTAACCTGCTGCCGGTTGATTGCAGTGATGCCGTTAGTAAGTTATTTTGGCGCTATTTATTCATTTCTCCCCAAAGTACCCCTGACAGCTAGCGGCAAAGTACCTAACGGCATTTTTCAGCTGGCAACAGGTAAATAATCCTCGGACGAAATAAGGACCAAATAACATACAAACGCAATGAGCCAGTGAGCAGCGACCGTGGTAGGGCTGGTTGTTCAGCAACTACAGGGACTGGATAATGCTTTGAACCTTCACATTGGTGAGCAACGGAAGAGCAGTCAGCCAGTCCTTAACCCATTAACACTCATAGCAGCAGCCCGACAATTTTGATGAAATCTTGCAGGCAAAAGCAAAGTTGAGAAAATATTTGAAGGAGAAATGTAGTCCAGAATCTTAGCAACAACTCTCCTTCAAATATTTTGTAAAATCCTTCTTGATTCCTAAGTTATCATCAAAAGTATTGTAGATCCAGACGACAATTTCTAGATGGACTCTTAAGCATGTATGGGTTAATGACCCATTGGCACCCACCTCAGTCTCAACTATCATCACTTTTTCTACTGATTTTAGGCTGAAGTGTGAGTAGCCATCTGTAAGTGGTCAAGGAAACCGGAATACCGTGAAAAACCCTGCACGACCCTCCAAGTCAATGGCAACTTTCTCACAAACCCGTATTAGGATTTAAACCCGAGCAGTGTTGAGAGACAACAAGCAGTCAGTGGCAATGCGTCAGACCACTCAGCCATAGAGGCAGACCTGGAGAATACACTCGGGCTGTCAATTAAAATTTTCGAAAAATATTTAGAGGGATTGTTCAAAGCAACATAAATGACTGCTTTAAGATCAATTTTTCTTAAGATATTGCTTTGATTTCAAGAATTTTCTAAATTTGTTTTTAAAGGGCTAATTGTATGTCCCAAGGGAAAAATGGGTTAACCGTTAACCCTTTCATTGCTGAGGCTACTTTCGTCCAAAGCACAAGGACACAACGATTTATATAATACAAGAGGAATGGCTACAAAAGAACTAAAAAACAAAGTTATTTTCAGATTAATTTATTATCATCCTGTCATCTAATAACTCTTCACCAGTCATAGATCAATCACTAATCAAGGCATGACTGTACATTATCATACAATTATATAGTCCCAAAATATACACACAATTGGTAGTCATGGTTCTTGCCTAACTTGGAAATAAATAAAATATAAAGTCATCATAAATATGCTATTTTCTGTCCCTCATTGATCAATATAATCAAACAATAGCATTAAGTAAAATCTTTTCAAATTAAACACAAATGATTACTGTGATCCAGCTTCCACCTATATTCAGGATGTATAACTAATCAAGGATGTATTGGCTGCTGCAAGTTAGTTCTAATGTTCAGCACCAGATGGCACTGCAATCGCCACCTGGTGTTAAATACACAATCTAAAACTCCACTTTAACCCTTTCATGCCTATAGGACCCAACACCTTGACTATTTTGGTGATCTCTCTCTAACAAAAGCAACTTTCACAAAATATAATTAAAGGAAAAGGGTTCAACTCACAATTCTCCAAATATTTTGTGAAGGTGTGATAGTTATTTTTAAAAGTATCAAAGGTTTTAGACAAAATATGTCAAGAAGATCTCCAGGCATAAAAGGGTTAAACAAGGCAACACCACAGACCATTATTTGTGAAGACTCTTTCTAATATATACGAAAATCACTGTTGATTTTAACCCTTCCAATGCTGAGGCTACTTTCATCCAGAGAACAAGGACGCAAAGATATTTGAAAACCATTTAGTCCCTGTCATGTTGGTATTCATTAGAAAGCTCTCCCTGAGAACTCTCTGATGAGTAGCCATATGCCAGGGTTTCAGTAATTTTTCAGGTTTTTTTTTGCATTATGTTGTATTGGCCAAATTAGCCAGCAGCAGCATAAGGGTTAAGAAATGATCAAAATAGAATAATATAATTGAATAGAAAAGAATGTTTGAGTATATAGATGAATTATAAGATATTGTTTTGTACGAATCAATCGCCTCTTAAGGCTTATTAAGATTGTATATGATGCAAAATGACTAACGATTTATTTGCATATAAAACAATTGTATTTTTCAGTAGGATTGGACTCTCAAAATTTTTCAATTTTCATTTAGTTGCCTAATACCCAATAAATACCCAAACTAATAAAGTATTTCATGAAAAAACATTTCAGGGATATCAAATTGAATAATCTTAGAAAGTATGATCATTTCTGTCATTTCAGCTTTAGCAAATAATTTGATATCTTGAGAGGTAGAATCACAACTTCATACAACAATATCAACAATAGTCATCTCAGATATTCATTTTTTGTATTTTTGTTACTTTTTTACATTCATAATTTTAAATACTGTACATGGACAATTCCCACGAAAAGTGTTCATTCAGGTGAATGGCTTGAAATGGGGGAAACATGCAATATCGGAAATACAGAGGGAGCTTTGCAAAATTTAACCCTTCTAATGCTGAAGCTACCTTCGTCCAAAGTACAAGGACAAGTTTTTTGAAAACCATTTAAACCCTGCCATGTTGGTATCCATTGGAGAGCTCTCGCTGAGTACTCTCAGATGAGTACCCATTTGCCAGGGTTTCAGTCATTTTTTAGGCTTTTTGCATCATTTTGTGATGCCAAAATGAGCCAGATGCAGCATAAGAGTTATCAAGGGATAACATTACAAGCCATATCAATCTGAAGATATGCCAGCCTAATTTTGTATTACACCATCAATTTTTACTATTTATTCCTACTGAAGTAAGGATTGCAAATATCATTAAAATCTGACCAATCACCATCCTTTGATCAATTGATTTCACAATATGAAAACAACAATGGCAATTTACCATTGTTGACCATGTATTGTCGAATATTTCTCACTTTCATGCAAAACGTCTACAAATAGACAACCTCTCTTTTGTGGACACCTTTACTACAATTGATATAAAATTTCAGCCCAATCTTTAAAGAATTATTTGTATTTTGTAAGGCAGCCTACCCATCAAGGACAGTTTTCGTGAAGACGTTCACATCATGATTTGTTTATCAATATACAGTCCCCCTACATATCTAATATGACATCCTCAGTATTATAATCACTTAAACCTTCCAATGCTGAGGTACTTTAATCTAAAGCACATTGATGCAAAGATTATGGAAAACCATCTACACCTTGTCATGTTGGTATTCATTGGAAAACTCCACTAAGTACTTTCATATATGTATCCACGTTCCATGGTTTCAGTCATTTTTTTTGGTTGTTTGCATCATTTTGTATTGGCCAAACTAGCCACAAGCAGCATAAGGGTTAATATCATCTTTCACTTAAGTTCGTTATATAATACAACCCTTCCAATAATTACATCCCTTGAATGAGGACAGCTAGGCTGATCCCATTACATCCTATTTTTGGGTTCACCTGTAGCTGAACCCCAAAATAGGGGTTAAACTGTAGCTGAACCCCAAAATAGGGGTTCACCTGTAGCTGAACCCCAAATAGGGGTTCACCTGTAGCTGAACCCCAAATAGGGTTGCACTTGAAGTTGAACCCCAAAATAGGGGTTCACCTGTAGCTGAACCCTAAAATAGGGGTTCACCTGTAGCTGAACCCCAAAATAGGGTTGCACTTGAAGTTGAACCCCAAAATAGGGGTTCACCTGTAGCTGAACCACCAAAATAGGGTTGCACTTGAAGTTGAACCCCAAAATAGGGGTGCACCTGTAGCTGAATCCAAAAATAGGGGTTCACCGGTAGCTGAACCCAGAAATAGGGGTTCACCTGTAACTGAACCCAAAAATAAGGTTCACCCGTAGCTGATTATATGCGAATGAGCATGCTCAGAGTTACTCAGGAGAGTGTTGTCTGGACCTTTGATGTAAAATCACCCTTTATAATCAAGTTATTGTCAGGAGTATCATAGGTCCAGATGACAATTTCCAAAGAGTATTCTAAGCATGAAATGGTAAAGGACAGTCACAAAAAATGGTCGTAACAATTTTCTTCTTAGATACAATTCATCTGATTCCTATCCTGTGTTCTGGTTGTAAATACAAATAACAACATCATAATGATATGAATTCAATGAATATCAGCAAGAAAGTTGTGCTCTAAGGAAAGAAATATCAAGAAATCAACTACTAGTAACTTCAAAAAAGGTATCATGATCTTGTTTACCCATATAAGGCCTAAAAAAAATTGTTTGTTTCCTGTAACCCTACCCTAACAGAGTTTTTTATTCAAAAAAATCCCCTACCCTAAAATTTTATCGCCATCCAACTCCCAATCAACGTAAAACATGCATAAAACACACATTTTTGACCAAAAAAATAATGCAAATTTTTTTATTTTACCAACCTACCTACCCTATTTTTTTTCGGACCGTTACAGGAAACAAACAATTTATTTTTTTTACGCCTAAGACACTTTTGAAGTTCAAGGATCTGTACTCCATATAAAATGACAAACGGAATGATGCATTGTTCTCAGAACCATGAGCTATTGGAACATTTCATGATATATTGTAGATTGGAAAAAATCAAATTGAATGTTTTACAATGTAATATCAATTTAGAAAGATATGGTGAGCAGTGCTTGATTTCCTTTATCATAAAAACATAATAATCCTTACCCATTTACACTCAAAGAGGCCTGACAATTTTGGAAATACTTCACTTACAAAAGCATTTTCTGAAAACATTTGAGGAGTAATGTTGATCAGAAGCCAAGCAAAAACTCTCCTTCAAATATTTTGTGAACTTTCCCTTGATTCACAAGTTATTCTCAAAAGTACACTAGTAGCAGACTATACCTTCTTGAGAAACTCTGAGTGTGAATGGGTTAATGCCAAATGTTTGGAACCAAAAGAGAACTTTGAAATTTCGTAATTGTCATTTTTTACCGCCACATTGTTGCTAAATTGCGACTAGCCAGTTGTGAGTAGTAGAGAAAACAGTAGTACCCGGGAAAACCACCGCCTAACCCCAAGTCACTGGCAACTTTCTCACATGCTCCAGACTGGAAATAATCCGAATCCAAGGATCATAAAGGACATATTTGTCCCATTAAATTGATTTATATGTAACAATAAATATTTGTATAAAAGAATTCCAAGGCCAAATATTCCCCATCTGTTATTTGATTGAAATTAATTGAAATCAATTATTCTCAGCAGTTTTTATCATAGATTTAGCCAGGGAAAAGTAAAATTTGGTCAAGCTCAAAAAAGAGCATTTTGAAAAAGTTTTGACTCTCAATTTTCACCATTTACATCATGGGTACAATCCACCCAGTACCAAGGCATTATAAATGATCAGTAACTTGTCAGAAACCAAGGTTGTATAAAAGAAACACAGTGTGCTGAACCCTTCTTATGCTGAGGCTACTTTCATTCAAAGCACACAGATGCAAAGACTTTTGAAAACACCTAAACCCTGTCATGTTGGTATCAATTGAATAGTTCTCGCCGAGTACTTGCATATGAGTACCCATTTGCCAGGGTTTTAGTAATTTTTTATGTTTTTTGCATCATTTTGAATTGGCCAAATTAGCCACCAGCAGCGTAAGGGTTAATAGAAATACAGTTCCCATAAGCCATTGATGAATAGTCCTCAATACAATGAAACAGAAAATTGTAATGTAATTCACATTTGTCAAGATTTAGGTATAAAAGCATGAAGAAAATCATAGATATATAAACATATAGAAATCAAATGTAAAGTTTTCCAACTTATATCATTTCGCAGTTTGTCTTTCCATTCCAATGTCACCAGGTATATTTAGATTACACAGTAGATTTACATATACTTAGAACTGAATATCAGCTCTCTAGGAAAACATTGCCTTAATCGAGACAACATACTAGAATAATAAATCCTCAATGTTCACTGGTCCTCTAAACAAGAGATCCTAGCCTACATAGAAAGAGCAGGGATGCATACATTCTTTTCACAACACCACCCAAGGGAAAATAAACCCTGAGCTGCAACGCCTTGCAGCTCTAAAGCTGTACTAGAGCAGCTACGGAGTTGCTCTAGTCCATTTTTATATGCAAATGAGGGAGCTGCACTAAATTGCCGCTCTAGAGCAGCTCTAAAGATCAAGTAAGAGCTGCTTTAGTGCCACTTTGGAAATCTGAATCGTAGCAGCACCATTGCTGCTCTATGGTGGTAGAGCTGTTATGGAGCAGCTATGCGGTGCAGCTCGCTAATTTGCATATAAAAATGACTAGAGCAACTCCACAGCTGCCTCCAGTGTAACTCTGAAGCAGCTCTACACATAGAGCCACATTATAGCAGTTCCATAAAAGGTTCTGGAGGGACAATCTAGAGCAGCTTCAGAACCACTCTGGATACCACATTCAAATATATATATATATAATATATATATATTATATTAATATATATATAAATATATATATATATATATGTATACATGTATACATACATATATATATATATATATATATATATATATATATATATATATATATATAATATATATATATATATATATATAAATATTTGAATGTGGTATCCAGATTGGTTCTGAAGCTGCTCTAGATTATCCCTCCAGAAACTTTTATGGAACTGCTATAATGCGGCTCTATATGTAGAGCTGCTTCAGTGCTATATATCATATAATCAATAGATATATAGATGTATATAATCATGGTTTGACTCTTTAAATCATTCATCAATATCTATAAATCAATTATTAATATCTATATAAATCATTTTTAAATCAGTCATTGATATTAATAAATGGCTTATTGATATTAATAAATGATCTATATTAAGAATTTAGAAATATCATTAAATCATTTATTTAAAGTGTATGCATTACCACCACCCCCCCCCCCCCCCCCCCTTCAAGTAAAATATATTCACTCTTCAAACAAATAAGACAATAAAACAGGCATTATTATTTTCATTATTATTATATTATTATTGTAATTTTTACAATTATTATTATCATTATAATTAATAGTAATAATAATAATAATAATAATATTATTATTATCATCATTGTTATTAATATCATTATCATATAACCAAAACAGCTAGTTCAGCCATGTATTTCAGGTTCCTCATATTTGCACTTGAAAGGATTTTTCATGCAATCATACTGGACATATTTCATGTAAATATCTTAACATTTGATCTTCTTGATAAACATCTTGAGTGTTAGAATTATTGACTATATAATGATTCTTATTTCCTATAACAGAGGGAGAAATTTCACTTACTTTCCTCTGATTTATGCACTTTATTTCCTACATCACTCTGAAGTGCCATGCTGACTGTGCTAGTCCTCTGAATGAAAGGCAGTCTGGCAGTACATGCATGTGTCTATAGAATTTGACCCACAATCAAGGCCACTTGTGGTTTTCAAAATTAATAAAAATGTATCTAGATATGAGGTAACATTGTATATATATGTCAATGCTGCTTGGAGTAAACAATTGCAACATATAAACAAGACAGAGGAATAATGAAACATTGTCTCTGAAGATTTCATAAAGTGCATGCGCCCTAGATCTCAAAGCCAGAAATAACTAGGCCAGTCATTCTTGACTTGCCATTTCACAGAACCACAACCATGTGGAAGCATGCAGCACAGAGGTGAATATATCATCTATAAAAGAATATATTACTTATTACTAATTGGAGAGGGATACAGTTAGGTAAGAGAATATACTGGATATTTTTTCTGACAAAATGATATTATAATTGCAGGGATGCAGTATGTATATATAGGCCTATATATATATATATATATATATATATATATATATATATATATATATATATATATATTAAATATATTATATATATATATATATATATATATATATATATATATATATATATATATATATATATATATATATATATATATATATATATATATATATATATAGATAGATAGATAGATAGATAGATAGATAGATAGATAGATAGATAGATAGATAGATAGATAGATAGATAGATATGTGTGTGTGTGTATGATTACATAATATATATATATATATATATATATATTATATATATATATAACTATATATATAACTATATATAACTATATATATAACTATATATATATATATATATAATTTTTTATATATATATATATATGTATATATATACACATGGGGATGGCAATATCAATTCATATGGGTCAGTGTTTTTTGTTAGTTTTAAATAATAATGCCAATTACATTGTTGGGTGATCGAATCAGTAAGTCAGATTGGCAACACAGCTGCTCTGTTGCATCTCATACTTTGAGAATGTACCATGATAATTCAAGTACTAAGTATGAGCTGCACCATAGCAGCTGTGTTGCAGCAATGAATTTACCACCTAAGTAACTATTGCAATAGAGCAGCTTTATTGCATCTTGTACTTGTCTTTGATAAAACTGAATTGCTCTGACTACTGATAGTTAGACTAGAGCAGCTATAGTGCAGCTTGTACTCATTAAAGCTGCAACATAGCTGCTCTCATCACTCATTGTTGCACTAAAGCAGATCTAGTGCAACTATACACCCTGAATGCTACACTAAAGCAGCTGTAGGGCAGCTTCTAATTATCAAAGCTGCAACATAGCTGCTCTCATCACCTATTGTTGCACTAGAGCAGAACTAGTGCAACTTTCTCACTAATTCTTAAGAAGTTGCTGCATTGAAGCAGCTCCAGTCACCAAAAGAGAGTGGCTGCGAAATTCATTGCAACTCAATTGCAGCTCTAGAGCCACGCTAGAGCTGCACTTCAGTGGCAACATTTTATTTTCCCTTGGGCAATGCTCTTGTAATGCAACTAATTCAATCTCCTGAGAGGGACCAAGCGCTTTTATATCATGAGTTAGAAAACCTGTGACATGTGATATACCCGAGGTATTACAAGGCAAAGCAGGGTATCGCACATGCCACTGGTCACTATTATATATTGTAACATAGTTGACTGCGTTCCACCAATCACAGGCCAAGAAAAGCTTGGCTGCAGAGCACTCTACTCAATACATCTTTGTGGCTTGCGCATCTTAACCCTTCCTACGCTGTGGCTACTTTCGGCCAATGCACAAAAACGCAAATATTTTTGAAAACCATCTAAACCCTGTGAAGTTGGTACTCATTGGATAACCCTCATGGAGTACTCTCAGATGAGTACCCATATGCCACGGTTTCAGTGGTTTTACAGGATTTTTGCATTATTTTATATTGCCAACTTAGCCACCAGCAGCGTGAGGGTTTAACCCTTATGCTGCTGGTAACTAATGTGGCCTATACAGAAAGATGTAAAAAAAAGAACGGAAAATGACTGAAACCCTGGCAAATGGGTACTCATATGATAGTACTCAACAAGGGCTTTCAAATGAATACCAACATGACATGGTTTAGATAATTGCCAAATATTTTTACGATATTGTGCCTAGGACAAAAAGTAGACTCAGCATTACAAGGGTTAAGAAAAACGGCTCAATAAGTGTGGGTTATTTTGCATACCCCACATTTATCGAGGTCCATGATTGGGAGAAAAGACGTCAGTGGTACAAATATATGTGTACTCACACATATATTTTCAAGCACATACAGCATGAAGGAAATAGTGAATGCCATTCCCTAACTATCATATCAATACTTTATAACTTTACCCTCCACCGGTTAGTCACTAATAATATTTTTATGGATGTAATTTTGTAAATTTCATCCTACATTTCTAACATAATAAAATCCTGTTAATACTATATCCTCTTATATCTATCTTATTTGGCAATTATAAAGCATGAGAATACAAGAATTTCTTAAAAAAATATAGAGTATACACAATTCACATCAATGTCTTATTTTATGATTTATCTTCAACGTAAATAAAATCAATAGAACATATGTTATGTGTGAAACTTATACAGGAAAAATTCAAACCATTAAATATGTAAATTCTTCAGCAAACCTTTAGTCAGAAGGGACCTCAATTGTCATGGACTGGAGAAAAGTTTGCTTCAATACTGCTGCAAGTAGGTCATATATGTAGGTCATGCAAGTAGGTCATGAAAGAAAGAGTGCAGCCTCGTTATAGAATGCAATACTCTCTTGTGAGTGGTGGTGACAGTTCCCATATATATATACATATATATATACATATATATATACATATATATATACATATATATATATATATATATATATATATATATATATATTTATGCAATATATATATATATATATATATATATATATATATATATATATATATATATATATATGCAGTCCAGTGTTTTTCATATTTATTAAGTATGTGTGCATCCTTTGATAACCAAATCATGCCCATGTCAAAAATGACAATAAATGCATTTCTAATCCAATAGCCATGTAATGCATTCAATATTTTGTATATTAATCATGAAATTGAAGTGATTTCTTAAAAAATATTTGATCAAAAATGGTAAATGATGTTAAATCTTACAAACCATCTTTAAATAATCTCTAATTTTTTATTTCTCTAAATAAATTTCTTGATTTAAATTTACACCATTTTCTCATGACTAAAACATGAGCTCTCACAACAAGAATTACCTTAGGATTTAATAGGAATATATTCCTCAAAATGAACTATATTAGTCAAAGCCTTTAGCTGATGCAAAATGACCTATAAATGAATTGAAATGGTCAGATTTTCTTTATTATATATACTTGATACTAATTTTCTCATTTCTTTGTTTTCCAGGCAATTCAAGCATAATTGCCCTTTGATTTGGGCCAGAAACGATCTCAAGACCCCTCAAAAAAAAAATGGTGATTTTTATTTTCTCCCCCCAAAATACGATTGTGAAAATAGCCTCTTTTATTTGCTCCTTCACACATGGTCCATCGTAAAATCTTAACCAAAGATTGAAAGTAATTAAGAGTGTTTATATTGAAATTCAATGTGCATGTTGAGGCTGTTGAGCGAGATCTACTGGGTGCGTATCCGGTGATAGACATCGGGGTCTCTTAGATGAGGAAAATAATATATTGTTTTTAATTATCTAAGGTGGTCTGAGACAGAAGGTTTACATCATCGCCGTGCAAAGTACCATCAGGTCAACACATGGTCTCGGTGAACTAATTCCAAAGCTGACGGGTGAATTTCAGCTGTGGTATGACAAAAATGCTTGGCTAGCTCCAAAACTAGTCATCCTTTCACACCTAAAGTTGTTATTATTTTGATCAGAACATTCTCCTCTTTTAAATTAAGCCAAAAAAATTAGGGGTCATATCATGATTTTTTTTTTCTATGGGCCAACATAGGTCAGAGTGACAGATTGGCCCTCTGGTGGTCAAAGTCAGAAACGAGTCAGCATACAAACAAACTCGATCACTTCCAGCTTGGTATTCATACGCCCGAGCAACAAACTTCACTTTATGGCTAAAAAACAAAAGCCCAGTCCCTACCCATTCCAAAAATACCCTATTTGTTGAATAAAGTTGTATATATCTCCATTTATAGGCCTCAATCGTCCCTACCCTCAGTTTTAATAGGGACTATGCAATGGTACTACTCGAAGGGATACGCCATTTATTTCACCGAGACCACCTGCTCTGACACCATTACCATAAAAGTCCTGCATGGTCAATCATGATTTGATAGAAAAACTGATCTGGCTCTATAGGCGCACAATATCAAATCTTTTATCTGAGATCAAATTAATATGGTCATCTTGTACTTACTGACCTCAATTCGGGTACATATCTGTATAGTTGAGAGAATTTTGCAATTCTGGTATTTTAAGTGCACCAAAAGTGTCCGAGAATTTTTAACCTGCTGCCGGTTGATTGCAGTGATGCCGTTAGTAAGTTATTTTGGCGCTATTTATTCATTTCTCCCCAAAGTACCCCTGACAGCTAGCGGCAAAGTACCTAACGGCATTTTTCAGCCGGTAACAGGTAAATAATTCTCGGACAAAATAAGGACCAAATAACATACAAACGCAATGAGCCAGTGAGCAGCGACCGTGGTAGGGCCGGTTGTTCAGCAACTACAGGGACTGGATAATGCTTTGAACCTTCACATTGGTGAGCAACGGAAGAGCAGTCAGCCAGTCCTTAACCCATTAACACTCATAGCAGCCCGACAATTTTGATGAAATCTTGCAGGCAAAAGCAAAGTTGAGAAAATATTTGAAGGAGAAATGTAGTTCAGAATCTTAGCAACAACTCTCCTTCAAATATTTTGTAAAATCCTTCTTGATTCCTAAGTTATCATCAAAAGTATTGTAGATCCAGACGACAATTTCTAGAGGGACTCTTAAGCATGTATGGGTTAATGACCCATTGGCACCCACCGTTGAAGTCTCAACTATCATCACTTTTTCTACTGATTTTAGGCTGAAGTGTGAGTAGCCATCTGTAAGTGGTCAAGGAAACCGGAATACCGTGAAAAACCCCGCACGACCCTCCAAGTCAATGGCAACTTTCTCACAAACCCGTATTAGGATTTAAACCCGAGCAGTGTTGAGAGACAACAAGCAGTCAGTGGCAATGCATCAGACCACTCAGCCATAGGGGCAGACCTGAAGTATACACTCGGGCTGTCAATTAAAATTTTCGAAAAATATTTAGAGGGATTGTTTAAATCAACATAAATGGCTGCTTTAAGATAAATGTTTCTTAAGATATTGCTTTGATTTCAAGAATTTTCTAAATATGTTTTTAAAGGGCTAATTGTTTGTCCCTAGGGAGAATGTGTTAACCATTTAATCCTTAACCCTTTCATTGCTGAGGCTACTTTCGTCTAAAGCACAAGGACACAACGATTTATATAATACAAGAGGAATGGCTACAAAAGAACTAAAAAACAAAGTTATTTTCAGATTAATTTATTATCATCCTGTCATCTAATAACTCTTCACCAGTCATAGATCAATCACTAATCAAGGCATGACTGTACATTATAATACAATTATATAGTCCCAAAATATACACACAATTGGTAGTCATGGTTCTTGCCTAACTTGGAAATAAATAAAATATAAAGTCATCATAAATATGCTATTTTCTGTCCCTCATTGATCAATATAATCAAACAATAGCATTAAGTAAAATCTTTTCAAATTAAACACAAATGATTTCTGTGATCCAGCTTCCACCTATATTCAGGATGTATAACTAATCAAGGATGTATTGGCTACTGCAAGTTAGTTCTAATGTTCAGCACCAGATGGCACTGCAATCGCCACCTGGTGTTAAATACACAAACTAAAACTCCACTTTAACCCTTTCATGCCTGCAGGACCCAAAACCTTGACTATTTTGGTGATCTCTCTCTAACAAAAGCAACTTTCACAAAATATAATTAAAGGAAAAGGGTTCAACTCACAATTCTCCAAATATTTTGTGAAGGTGTGATTGTTATTTTTAAAAGTATCAAAATGTTTTAGACAAAATATGTCAAGAAGATCTCCAGGCATAAAAGGGTTAAACAAGGCAACACCACAGACCATTATTTGTGAAGACTCTTTCTAATATATACGAAAATCACTGTTGATTTTAACCCTTCCAATGCTGAGGCTACTTTCATCCAGAGAACAAGGACGCAAAGATATTTGAAAACCATTTAGTCCCTGTCATGTTGGTATCCATTAGAAAGCTCTCCCTGAGAACTCTCTGATGAGTAGCCATATGCCAGGGTTTCAGTAATTTTTCATGTTTTTTTTTGCATTATGTTGTATTGGCCAAATTAGCCAGCAGCAGCATAAGGGTTAAGAAATGATCAAAATAGAATAATATAATTGAATAGAAAAGAATGTTTGAGTATATAGATGAATTATAAGATATTGTTTTGTATGAATCAATCGCCTCTTAAGGCTTATTAAGATTGTATATGATGCAAAATGACTAACGATTTATTTGCATATAAAACAATTGTATTTTTCAGTAGGATTGGACTCTCAAAATTTTTCAATTTTCATTTAGTTGCCTAATACCCAATAAACACCCAAAACTAATAAAGTATTTCATGAAAATACATTTCAGGGATATCAAAATGAATAATCTTAGAAAGTATGATCATTTCTGTCATTTCAGCTTTAGCAAATAATTTGATATCTTGAGAGGTAGAATCACAACTTCATACAACAATATTAACAATAGTCATCTCAGATATTCATTTTTTGTGTTTTTTGTTACTTTTTTACATTCATAATTTGAAATACTGTACATGGACAATTCCCACTAAAAGTGTTCATTTCAGGGTGAATGGCTTGAAATGGGGAAACATGCAATATCGGAAATACAGAGGGAGCTTTGCAAAATTTAACCCTTCTAATGCTGAAGCTACCTTCGTCCAAAGTACAAGGACAAGTTTTTTGAAAACCATTTAAACCCTGCCATGTTGGTATCCATTGGAGAGCTCTCGCTGAGTACTCTCAGATGAATACCCATTTGCCAGGGTTTCAGTCATTTTTTAGGCTTTTTGCATCATTTTGTGATGCCAAAATGAGCCACATACAGCATAAGAGTTAATTAAGGGATTACATTACAAGCCATAATAATCTGAAGATTTGCCAGCCTAATTTTGTATTACACCATCAATTTTTTACTATTTATTCTTACTGAAGTAAGGATTGCAAATATCATTAAAATCTGACCAATCACCATCCTTTGATCAATTGATTTCACAATATGAAAACAACAATGGCAATTTACCATTGTTGACCATGTATTGTCGAATATTTCTCACTTTCATGCAAAACCTCTACAAATAGACAACCTCTCTTTTGTGGACACCTTTACTACAAATGATATAAAATTTCAGCCCAATCTTTAAAGAATTATTTGTATTTTGTAAGGCAACCTACCCATCAAGGACAGTTTTCGTGAAGACGTTCACATCATGATTTGTTTATCAATATAACAGTCCCCCTACATATCTAATATGGACATCCTCAGTATTATAATCACTTAAACCTTCCAATGCTGAGGTTACTTTAATCTAAAGCACATTGATGCAAAGATTATGGAAAACCATCTACACCTTGTCATGTTGGTATTCATTGGAAAACTCCCACTAAGTACTTTCATATATGTATCCACGTTCCATGGTTTCAGTCATTTTTTTTGGTTGTTTGCATCATTTTGTATTGGCCAAACTAGCCACAAGCAGCATAAGGGTTAATATCATCTTTCACTTAAGTTCGTTATATAATACAACCCTTCCAATAATTACATCCCTTGAATGAGGACAGCTAGGCTGATCCCATTACATCCTATTTTTGGGTTCACCTCTAGCTGAACCCCAAAATAGGGGTTCACCCGTAGCTGAACCCCAAAATAGGGGTTAAACTGTAGCTGAACCCCAAAATAGGGGTTCACCTGTAGCTGAACCCCAAATTAGGGGTTCACCTGTAGCTGAACCTGAAAATAGGGTTGCACTTGAAGTTGAACCCCAAAATAGGGGTTCACCTGTAGCTGAACCCCAAAATAGGGGTTCACCTGTAGCTGAACCCCAAAATAGGGTTGCACTTGAAGTTGAACCCCAAAATAGGGGTGCACCTGTAGCTGAACCCAAAAATAGGGGTTCACCGGTAGCTGAACCCAGAAATAGGGGTTCACCTGTAGCTGAACCCAAAAATAGGGGTTCACCGGTAGCTGAACCCAGAAATAGGGGTTCACCTGTAGCTGAACCCAAAAATAAGGGTTCACCCGTAGCTGATTGTATGCAAATGAGCACGCTCAGAGTTACTCAGGAAAGTGTTGTCTGGACCTTTGATGTAAAATCACCCTTTATAATCAAGTTATTGTCATGAGTATCATAGGTCCAGATGACAATTTCCAAAGAGAATTCTAAGCATGAAATGGTGAAGGACAGTCACAAGAAATGGTCGTAACAATTTTCTTCTTAGATACAATTCATCTGATTCCTATCCTGTGTTCTGGTTGTAAATACAAATAACAACATCATCATGATATGAATTCAATGAAATATCAGCAAGAAAGTTGTGCTCTAAGGAAAGAAATATCAAGAAATCAACTAACTTCAAAAAAGGTATCATGATCTTGTTTACCCATATAAGGCCTAAAAAAAATTGTTTGTTTCCAGTAACCCTACCCTAACAAGTTTTTATTCAAAAAAATCCCTACCCTAAAGTTTTTATCGCCCATCCAACTCCCAATCAATGTAAAACATGCATAAAACACACATTTTTGACCAAAAAAATAATGCAATTTTTTTTTATTTTACAAACCTACCTACCCTATTTTTTTTCGGACCGTTACAGGAAACATACAATTTTTTTTTTTTAGGCCTAAGACACTTTTGAAGTTCAAGGATCTGTACTCTATATGTAATGACAAACAGAATGATGCATTGTTCTCAGAACCATGAGCTTTTGGAACATTTCATGATATACAGGTGAACTTGGATATGACAGACTCAATAGGACCAGGAAAATTGGTCCGTCATATGCAAAATCCGTCATATACATATGACAAATACTTGATATGCATGGGACTGGGACCAAGCCTATTGTCCATCATAGACGAAAGTCCGTCGTACAGTGGTCCGTCATATCCAAGTTCACCTGAATTGTAGATTTGGAAAAAATCAAATTGAATGTATTACAATGTAATATCAATTTAAAAAGATATGGTGAGCAGTGCTTGATTTCCTTTATCTTAAAAACATAATAATCCTTAACCCATTTACACTCTAAAGAGGCCTGACAATTTTGGAAATATTTCACTTACAATAGCATTTTCTTGAAAACATTTGAGGGAGTAATGTTGATCAGAAGCCAAGCAAAAACTCTCCTTCAAATATTTTGTGAACTTTCCCTTTATTCACAAGTTATTCTCAAAAGTACACGAGTAACAGACTATACCTTCTAGAGAAACTCTGAGTGTTAATGGGTTAATGCCAAATGTTTGGGACCAAAAGAGAACTTTGAAATTTTCGTAATTGTCATTTTTTACCGCCACATTGTTGCTAAATTGTGACTAGCCAGTTGTGAGTAGTAGAGAAAACAGTAGTACCCGGGAAAACCACCGCCTAACCCCAAGTCACTGGCAACTTTCTCACATGCTCCAGACTGGAAATAATCCGAATCCAAGGATCATAAGGACATATTTGTCCCATTAAATTGATTTATATCCTGTAACAATAAATATTTGTATAAAAGAATTCCAAGGCCAAATATTCCCCATCTGTTATTTGATTGAACTTAATTGAAATCAATTGTTCTCAGCAGTTTTATCATAGATTTAGCCAGGGAAAAGTAAAATTTGGTCAAGCTCAAAAAAGAGCATTTTGAAAAAGTTTTGACTCACAGTTTTCACCATTTACATCATGGGTACAATCCACCCAGTACCAAGGCATTATAAATGATCAGTAAACTTGTCAGAAACCAAGGTTGTATAAAAGAAACACAGTGTGCTGAACCCTTTTATGCTGAGGCTACTTTCATTCAAAGCACACAGATGCAAAGACTTTTCAAAAAACACCTAAACCCTGTCATGTTGGTATTAATTGAATAGTTCTCGCCGAGTACTCGCATATGAGTACCCATTTGCCAGGGTTTTAGTAATTTTTTTTATGTTTTTTGCATCATTTTGAATTGGCCAAATTAGCCACCATACATGTATGTTTTCTTTTCACAACACCAATGCTCTTGTAATGCAACTAATTCAATCTCCTGAGAGGGACCAAGCGCTTTTATATCATAAGTTAGAAAACCTGTGACATGTGATATACCCGAGGTATTACAAGGCAAAGCAGGGTATCGCACATGCCACTGGTCACTATTATATATTGTAACATAGTTGACTGCATTCCACCAATCACAGGCCAAGAAAAGCTTGGCTGCGGAGCACTCTACTCAATACATCTTTGTGGCTTGCGCATCTTAACCCTTCCTGCACTGAGGCTACTTTCGGCCAATGCACAAAAACGCAAATATTTTTGAAAACCATCTAAACCCTGTGAAGTTGGTACTCATTGGATAACCCTCATGGAGTACTCTCAGATGAGTACCCATATGCCACGGTTTCAGTGGTTTTACAGGATTTTTGCATTATTTTATATTGCCAACTTAGCCACCAGCAGCGTGAGGGTTTAACCCTTATGCTGCTGGTAACTAATGTGGCCTATACAGAAAGATGTAAAAAAAAAACGGAAAATGACTGAAACCCTGGCAAATGGGTACTCATGTGATAGTACTCAACAAGGGCTTTCAAATGAATACCAACATGACATGGTTTAGATAATTGCCAAATATTTTTACGATATTGTGCCTAGGACAAAAAGTAGACTCAGCATTACAAGGGTTAAGAAAAACGGCTCAATAAGTGTGGGTTATTTTGCATACCCCACATTTATCGAGGTCCATGATTGGGAGAAAAGACGTCAGTGGTACAAATATATGTGTACTCACACATATATTTTCAAGCACATACAGCATGAAGGAAATAGTGAATGCCATTCCCTAACTATCATATCAATACTTTATAACTTTACCCTCCACCGGTTAGTCACTAATAATATTTTTATGGATGTAATTTTGTAAATTTCATCCTACATTTCTAACATAATAAAATCCTGTTAATACTATATCCTCTTATATCTATCTTATTTGGCAATTATAAAGCATGAGAATACAAGAATTTCTTAAAAAAATATAGAGTATACACAATTCACATCAATGTCTTATTTTATGATTTATCTTCAACGTAAATAAAATCAATAGAACATATGTTATGTGTGAAACTTACACAGGAAAAATTCAAACCATTAAATATGTAAATTCTTCAGCAAACCTTTAGTCAGAAGGGACCTCAATTGTCATGGACTGGAGAAAAGTTTGCTTCAATACTGCTGCAAGTAGGTCATATATGTAGGTCATGCAAGTAGGTCATGAAAGAAAGAGTGCAGCCTCGTTATAGAATGCAATACTCTCTTGTGAGTGGTGGTGACAGTTCCTAGTCTAATTTACACCATTTTCTCATGACTAAAACATGAGCTCTCACAACAAGAATTACCTTAGGATTTAATAGGAATATATTCCTCAAAATGAACTATATTAGTCAAAGCCTTTAGCTGATGCAAAATGACCTATAAATGAATTGAAATGGTTCACACATTAGACAGATTTTCTTTATTATATATACTTGATACTAATTTTCTCATTTCTTTGTTTTCCAGGCAATTCAAGCATAATTGCCCTTTGATTTGGGCCAGAAACGATCTCAAGACCCCTCAAAAAAAAAATGGTGATTTTTATTTTCTCCCCCCAAAATACGATTGTGAAAATAGCCTCTTTTATTTGCTCCTTCACACATGGTCCATCGTAAAATCTTAACCAAAGATTGAAAGTAATTAAGAGTGTTTATATTGAAATTCAATGTGCATGTTGAGGCTGTTGAGCGAGATCTACTGGGTGCGTATCCGGTGATAGACATCGGGGTCTCTTAGATGAGGAAAATAATATATTGTTTTTAATTATCTAAGGTGGTCTGAGACAGAAGGTTTACATCATCGCCGTGCAAAGTACCATCAGGTCAACACATGGTCTCGGTGAACTAATTCCAAAGCTGACGGGTGAATTTCAGCTGTGGTATGACAAAAATGCTTGGCTAGCTCCAAAACTAGTCATCCTTTCACACCTAAAGTTGTTATTATTTTGATCAGAACATTCTCCTCTTTTAAATTAAGCCAAAAAAATTAGGGGTCATATCATGATTTTTTTTTTCTATGGGCCAACATAGGTCAGAGTGACAGATTGGCCCTCTGGTGGTCAAAGTCAGAAACGAGTCAGCATACAAACAAACTCGATCACTTCCAGCTTGGTATTCATACGCCCGAGCAACAAACTTCACTTTATGGCTAAAAAACAAAAGCCCAGTCCCTACCCATTCCAAAAATACCCTATTTGTTGAATAAAGTTGTATATATCTCCATTTATAGGCCTCAATCGTCCCTACCCTCAGTTTTAATAGGGACTATGCAATGGTACTACTCGAAGGGATACGCCATTTATTTCACCGAGACCACCTGCTCTGACACCATTACCATAAAAGTCCTGCATGGTCAATCATGATTTGATAGAAAAACTGATCTGGCTCTATAGGCGCACAATATCAAATCTTTTATCTGAGATCAAATTAATATGGTCATCTTGTACTTACTGACCTCAATTCGGGTACATATCTGTATAGTTGAGAGAATTTTGCAATTCTGGTATTTTAAGTGCACCAAAAGTGTCCGAGAATTTTTAACCTGCTGCCGGTTGATTGCAGTGATGCCGTTAGTAAGTTATTTTGGCGCTATTTATTCATTTCTCCCCAAAGTACCCCTGACAGCTAGCGGCAAAGTACCTAACGGCATTTTTCAGCCGGTAACAGGTAAATAATTCTCGGACAAAATAAGGACCAAATAACATACAAACGCAATGAGCCAGTGAGCAGCGACCGTGGTAGGGCCGGTTGTTCAGCAACTACAGGGACTGGATAATGCTTTGAACCTTCACATTGGTGAGCAACGGAAGAGCAGTCAGCCAGTCCTTAACCCATTAACACTCATAGCAGCCCGACAATTTTGATGAAATCTTGCAGGCAAAAGCAAAGTTGAGAAAATATTTGAAGGAGAAATGTAGTTCAGAATCTTAGCAACAACTCTCCTTCAAATATTTTGTAAAATCCTTCTTGATTCCTAAGTTATCATCAAAAGTATTGTAGATCCAGACGACAATTTCTAGAGGGACTCTTAAGCATGTATGGGTTAATGACCCATTGGCACCCACCGTTGAAGTCTCAACTATCATCACTTTTTCTACTGATTTTAGGCTGAAGTGTGAGTAGCCATCTGTAAGTGGTCAAGGAAACCGGAATACCGTGAAAAACCCCGCACGACCCTCCAAGTCAATGGCAACTTTCTCACAAACCCGTATTAGGATTTAAACCCGAGCAGTGTTGAGAGACAACAAGCAGTCAGTGGCAATGCGTCAGACCACTCAGCCATAGGGGCAGACCTGAAGTATACACTCGGGCTGTCAATTAAAATTTTCGAAAAATATTTAGAGGGATTGTTTAAATCAACATAAATGGCTGCTTTAAGATAAATGTTTCTTAAGATATTGCTTTGATTTCAAGAATTTTCTAAATTTGTTTTTAAAGGGCTAATTGTATGTCCCTAGGGAGAATGGGTTAACCATTTAATCCTTAACCCTTCCATTGCTGAGGCTACTTTCGTCTAAAGCACAAGGACACAACGATTTATATAATACAAGAGGAATGGCTACAAAAGAACTAAAAAACAAAGTTATTTTCAGATTAATTTATTATCATCCTGTCATCTAATAACTCTTCACCAGTCATAGATCAATCACTAATCAAGGCATGACTGTACATTATAATACAATTATATAGTCCCAAAATATACACACAATTGGTAGTCATGGTTCTTGCCTAACTTGGAAATAAATAAAATATAAAGTCATCATAAATATGCTATTTTCTGTCCCTCATTGATCAATATAATCAAACAATAGCATTAAGTAAAATCTTTTCAAATTAAACACAAATGATTACTGTGATCCAGCTTCCACCTATATTCAGGATGTATAACTAATCAAGGATGTATTGGCTACTGCAAGTTAGTTCTAATGTTCAGCACCAGATGGCACTGCAATCGCCACCTGGTGTTAAATACACAAACTAAAACTCAATTTTGACCCTTTCATGCCTGTGAGGACCCAAAACCTTGACTATTTTGGTGATCTCTCTCTAACAAAAGCAACTTTCACAAAATATAATTAAAGGAAAAGGGTTCAACTCACAATTCTCCAAATATTTTGTGAAGGTGTGATTGTTATTTTTAAAAGTATCAAAGGTTTTAGACAAAATATGTCAAGAAGATCTCCAGGCATAAAAGGGTTAAACAAGGCAACACACCAGACCATTATTTGTGAAGACTCTTTCTAATATATACGAAAATAACTGTTGATTTTAACCCTTCCAATGCTGAGGCTACTTTCATCCAGAGAACAAGGACGCAAAGATATTTGAAAACCATTTAGTCCCTGTCATGTTGGTATTCATTAGAAAGCTCTCCCTGAGAACTCTCTGATGAGTAGCCATATGCCAGGATTTCAGTAATTTTTCAGGTTTTTTTTTTGCATTATGTTGTATTGGCCAAATTAGCCAGCAGCAGCATAAGGGTTAAGAAATGATCAAAATAGAATAATATAATTGAATAGAAAAGAATGTTTGAGTATATAGATGAATTATAAGATATTGTTTTGTATGAATCAATCGCCTTGTATATGATGCAAAATGACTAACGATTTATTTGCATATAAAACAATTGTATTTTTCAGTAGGATTGGACTCTCAAAATTTTTCAATTTTCATTTAGTTGCTTAACCCATTAATGCTCACGGCGGCCAAATTCAGCCTGACAATTTTGATGAAATCTTCGAGGGAAAAGCAAAGTTAAGAAAATATTTAAAGGAGAAATGTCCATGAGAATACTACTAATAACTCTCCTTCAAATATATTTAAAAATCATTATCAATTTCAAACTTAATGTCAAAAGTATCATAGGTCCAGACGACAATTTCTGAAGGAACTCTTAAGCATTAATGGGTTAATACCCAATAAATACCCAAACTAATAAAGTATTTCATGAAAAAACATTTCAGGGATATCAAATTGAATAATCTTAGAAAGTATGATCATTTCTGTCATTTCAGCTTTAGCAAATAATTTGATATCTTGAGAGGTAGAATCACAACTTCATACAACAATATTAACAATAGTCATCTCAGATATTCATTTTTTGTGTTTTTTGTTACTTTTTTACATTCATAATTTGAAATACTGTACATGGACAATTCCCACGAAAAGTGTTCATTTCAGGGTGAATGGCTTGAAATGGGGAAACATGCAATATCGGAAATACAGAGGGAGCTTTGCAAAATTTAACCGTTCTAATGCTGAAGCTACCTTCATCCGAAGTACAAGGACAAGTTTTTTGAAAACCATTTAAACCCTGCCATGTTGGTATCCATTGGAGAGCTCTCGCTGAGTACTCTCAGATAAGTACCCATTTGCCAGGGTTTCAGTCATTTTTCAGACTTTTTGCATCATTTTGTGATGCCAAAATGAGCCACATACAGCATAAGAGTTAATTAAGGGATTACATTACAAGCCATAATAATCTGAAGATTTGCCAGCCTAATTTTGTATTACACCATCAATTTTTTACTATATATTCTTACTGAAGTAAGGATTGCAAATATCATTAAAATCTGACCAATCACCATCCTTTGATCAATTGATTTCATAATATGAAAACAACAATGGCAATTTACCATTGTTGACCATCTACATGTATTGTCGAATATTTCTCACTTTCATGCAAAACCTCTAAAAATAGACAACCTCTCTTTTGTGGACACCTTTACTACAATTGATATAAAATTTAAGCCCAATCTTTAAAGAATTTTTTGTATTTTGTAAGGCAACCTACCCATCAAGGACAGTTTTCGTGAAGTCGTTCACATCATGATTTGTTTATCAATATAACAGTCCCCCTACATATCTAATATGGACATCCTCAGTATTATAATCACTTAAACCTTCCAATGCTGAGGTTACTTTAATCTAAAGCACATTGATGCAAAGATTATGGAAAACCATCTACACCTTGTCATGTTGGTATTCATTGGAAAACTCCCACTAAGTACTTTCATATATGTATCCACGTTCCATGGTTTCAGTCATTTTTTTTGGTTGTTTGCATCATTTTGTATTGGCCAAACTAGCCACAAGCAGCATAAGGGTTAATATCATCTTTCACTTAAGTTCGTTATATAATACAACCCTTCCAATAATTACATCCCTTGAATGAGGACAGCTAGGCTGATCCCATTACATCCTATTTTTGGGTTCACCTCTAGCTGAACCCCAAAATAGGGGTTCACCTGTAGCTGAACCCCAAATTAGGGGTTCACCTGTAGCTGAACCCCAAAATAGGGGTTCACCCGTAGCTGAACCCCAAAATAGGGGTTCACCTGTAGCTGAACCCCAAAATAGGGGTTCACCTGTAGCTGAACCCCAAAATAGGGGTTCACCCGTAGCTGAACCCCAAAATAGGGGTTCACCTGTAGCTGAACCCCAAAATAGGGGTTAAACTGTAGCTGAACCCCAAAATAGGGGTTCACCTGTAGCTGAACCCCAAATTAGGGGTTCACCTGTAGCTGAACCCGAAAATAGGGTTGCACTTGAAGTTGAACCCCAAAATAGGGGTTCACCTGTAGCTGAACCCAAAAATAGGGGTTCACCGTTAGCTGAACCCAGAGATAGGGGTTCACCTGTAGCTGAACCCAAAAATAGGGGTTCACCGGTAGCTGAACCCAGAAATAGGGGTTCACCTGTAGCTGAACCCAAAAATAAGGGTTCACCCGTAGCTGATTGTATGCAAATGAGCATGCTCAGAGTTACTCAGGAAAGTGTTGTCTGGACCTTTGATGTAAAATCGCCCTTTATAATCAAGTTATTGTCATGAGTATCATAGGTCCAGATGACAATTTCCAAAGAGTATTCTAAGCATGAAATGGTAAAGGACAGTCACAAAAAATGGTCGTAACAATTTTCTTCTTAGATACAATTCATCTGATTCCTATCCTGTGTTCTGGTTGTAAATACAAATAACAACATCATCATGATATGAATTCAATGAAATATCAGCAAGAAAGTTGTGCTCTAAGGAAAGAAATATCAAGAAATCAACTAACTTCAAAAAAGGTATCATGATCTTGTTTACCCATATAGGCCTAAAAAAAGTTGTTAAATTGATTTATATGTAACAATAAATATTTGTATAATAGCATTCAAAGGCCAAATATTCCCCATCTGTTATTTGATTGAACTTAATTGAAATCAAGTGTTCTCAGCAGTTTTATCATAAATTTAGCCAGGGAAAAGTAAAATTTGGTCAAGCTCAAAAAAGAGCATTTTGAAAAAGTTTTGACTCTCAATTTTCACCATTTACATCATGGGTACAATCCACCCAGTACCAAGGCATTATAAATGATCAGTAAACTTGTCAGAAACCAAGGTAGTATAAAAGAAACACAGTGTGCTGAACCCTTCTTATGCTGAGGCTACTTTCATTCAAAGCACACAGATGCAAAGACTTTTGAAAAACACCTAAACCCTGTCATGTTGGTATTAATTGAATAGTTCTCGCCGAGTACTCGCATATGAGTACCCATTTGCCAGGGTTTTAGTATTTTTTTTTATGTTTTTTGCATCATTTTGAATTGGCCAAATTAGCCACAAGCAGCGTAAGGGTTAATAGAAATACAGTTCCCATAAGCCATTGATGAATAGTCCTCAATTCAATGAAACAGAAAATTGTAATGTAATTCACATTTGTCAAGATTTAGGTATAAAAGCATGAAGAAAATCATAGATATATAAACATATAGAAATCAAAATGTAAAGTTTTCCAACTTATATCATTTTCGCAGTTTGTCTTTCCATTCCAATGTCACCAGGTATATTTAGATTACACAGTAGGTTTACATATACTTAGAACTGAATATCAGCTCTCTAGGAAAACATTGCCTTAATCGAGACAACATACTAGAATAATAAATCCTCAATGTTCACTGGTCCTCTAAACAAGAGATCCTAGCCTACATAGAAAGAGCAGGGATGCATACATATATATATATATATATATATATATATATATATATATATATATATATATATATATATATATATATATATATATATATATATATATATATATATACATACATATATATATATATATACATATATATATATATATATATATATATATATATATATATATATATATATATATATATATTATATACATACATACATATATATATATATACATATATATATACATGTATATATATATATATACATGTATGTATATACATGTATGTATATACATAAATGTATATACATATATATATACATATATATATATATATATATATATATATATATATATATATATATATATATATATATATATATACATATATATACATATATATATATATATATATATATATATATATATATATATATATATATATATATGTATATATATATATATATATATGTATATATATATATATATATATATATATATATATATATATATATATATATAAAACAAATGTTTGTATGTATGTATAAATGTAATACATGTATGTTTTCTTTTCACAACACCAATGCTCTTGTAATGCAACTAATTCAATCTCCTGAGAGGGACCAAGCGCTTTTATATCATAAGTTAGAAAACCTGTGACATGTGATATACCCGAGGTATTACAAGGCAAAGCAGGGTATCGCACATGCCACTGGTCACTATTATATATTGTAACATAGTTGACTGCATTCCACCAATCACAGGCCAAGAAAAGCTTGGCTGCGGAGCACTCTACTCAATACATCTTTGTGGCTTGCGCATCTTTACCCTTCCTACGCTGAGGCTACTTTTGGCCAATGCACAAAAACGCAAATATTTTTGAAAACCATCTAAACCCTGTGAAGTTGGTACTCATTGGATAACCCTCATGGAGTACTCTCAGATGAGTACCCATATGCCACGGTTTCAGTGGTTTTACAGGATATTTGCATTATTTTATATTGCCAACTTAGCCACCAGCAGCGTGACGGTTTAACCCTTATGCTGCTGGTAACTAATGTGGCCTATACAGAAAGATGTAAAAAAAAACGGAAAATGACTGAAACCCTGGCAAATGGGTACTCATATGATAGTACTCAACAAGGGCTTTCAAATGAATACCAACATGACATGGTTTAGATAATTGCCAAATATTTTTACGATATTGTGCCTAGGACAAAAAGTAGACTCAGCATTACAAGGGTTAAGAAAAAAGGCTCAATAAGTGTGGGTTATTTTGCATACCCCACATTTATCGAGGTCCATGATTGGGAGAAAAGTCTTCAGTGGTACAAATATATGTGCACTCACACATATATTTTCAAGCACATAGAGCATGAAGGAAATAGTGAATGCCATTCCCTAACTATCATATCAATACTTTATAACTTTACCCTCCACCGGTTAGTCACTAATAATATTTTTATGGATGAAATTTTGTAAATTTCTTCCTACATTTCTAACATAATAAAATCCTGTTAATACTATATCCTCTTATATCTATCTTATTTGGCAATTATAAAGCATGAGAATACAAGAATTTCTTAAAAAAATATAGAGTATACACAATTCACATCAATGTCTTATTTTATGATTTATCTTCAACGTAAATAAAATCAATAGAACATATGTTATGTGTGAAACTTACACAGGAAATATTCAAACCATTAAATATGTAAATTCTTCAGCAAACCTTTAGTCAGAAGGGACCTCAATTGTCATGGACTGGAGAAAAGTTTGCTTCAATACTGCTACAAGTAGGTCATATATGTAGTTCATGCAAGTAGGTCATGAAGGAAAGAGTGCAGCCTCGTTATAGAACGCAATACTCTCTTGTGAGTGGTGGTGACAGTTCCTATATATATATACATATATATATACATATATATATACATATATATATATATATATATATATATATATATATATATATATATATATATATATATATATATATATATATATATATATATAAATATATACAGTTGAGTGTTTTCATATTTATTAAGTATGTGTGCATCCTTTGATAACCAAATCATGCCCATGTCTAAAAAGTCAATAAATGCACTTTTAATCCAATAGCCATGTAACGCATTCAACATTTTGTACATTAATCATGAAATTGAAGTGATTTCTTAAAAAATATTTTATCAAAAATGGTAAATGATGTTAAATCTTACAAACTATCTTTAAATAATCCTCTAATTTGATAATTCTCTAAATAAATTTCTTGATTTAAATTTAAACCATTTTCTCATGACTAAAACATGAGCTCTCACAACAAGAATGACCTTAGGATTTAATAGGAATATATTCCTCAAAATGAACTATATTAGTCAAAGCCTTTAGCTGATGCAAAATGACCTATAAATGAATTGAAATGGTTCACACATTAGACAGATTTTCTTTATTATATATACTTGATACTAATTTTCTCATTTCTTTGTTTTCCAGGCAATTCAAGCATAATTGCCCTTTGATTTGGGCCAGAAACGATCTCAAGACCCCTCAAAAAAAAAAATGGTGATTTTTATTTTCTCCCCCCAAAATACGATTGTGAAAATAGCGTCTTTTATTTGCTCCTTCACACATGGTCCATCGTAAAATCTTAACCAAAGATTGAAAGTAATTAAGAGTGTTTATATTGAAATTCAATGTGCATGTTGAGGCTGTTGAGCGAGATCTACTGGGTGCGTATCCGGTGATAGACATCGGGGTCTCTTAGATGAGGAAAATAATATATTGTTTTTAATTATCTAAGGTGGTCTGAGACAGAAGGTTTACATCATCGCCGTGCAAAGTACCATCAGGTCAACACATGGTCTCGGTGAACTAATTCCAAAGCTGACGGGTGAATTTCAGCTGTGGTATGACAAAAATGCTTGGCTAGCTCCAAAACTAGTCATCCTTTCACACCTAAAGTTGTTATTATTTTGATCAGAACATTCTCCTCTTTTAAATTAAGCCAAAAAAATTAGGGGTCATATCATGATTTTTTTTTTCTATGGGCCAACATAGGTCAGAGTGACAGATTGGCCCTCTGGTGGTCAAAGTCAGAAACGAGTCAGCATACAAACAAACTCGATCACTTCCAGCTTGGTATTCATACGCCCGAGCAACAAACTTCACTTTATGGCCAAAAAACAAAAGCCCAGTCCCTACCCATTCCAAAAATACCCTATTTGTTGAATAAAGTTGTATATATCTCCATTTATAATAAGACTGGGGTTTTGGAAAAGGGCAGCAAAATTTTTCTGGTGTGTGTGTTAAGAAATCCTAACCGCTAATGACTGTATTCAGTCTTAACAAACATGCGTCCCTAGCTCAACAATGGAGCATCACGTTGTTAGTCGCTACCACGGCTGTGTAGTCATGACAACAAGTGGGGGAGGGAGCTGATGGGTGGCTCCCTCTAGGTCGTATCGGTCGAAATAACCTAAGCGGTTTCATACTTTGGTAGTAATCGTCAGAGGAGGGGGCAAAATGATGAAAAAAGACCAGAATTTGACTATATTGGGTTTGGGTCAAAATTTGTGTAAAATGGAAAATGGTGACCTGCGATCACAGGTGGAATACTGTATGTAATTTGGAGTCGAAATAGATAAATGTGAATGGGATCAACACAAGCGGATCTGCCTGGTATAGAGATTGAGTAGGTGTCTAGGTGGACTGTAAACGCATGTTTAGAAAAATAAAAACACTGTGCACATTGTGCGTGTTCTGAGCATCAACACCTGGTGGAGCGTGGTAGTAAACAAATAAGTGACAGGGGCAAACGTGCCACCAGGTGTGAAAGTGAGGGGGGCCCTCAAGACAGAGAATCAGGCTTCTGAGAAAGACCTGATCTCCATGGTTAAGGGCTCAGTCCCCACACAGTACAGCTATGCAGCCAACCTGGAGCAGTCGACCTCCATGGATCCTCCACCCACCGACAGGCAAGTGGTACCACAGGCTCAGGAAAGAGGCAGAACCCGCTCTCGCAGCCGATCCAGGAGGAGAGGGAGATCTTCTTCTCGTCCCGCCAAACGGAGAAATTATCAACCAGAGAGAGACTATGGTTTCGACAGACAACCACAGCAGAACTTCAACCCCCCATGAGGACAGGCGGCTGGAGGCAACTCATACTCTGGACAAGGTGCTCGACCCAAAACACAAGATCGTCCGAACCAGAACCAAGGCTACCGGAACGACAGGGACAACCTTGATCCAAGGTTTTTCACCCCAGAACTGATACAGAAAATTGCGGAGGCCTACGATGGTCTACACAAGTAAATATAAACATTGAGGAGTCCTTGGATCCAAAGACTCTCTATACTAGTGTATACTGACACTAGCCTGTTGACATTTTTCTATTAGCAGTTTTGTTAATCTGATCTGTTTTCCTGTTGCTAGGCATCACTAAGGGCTCTTAGAGAATACCCTATGCTTATTTTTGTTACACGTTAACTCAGACAGAGTAATTTATTTTTATATTCGAGCTAGTCACCCAGGTTATGGGAAGAGTGTTTAAGTTTAATTTTTAATTCTTTATTCACCTCACTGTTTCTATATATAATTCTATATCATACCAGATAAGGACAGACCTGTCCTCTTCTATAATTTCAACCACTCATCATCTCTTCACTGATAAGGACTCTTATCCCTGACAGACAGTCAGATATGTAATTTCACATTATCTTACTCTCATTTGACATAATTCTATCCATCATAGCCATGTTACAACTATAGTTGCCATCATGTGACCTATATTTGGTTCCTTATGTAATATTTTTATCAGAATACAGATACGATGTGACGAATGAGTCACCATTTGTACTTCTTTGTTTGTGAAGTTTCTATCAGTCATTCACCATACTTATTTACCTGCATGCTTACCTACCTTGCAGCCACACATGTCTTCCACTTTTAAACCACGAAGATGCTGACTACAATATGTATCCTTACCAGGCACACAGCAAGCACACAAGCACCTATGTACACACACATCCCACACTTACTCCAACAACAGTTAAGGTAAGACAAAACAACATACTGGTATCTCATGGCAACTTTATTGGTTTCAACAGTAACAACAATAACAATAATGATAAGGAATCCAAAGATTCTGTAGTGGTAAATCTTTCAGATTACCCACTCAATGATGATGAAATTTCCATTTTATCAAAAGGCATGAAATTTTGCCCCACACCTGGGGAACCCAATTTTGGCCTACTTAGAGAGGACCTTGACCATTTTCACACTAGAATTAAAAGGAAACTTTTCTTCAGCAACCCGCATGAGGATGAGGTAGGGAACACCCAGCCCAGCATAGATCCGAATCCGGATGATGCTTTCAAAAATCCGAAATTTAAGGAGGCATCCAAGTGGAAACCTCCTCCAATAGTGAACTTAGAAATTTTCTGTAGACAAAATGAGGTAGATTTACTCTCACATAAGGTACCTAAAAACAATTATCACAATCTCACTAGATCGGAGAATGTTGCCATCAGATCACTTAGTTCTAATAAACACATAGTTATAAAACCAGCAGATAAAGGAGGTGCAGTGGTAGTCATGAACACCACAGATTATATCAATGAAGGTTTAAGACAATTGACAGATCCTCTTTTCTACATTGAAACAGAGTCAGACCTGACTCATACACATACCGAAGACATTAATAATTTCCTAAAATTTCTTTTAGATGAGGAAGAAATCGATGACAAATGTCATGACTTCCTACACATAGACAAAGAGAGAACTTCTCTCTTTTATATGTTACCCAAAATTCATAAGCGTAAAGTTAACCCACCGGGCAGACCCATCGTGTCAGGCAACGGCTGCCCGACAGAAAGAATTTCTCAACTGGTTGATTTTTTCCTTCAACCCACAGTGAAAGCATTACCCTCTTACGTGAGGGACACGACCCATTTCCTCCACAAACTCATTAATCTGGGAGATCTCCCCCTATAACTGTTTACTAGCAACGTTGGATGTAGCTAGTCTATATACTAACATACCCAATGATCAAGGCATTACAGCGGCCAGAGAAACACTGGACCAATTTAGAAATGCACGGGACAAACCATCAACAGGACACCTCATGACTTTATTAGACAAAGTACTTAAAATGAATAATTTTGATTTCGCTGGCCGACACTTCCTACAAATAGGAGGTACTGCCATGGGCACAAAAGTAGCACCCTCTTTTGCCAATACATACATGGGTTGGTTTGAGTCCAACCATGTATACACCTACCATATCCAACCATTACTTTGGGTTAGATACATAGATGACATTTTCGTCATCTGGCAACATGGTAAGGAAACCTTCTCCGACTTCGTGACACATTTAAACCAATGTGTCCCCTCTATTAAGTTCGAGACAGACATCTCGGACTCACAAGTCCATTTCTTGGACGTCACGGTGTCTCTAGACCAAGAGACAAACCTTATATCCACTAGTTTGTACACCAAACCCATCGATGCTCATAATTACCTGAGCTTTTTATCATGTCACCCCAGGAATTGCAAAACTGGAATTCCTTATAGTCAGTTCCTACGGATACGTAGGATCTGTAGTGACACAAATGACTTTATTTTTCATGCTCGGGAAATGTCTAAACATTTCCTTAGAGCCAAATACCCGCCAGCTATTTTACAAAAAGCCTTCAGTAAGGCTTTTCACCTAGATAGGGACTCTCTTCTCAAACCCAAGGAAGACAATCAGGATCCTGATGCCTACCTAGATGAGATTTTTCTCATCACCACCTACCACCCAAGTGGTAGGATATTGGGAGATATTGTTAAACAAAACTGGGATATGCTGGACAAATCGTCCGCAACCAGGGAAGTAATCAACTGGAAAGTAACACAGGGCTTTAGACGGCCCAAAAACATTCGGGACCTTTTGGTTAGAGCTTTAGTAAGAAACCCCATGGACGTCCGGCCCATGGGGAACCTCCAAAGAAATTATAAACGCACACCCTGCTCTAGACAAAACTGTAGGTACTGCATCAAATTGGACAAAAGTGGAAGCATTAAAAGTCCAATCACTGGTCGCAAATACAACACCATCCGGAGTTGTAGTTGCAAGACCAATAATATCATTTATTGTATTACTTGTCAAGTGTGCTTTAAACAGTACATCGGACACACTAAGCGTACACTCAGTGAACGGATGTGTGAACACTTCCGTTACATCACACAGCATAACTCCACACATAGTGTCGGCCGACACTTTAATATGGAGGATCATCAAGGTCTAGGGAACGTTAAACTACACGTTCTCCAATTTGGACAAAAAGACCCTGACTCAAAGGAGTCATTAGAAATTAGACTTTCATTTGAACGCCTATGGATCCATAGACTTCGTTCCACCACACCCATGGGACTCAATGTATTTGACTAGAATACGGTAGGGCCCCCCTCACTTTCACACCTGGTGGCACGTTTGCCCCTGTCACTTATTTATATCTCCATTTATAGGCCTCAATCGTCCCTACCCTCAGTTTTAATAGGGACTATGCAATGGTACTACTCGAAGGGATACGCCATTTAGTTCACCGAGACCACATGCTCTAACACCATAAAAGTCCTGCATGGTCAATCATGATTTGATAGAAAAACTGATCTGGCTCTATAGGCGCACAATATCAAATCTTTTATCTGAGATCAAATTAATATGGTCATCTTGTACTTACTGACCTCAATTCGGGTACATATCTGTATAGTTGAGAGAATTTTGCAATTCTGGTATTTTAAGTGCACCAAAAGTGTCCGAGAATTTTTAACCTGCTGCCGGTTGATTGCAGTGATGCCGTTAGTAAGTTATTTTGGCGCTATTTATTCATTTCTCCCCAAAGTACCCCTGACAGCTAGCGGCAAAGTACCTAACGGCATTTTTCAGCTGGCAACAGGTAAATAATCCTCGGACAAAATAAGGACCAAATAACATACAAACGCAATGAGCCAGTGAGCAGCGACCGTGGTAGGGCTGGTTGTTCAGCAACTACAGGGACTGGATAATGCTTTGAACCTTCACATTGGTGAGCAACGGAAGAGCAGTCAGCCAGTCCTTAACCCATTAACACTCATAGCAGCCCGACAATTTTGATGAAATCTTGCAGGCAAAAGCAAAGTTGAGAAAATATTTGAAGGAGAAATGTAGTTCAGAATCTTAGCAACAACTCTCCTTCAAATGTTTTATAAAATCCTTCTTGATTCCTAAGTTATCATCAAAAGTATTGTAGATCCAGACGACAATTTCTAGAGGGACTCTTAAGCATGTATGGGTTAATGACCCATTGGCACCCACCGTTGAGGTCTCAACTATCATCACTTTTTCTACTGATTTTAGGCTGAAGTGTGAGTAGCCATCTGTAAGTGGTCAAGGAAACCGGAATACCGTGAAAAACCCCGCACGACCCTCCAAGTCAATGGCAACTTTCTCACAAACCCGTATTAGGATTTAAACCCGAGCAGTGTTGAGAGACAACAAGCAGTCAGTGGCAATGCGTCAGACCACTCAGCCATAGGGGCAGACCTGAAGTATACACTCGGGCTGTCAATTAAAATTTTCGAAAAATATTTAGAGGGATTGTTTAAATCAACATAAATGGCTGCTTTAAGATAAATGTTTCTTAAGATATTGCTTTGATTTCAAGAATTTTCTAAATTTGTTTTTAAAGGGCTAATTGTATGTCCCTAGGGAGAATGGGTTAACCATTTAATCCTTAACCCTTTCATTGCTGAGGCTACTTTCGTCTAAAGCACAAGGACACAACGATTTATATAATACAAGAGGAATGGCTACAAAAGAACTAAAAAACAAAGTTATTTTCAGATTAATTTATTATCATCCTGTCATCTAATAACTCTTCACCAGTCATAGATCAATCACTAATCAAGGCATGACTGTACATTATCATACAATTATATAGTTCCAAAATATACACACAATTGGTAGTCATGGTTCTTGCCTAACTTGGAAATAAATAAAATATAAAGTCATCATAAATATGCTATTTTCTGTCCCTCATTGATCTATATAATCAAACAATAGCATTAAGTAAAATCTTTTCAAATTAAACACAAATGATTACTGTGATCCAGCTTCCACCTATATTCAGGATGTAGAACTAATCAAGGATGTATTGGCTACTGCAAGTTAGTTCTAATGTTCAGCACCAGATGGCACTGCAATCGCCACCTGGTGTTAAATACACAAACTAAAACTCCACTTTAACCCTTTCATGCCTGCAGGACCCAACACCTTGACTATTTTGGTGATCTCTCTCTAACAAAAGCAACTTTCACAAAATATAATTAAAGGAAAAGGGTTCAACTCATAATTCTCCAAATATTTTGTGAAGGTGTGATTGTTATTTTTAAAAGTATCAAAGGTTTTAGACAAAATATGTCAAGAAGATCTCCAGGCATAAAAGGGTTAAACAAGGCAACACCACAGACCATTATTTGTGAAGACTCTTTCTAATATGTACGAAAATCACTGTTGATTTTAACCCTTCCAATGCTGAGGCTACTTTCATCCAGAGAACAAGGACGCAAAGATATTTGAAAACCATTTAGTCCCTGTCATGTTGGTATTCATTAGAAAGCTCTCCCTGAGAACTCTCTGATGAGTAGCCATATGCCAGGGTTTCAGTAATTTTTCATGTTTTTTTTTGCATTATGTTGTATTGGTCAAATTAGCCAGCAGCAGCATAAGGGTTAAGAAATGATCAGAATAGAATAATATAATTGAATAGAAAAGAATGTTTGAGTATATAGATGAATTATAAGATATTGTTTTGTATGAGTCAATCGCCTCTTAAGGCTTATTAAGATTGTATATGATACAAAATGACTAAAGATTTATTTGCATATAAAACAATTGTATTTTTCAGTAGGATTGGAGTTCAAAATTTTTCAATTTTCATTTAGTTGCCTAATACCCAATAAATACCCAAACTAATAAAGTATTTCATGAAAAAACATTTCAGGGATATCAAATTGAATAATCTTAGAAAGTATGATCATTTCTGTCATTTCAGCTTTAGCAAATAATTTGATATCTTGAGAGGTAGAATCACAACTTCATACAACAATATTAACAATAGTCATCTCAGATATTCATTTTTTGTGTTTTTTGTTACTTTTTTACATTCATAATTTGAAATACTGTACATGGACAATTCCCACGAAAAGTGTTCATTTCAGGGTGAATGGCTTGAAATGGGGAAACATGCAATATCGGAAATACAGAGGGAGCTTTGCAAAATTTAACCCTTCTAATGCTGAAGTACAAGGACAAGTTTTTTGAAAACCATTTAAACCCTGCCATGTTGGTATCCATTGGAGAGCTCTCGCTGAGTACTCTCAGATGAGTACCCATTTGCCAGGGTTTCAGTCATTTTTTAGGCTTTTTGCATCATTTTGTGATGCCAAAATGAGCCAGATGCAGCATAAGAGTTAATCAAGGGATAACATTACAAGCCATATCAATCTGAAGATATGCCAGCCTAATTTTGTATTACACCATCAATTTTTTACTATTTATTCTTACTGAAGTAAGGATTGCAAATATCATTAAAATCTGACCAATCACCATCCTTTGATCAATTGATTTCACAATATGAAAACAACAATGGCAATTTACCATTGTTGACCATGTATTGTCGAATATTTCTCACTTTCATGCAAAACGTCTACAAATAGACAACCTCTCTTTTGTGGACACCTTTACTACAATTGATATAAAATTTCAGCCCAATCTTTAAAGAATTATTTGTATTTTGTAAGGCAGCCTACCCATCAAGGACAGTTTTCGTGAAGACGTTCACATCATGATTTGTTTATCAATATAACAGTCCCCCTACATATCTAATATGGACATCCTCAGTATTATAATCACTTAAACCTTCCAATGCTGAGGTTACTTTAATCTAAAGCACATTGATGCAAAGATTATGGAAAACCATCTACACCTTGTCATGTTGGTATTCATTGGAAAACTCCCACTAAGTACTTTCATATATGTATCCACGTTCCATGGTTTCAGTCATTTTTTTTGGTTGTTTGCATCATTTTGTATTGGCCAAACTAGCCACAAGCAGCATAAGGGTTAATATCATCTTTCACTTAAGTTCGTTATATAATACAACCCTTCCAATAATTACATCCCTTGAATGAGGACAGCTAGGCTGATCCCATTACATCCTATTTTTGGGTTCACCTCTAGCTGAACCCCAAAATAGGGGTTCACCCGTAGCTGAACCCCAAAATAGGGGTTAAACTGTAGCTGAACCCCAAAATAGGGGTTCACCTGTAGCTGAACCCCAAATTAGGGGTTCACCTGTAGCTGAACCCCAAAATAGGGTTGCACTTGAAGTTGAACCCCAAAATAGGGGTTCACCTGTAGCTGAACCCCAAAATAGGGGTTCACCTGTAGCTGAACCCCAAAATAGGGGTTCACCTGTAGCTGAACCCAAAAATAGGGTTGCACTTGAAGTTGAACCCCAAAATAGGGGTGCACCTGTAGCTGAATCCAAAAATAAGGGTTCACCGGTAGCTGAACCCAGAAATAGGGGTTCACCTGTAGCTGAACCCAAAAATAAGGGTTCACCCGTAGCTGATTGTATGCAAATGAGCATGCTCAGAGTTACTCAGGAGAGTGTTGTCTGGACCTTTGATGTAAAATCACCCTTTATAATCAAGTTATTGTCAGGAGTATCATAGGTCCAGATGACAATTTCCAAAGAGTATTCTAAGCATGAAATGGTAAAGGACAGTCACAAAAAATGGTTCTCGCTGAGTACTCGCATATGAGTACCCATTTGCCAGGGTTTTAGTATTTTTTTTATGTTTTTTGCATCATTTTGAATTGGCCAAATTAGCCACCAGCAGCGTAAGGGTTAATAGAAATACAGTTCCCATAAGCCATTGATGAATAGTCCTCAATACAATGAAACAGAAAATTGTAATGTAATTCACATTTGTCAAGATTTAGGTATAAAAGCATGAAGAAAATCATAGATATATAAACATATAGAAATCAAAATGTAAAGTTTTCCAACTTATATCATTTTCGCAGTTTGTCTTTCCATTCCAATGTCACCAGGTATATTTAGATTACACAGTAGATTTACATATACTTAGAACTGAATATCAGCTCTCTAGGAAAACATTGCCTTAATCGAGACAACATACTAGAATAATAAATCCTCATTGTTCACTGGTCCTCTAAACAAGAGATCCTAGCCTACATAGAAAGAGCAGGGATGCATACATATATATATATATATATATATATATATATATATATATATATATATATATATATATATATATATATATATATATATATATGTATATATATATATATATATATATATATATATATATATATATATATATATATATATATATATACATATATATATATATATATATATATATATATATATATATATATATATATATATACATATATATATATATATATATATAAATATATATATATATATATATACATACATATATATATATATATGCATATATATATATACATGTATGTATATACATATATGTATATACATATATATATATACATATATACATATATATATATATATACATGTATATACATATATATATATATATATGTATATATATATGTATATATATATATATATATATATATATATATATATATATATATATATATATATATATATATATATATATATATATATATATATAAAACGAATGTTTGTATGTATGTATAAATGTAATACATGTATGTTTTCTTTTCACAACACCAATGCTCTTGTAATGCAACTAATTCAATCTCCTGAGAGGGACCAAGCGCTTTTATATCATAAGTTAGAAAACCTGTGACATGTGATATACCCGAGGTATTACAAGGCAAAGCAGGGTATCGCACATGCCACTGGTCACTATTATATATTGTAACATAGTTGACTGCATTCCACCAATCACAGGCCAAGAAAAGCTTGGCTGCAGAGCACTCTACTCAATACATCTTTGTGGCTTGCGCATCGTAACCCTTCCTGCGCTGAGGCTACTTTCGGCCAATGCACAAAAACGCAAATATTTTTGAAAACCGTCTAAACCCTGTCAAGTTGGTACTCATTGGATAACCCTCATGGAGTACTCTCAGATGAGTACCCATATGCCACAGTTTCAGTGGTTTAACAGGATTTTTGCATTATTTTGTATTGCCAACTTAGCCACCAGCAGCATGAGGGTTAAAGAAAAAAGGCTCAATAAGTGTGGGTTATTTTGCATACCCCACATTTATCGAGGTCCATGATTGGGAGAAAAGTCTTCAGTGGTACAAATATATGTGTACTCACACATATATTTTCAAGCACATAGAGCATGAAGGAAATAGTGAATGCCATTCCCTAACTATCATATCAATACTTTATAACTTTACCCTCCACCGGTTAGTCACTAATAATATTTTTATGGATGAAATTTCATCCTACATTTCTAACATAATAAAATCCTGTTAATACTATATCCTCTTATATCTATCTTATTTGGCAATTATAAAGCATGAGAAATACAAGAATTTCTTAAAAAAATATAGAATATACACAATTCACATCAATGTCTTATTTTATGATTTATCTTCAACGTAATTAAATAAAATCAATAGAACATATGTTATATGTGAATCTTACACAGGAAATATTCAAACCATTAAATATGTAAATTCTTCAGCAAACCTTTAGTCAGAAGGGACCTCAATTGTCATGGACTGGAGAAAAGTTTGCTTCAATACTGCTGCAAGTAGGTCATATATGTAGGTCATGCAAGTAGGTCATGAAGGAAAGAGTGCAGCCTCGTTATAGAGTGCAATACTCTCTTGTGAGTGGTGGTGACAGTTCCTATATATATATATACATATATATATATATATATATATATATATATATATATATATATATATATATAAATATATATATATATATATATATATATATATATATATATATATATATATATATATATATATATATATATATATATGCAGTCCAGTGTTTTCATATTTATTAAGTATGTGTGCATCCTTTGATAACCAAATCATGCCCATGTCAAAAATGACAATAAATGCATTTCTAATCCAATAGCCATGTAATGCATTCAATATTTTGTATATTAATCATGAAATTGAAGTGATTTCTTAAAAAATATTTGATCAAAAATGGTAAATGATGTTAAATCTTACAAACCATCTTTAAATAATCTCTAATTTTTTATTTCTCTAAATAAATTTCTTGATTTAAATTTATACCATTTTCTCATGACTAACACATGAGCTCTCACCACAAGAATGAATGACCTTAGGATTAAATAGGAATATATTCCTCAAAGTGAACTATATTAGTCAAAGATTTGAGATGATGCAAAATGACCTATAAATGAATTTAAATGGTTCACACATTAGACAGATTTTCATGAAGCACACATACATAATATGCTGATAAATTCTACTCAAGTAATGTATGCTCAGTAAGGCTTGCATTGACAATTAATTTATTAACCCATTTACACTCAGAGTGGCCAAAAGAGGCCTGACGATTTTGGAAATATTTCCCATACAAAAGCTTTTTTTTGAAAATATTTGAAAGAGAAATGTAGATCAGAAGACAAACAACAAATCTCCTTCAAATATTTTGCGAAATTTCACTTCATTCCCAAGTTAGTTTCAAAAGTATGAAAGTAGCAGATGATATTTCGAGAGGAACTCTTGAGTGTGAATGGGTTAAGTATCTTCAGTTTGATGAAGAAAGCTAATACTTTTTTGTTTCAAAAATGCATGCTCACTTCAGCCTGAAAAGCTATTTTAAATGCAATTATTTAGTATCTCTAGTTTGATGAAAGCAATCTCTCTTGCATCTTAAAACTCACAAAAAGCATCTGTTACCCAAATCTACCCTCATCAAATGAACCTGTGCATTCCGATGAATCCTTAGAAATATCCTCGAAAAGTCCCAGGATTTCCTTGGAAGTCTCAGCTATATTTGTTAACCCTTCTAATGCTGAGGCTACTTTTGTCCAAAGCACAAGGACACAAAAGTTTTGAAAAACATCTAAACCCTGTCATGTTGGTATTCATTGGATAGCTCTCGAAGAGCACTGTCAAATGAGTACCCATATGCCAGGGTTTCAGCCATGTTTCATTTTTTTTGCATTGTATTGGCCAATTCAGCCACCACCAGCATAAGGGTTATGGATTGATTTCCGTACAAAACCTGGGAATTCCAAGGAATACTTCGGATTATCCTAGAAAATCCCAGAATTTCCGTGGAAATCTCAGCTACATTTTTTAAGGATCGATTTCCGTCCAAAACTTGTATTAGGCTAGTTATGCGCCGCTCTATGGCCCTTCATGTAGCCCGACCAGCGCTTGGCCGTCGACGAAATAATCTCCGACGAATCGATGGTAGCCAATAGGAGCAGCTGGTTGATGTGTGTGGCGTGATAGTCCCAGCGCGCTAAGTTTGGGGCGACACCTAGTGTCAGGTGTCGGAGATCGTAGATGGTTCCGGAACCCGTGTCAAACATCGGCAGCATAGCCTTCAGGCTCTCCATACCCGTCTCGTAAAGTCTCGTTGCGTCACCGGCATGTTCAGGTGGCGCCACAGTCTTCAGGTCATAGAGACCGATTAAGGAATATATAAAACCGTTAAGGACGTAACTGCTCGGAGTCGTCGGGTACTCCTCATACCAATTTATTTTGTCCATGAATTTGGCTAAGACTCCACCATCACTGCTTTTAACATCGAATAGCTTCGTCGCCTGCAAAGCCGATTTTAGATATTTCCTGTTTTTAGTTCTAATATAGGCACGTATAAGCAGCGACATGGCATGTCCTTGCGCCATTGCGCTGTACCAACCCGGCGGAAGTTGGAGCTTCCCGTCTGCGAGTTTTCGCGTAATCATGATTGGCCAGCCGCCATTTTTGTCCTGGTGTGTAACCAACCAATTGGCCGCGAAATAAAATTGTGCTAAATGCGCTGTACTAGAAAGCGTGAGATTATCGAGCTTCCCCGAACCTCGTAGTTGCAGCGCTACGACTTTGGTAATAAACATTTTAGTCCTCGCCTTCTTCGATTTAAATTTTATCGCTAATCCTTTTACAAGATCAATTGCGAGGTCTCGAATCACCTTGCTCCATCCGCCGATGCGATGCTCTCCGATGCCGTAATATATGTTGTTCCCGCGCACTTCTATCAGCGTATTACTACACACGTAGTGGATGTAAAACGGCCCTTTTGTCGGCCTCATCTCCACGACTACTGTCACACTGCCATTGGTCACAAAATTAACGTCGAATCCTAAAACGAATTCTGTGTGGACTCCCAGTTTTAGTGTAATTCCTTTACTGGACAACTTGTCTGAAAAAGATAGGAGAGAGAAATCATTAAACAGTTCTGATGTCTTCATGGCAACATCCTGCTTAGAATACCACTAGAGCTACCTAAAAGTTTTACCGTATCCCTCCAAATAAGTGGGGTGGGGTTCTCTTACTGGGGGGTCTATGTGGGTAATCAGAGGAATATAGTAATTCTGAAACAAATTCCAAGAAGACTGCTGGTTTAAGTTTTATGTCTTTCATCTGCAATTTCATTTGAAAAGATAGCAGAAAGAAATGTATAAACAGATCTGAAAGCTTCATAGAATATTTCTGGGGAAAACATTGAATCCTAAAACTAATTCCAGAATAACTCACAGTTTTAGTATAATGCTTTTTCTCAAAAGTTAATAAGCAATAGTGGACCCCTAGTTGATTTTTAGTTTTAGTAATCCACACTGATCATTCAGCCCAATGTAAAAACATAAAGAAACTGCTACCATTACAACCCCCTCGCGTGGCAATTGTGTGAACTAAATGGCCAACATATCAGTAGGCCACAAGTCCCTATGAAGTATAGATTCAGGCATACATTGATATATAAAAAAGTAAAGTACAATATAAAGCCGAGTAGCTAGGCTAGGCAACCAACCCTCTTTTATAATCCAGCCCTTCCAATAATTACACCCCTTAACCCTTATGCTGCTGGTGGCTAATTTGACCAATACAAAATGATGCAAAAAAACCTGAAAAATGATTGAAACCCTGGCACATGGGTACTCATCTGAGAGTACTCAGCAAGAGCTATCCAATGAATACCAACATGACAGGGATTAAATGGTTTTCAAGAAACTTTGCATCTTTGTGCTTTGGACAAAAGTAGCCTCAGCATTGGGAGGGTTAAATGAGGACGACTCGGCTGATCCCATTAACCTAGTAATATTTATGTGGATCCATTTTCTGCTGTCAATCAGCAAGTATGATTCTCCTCAATTATTATTCCAAAAATAAAAAAAAAATCCAAAAATAAAAAAAAGTCCAAAAATAAAAAAAAATCCAATAAAAAAAAAAAATCCAAAAATAAAAAAAAAGATTCTCCTCAATTATAAAGAGTTTTATTTCATAATACACCTTCCAACGCAAACGGAAATAGGAATACATACCTGACGTCTCAAACTCCATGACGTCATTTTTGACGGATTCGTCGTATACAATTTCTGCATAGGAGTCTCTGTTAGGAAGGTGCCATTTGTTAACATCCTCATCCTCCCCATCTTCGAATGTCGTGACAGTGCGATCCTTTTCCATCAGATACTTGCTGTAGTGACTCAGTCCATACTGGGCTATCTGGATGGGGTAGTAGTACCCCCGAACACCCCACTGGGTAGAAAGGGGTACACCTAGGGAAAAGAAGAAGACAAAGACTCGTTTAGAAAGGGGTACACCTGGATTTGAAAATAGAAAATTGCATTAAAAGAAGACACATTGAATCAGAGAGTATTTGGCTATCTGAATGGAGTAGTAGTACTAGCGAACACCCCATTGGTAGAAAGGGGTACACCTGGAAAAAGAAGACAAAGAGTTAGTGTGGGGTAGCAGTACCCTCGAACACCCCATTGGGTAGAAAGGGGTACACCTGGATTTAAAAATAGAAAATTGCATTATAAGAATAGACATTGATTCAGACAGTATTTGGCTATCTTAATGGGGTAGAAGTACTAGCGAACACCCACTTCGTAGAAGGGAATACACCTGGATTTGAAAATAGAAAATTGTATGAAAAGATACATTGACTCAGTAAGTATGTGGCAACCGGGATGTGGTATTAGTACCAGTGAACACCCCATTGGGTAGAAAGGGGCAGCTGCCTTTGCTTCACAGTAACACAAAATTATGCAAAAATCCTGAAAAATGACCGAAACCCTGGCAAATGGGTACGCATCTGAGAGTACTCAGCGAGAGCTTTCAAATGAATACCAACATGACAGGGTTTCAATGGTTTTCAAAGATTTTAGCGTTCTTGTGTTTTGGACGAATGTAGCCTCAGCATTGGAAGGGTTAATGACAAACGCTCATGTCAACGTGTTGGATCAATTGTCCCAGCATAGGGATCAAATGTCCAAATAATGGTGTGCAGTTCAATATATGTGGACTCCAGCAATGTGCTTAGTACACATCAAGTAAATCGTCGCAATATCAACAAGGAATACAGCATTTGAAATTGAAAATGTGAACCAGGAAATAACTTACCACTCTCCTTGAAATATTTTCCTCTTCAACTACTTGTGAAAGTTTGAAATTTAAAATTCTACTAACAAAAGCACCTTTTCAAGAATACTTGAAAATGTTAGCTAGATGCTAACTTATAACTCTCCTCAAAATATATGTCTTAACTACTTAAAATGAGTGAACATTTCTTTTCTATAGCAATATCAATAAGCAATACAGTATTTGAAATAGAAATTGTTAATCAGAAACCAACTTATAACTCTCCTTGAAATATTTTTTATTCAACTTCACGTGAAAGTTTTAAATTTGATAAGTTCCAGCCAAAGTTGCCAAGCCAAGCTTTCAGCATTCGATCCATATGCAAATGAGTGAACGTTTCTTTTCGAACATGCTGCCACGCTCCGAAGGCTCGAGGGTAGAAGAGGTGAAAAGAAGCCACATCAAAATGGAAAAAAGATTATCTCCTTCAAAATAAAGTCAATTCCCTCGGCACAACTTTGTGTGCGCTTTTCATCTGCGGGAGAAACATCCATATTGATCTTGACGATTCTCAAGTAGTCTCAGCGCGCGTGTGAAACCTCGTAGAAAATCACATGGTGACAGGTTTTTAGCAAATATGGATTTCCTGTTCCGAGTCTTAAGCATGGCGGGAAGATGAGCACTTCTGACAGAAACTTTTTACGGATTACGGATTTCCGCTAAAGGGAGCAGCGCTCCCCTGATGGGATTTTCTCCATGGCAACTCTCCGTGGCAACTCGCCGTGGCAACGCCGGGTGAGAAAGAAGATTCATCCAATTATTTTGACACTTGTCCTTTACATAATTCTTTTTTTATCCTTTTTTTATCCTTTTTTTTATCCTTTTTTATCCAGGTTGAATTGACTGGCTAATGGCAGCGGAAAAGTAAATAAGCTGTTTTCAATAAGAAGGGAGTTAGCTGAAAAGCTTATATTAAGATCTACACTTGTCATAACATTAAGTCATAGTCTTAGCCGGCAGGGCGTCTGGATGTCATTAGGACACCCAAACCCTTTTTCTCCTAGTGACGTCACACTAAGACCAGATTCGAGCCCGCTAGGAATTAGCCAGGTCTTCACTATAGCACATATCGCTACATATCCATTCTTTAATTCATCTTAGACTTGTCATAACAGTTAGACCCTATGAGGTCACACCGACCTATATAGTGTACCGTAAATTCTCAGTAATTTGGTACACTTTTTAATAAGTACAATTCTTATGGGATGAGGATGGCCCATGTTTTATAAAAATACTGACAAAGCAGAGTAATAGTTTCAGCCGGCAGGGCATCTGGGTGTAATTTGGACATCCAAACCCTCAAAAACCACATTGTAGGACACCCATAAGTTTTTGTGAGGCATTTCTAAAAATGTCAATTCCAAGCACATAATTAAATAATTTTCATCTCAATATAATTCCCATGGCATTGTCAATAGACATTATGCTTTATTTCATTAAGTAAATGCATGATTATGGTTGTAATCTCAGTATATTGATGTCTACCTTAAAAATTTGACCCCTACAAGTTCCTCCGGTCACTCCAACCTATATAGTGTACCGTAAATTCTCAGTAATTTGGTACACTTTTTAATAAGTACACTTTTTATGGGTCGAGGATGGCCTATGTTTTATAAAAATACTGACAAAGCAGAGTAATAGTTGTCCACACTTTGTGAAACAGCCACCAGCGATAAATCAAGGGTGGTCCTAGAACCCATGAGTTTAAAAAAATACAACAAGGACTGGATATTTTCTTTCAGCCGATATATTGTATAAGAAAGTGGCTTAGCTGGTGCAACTGCATCTTTGAAATCTGTAATAAAAATCAATACAGAACTAGTGGTGTACCCACATGCCAGGGTTTTTAGTCAATTTTCAGTTTTTTTGCAAAAGGGTTAAAGAAACAATCATTTAACATTTTCTTTCAACCTACAACACATACAATGGGAAGTCACATACCAATAACGACTGCTTCTTTGAGATTTGTAATAAAAATCAATACCGTACTAGAAGTACCACTTGCGACGTATGCTGCAAAAGTTGAATAAAAGATCAACTTCTCAAAAAAACTTAGTTCATTCTAATTTAAAGATGGACGTATGAGCAAGTTGAAATACATTCAATCGAGATATTCGAAAACGTCCATCTGATGTGAAAATACACAGTCTGTTACACATTGATAACCTTCAACTTGACATAATATTCAATAAGAATTTTCACCCACATCAGTGGTGACCTGAAAGCTGTTGTGGAGTCTTAACCCTTTTCTTCTTGAAGTTCCCTTGAGAAATGTTGTCTGGACCTATGTTTCATATGGGTATAAGTTAGTTCTACAGCAAGATATCACAAAATATTTGAAGGAGAATTATAAATTGGCTACTGATTAACAATTCTCCTTCAAATATTTTCCTAAAAATTATGCGATCACTTAGATATTACTAAAATAGTCAGGTCCTTAAAGTTCCCTCGAAACATGTCTGAACCTACTTTTCTTTTGGAAATAACTTGATTACAAAGCTAGAAATCACAAAATATTTGAAGGGAAATTAAAGATAGGCTACTGATTAACAATAATCCTTCAAATATTATCCTTAAAATGCTCTGGCCACTTGGATATTACTAAAATAGTCAGTTACTTGAGGATCCCTTGAAAAATGGCGTCTGGACTTGTTTCTTTTGGAAATAACTTGATAAGAAAGCACAAATTCACAAAATATTTGAAAGAGAATCATATATTGGCTAATGATCAACAATTCTCCTTCAAATACTTCCCTAAAAATGCTCCCGCCACTTGGATATTACTAAAATAGTCAGATCCTTGAAGATCCCTCGAAAAATCTCTGGACCTTTTTTTCATTTGGAAATGACTTGGTTCTACAGCATGAATTCACAAAAGATTTGAAGGAGAATTATAGATTGGCTTAATTAAATGTTCAACAATTCTCCTTCAAATATTTTCCTAAAAAGTATGCGATCACTTAGATATTACTAAACATGTCTGAAGATATTTTTCTTTTGGAAATAACTTGATTACAAAGCTAGAAATCACAAAATATTTGAAGGGAAATCAAAGATAGGCTACTGATCAACAATAATCCTTCAAATATTTTCCTAAAAATGCTCTGGCTACTTGGATATTACTAAAATAGTCAGGTACTTGAGGATCCCTTGAAAAATGTCATCTGGACCTATTTTTCTTTTGGAAATTACTTGGTTATAAAGCAAAAAAACACAAAATATTTGAAGAAGAATTATAGATTGGCTAATGATCAACAATTCTCCTTCAAATATTTTCGTAAAAATGTTACGGGCACTTGGATATTGCTAAAATAGTACCAGCTTTTTAGGGCAATGCAACATAAAAGGGTTAATGTTATTTCTATAGCTTTGCTGCAGCTGTTTCTGCACAATATCAGAACATTTCTTGTTGGGCCACTTATACCAAATCTACCATAATCGCACCTGTCAGAATCCGGCAACAATTTGTGCAACCTTGCAGATCTTTAACCTATTCACACTCAGAGCGGCCAAGACAGGCCTGACAATTTTGGAAATATTTTTCTAACCAAAGCACTTTTTGAAAAATATTTGAAGGAGAAATGTTAACTGGAAGTGGAACAACAACTCTCCTTCTAATATTTTGTGAATTTTCGCTTAATTCCCAAGTTATTGTCAAAAGTATGCAAGTAGCAGACGATACTTTCCAGAAGCACTCTGAGTGTGAATGGGTTAACTGATTCCTGAAAAAGGCGGACTGCTCAGTTTGATGAAACATTTCTCAAGAAAGCATCTTTGCAGAAATACAGTAAATCTCGCTCATCACAGACTCGCCTACCTCCTATTTTTACATATCCAAGACAAAATCACTCGTCCCAAATCATTCCTTTCTAGAAACTAATTTACCTGATTTAATACAATATCTGTCTAATCAAAAGTTCTATACAAATAATTTCAAAGGGAAATGTCGATCAGAACTCAAGCTACGACTATCCTTGAAATCTTTGGTCATCTTTTCATCCATTCCAAAGTTATTCTCAGAATTTTCATAGCTCCAGACGACATTTTTCAAGTTGATCTGTGCCTGATTTAATATAGGCAATATCTGTCTAATCAAAAGTTCTTTAGGAATTCTTTTTAAGGAGAAATGTTGATCTGAACTCAAGCTACAACTCTTCTTCAAATATTTGGTCATCTTTTTATCCATTCCAAAGTTATTCTCAAAATTTTCATAGCTCCAGACGACATTTTTCAAGTTGATCTGTGCGTCTGACTGGGTTGTGGAAATGATGAGGAGAGAGGCTCCAGCCCGTCCTGCTGCGGACATGATGCAGACACCGCTCGCCACTTGTGAGGGCTAGCTCAGTTAATGAACTAACACTCAATAAAACAGGCTGCTGATTTGCTGCAGTTAGGAGGACAGCAGAGTCAAGGTCATTCCTCATCCTCTCATTATCAAGTGTTATTCTCCCTTCTCTCTCTCTCCATCTGTCTGTCTGTGTGTGTGTGTGCGTGTGTGTGTGTGTGTGTGTGTGTGTCTCTCTCTCTCTCTCTCACTCTGTCTGTCTGTCTGTCTGTCTCTCTCTCTCTCTCTCTCTCTGTCTCTCTCTCTCATTCTCTCTCGCTCTCTCTCACTCTGTCTGTCTGTCTCTCTCTCTCTCTGTCTGTGAGTCTCTCTCTCTCTCTCTCATTCTCTCTCTCTCTCCCTCTCTCTCTCTCTCTCTCTCTCTCTCTC
>OZ012697.1:24036528-24069432 GCA_963942565.1 Maea johnstoni | reverse complement strand
ATTACTTTGGAATGGATAAAAAGATGACCAAAGACCAAAGATTTGAAGAAGAGTTGTAGCTTGAGCTCTGATCCACATTTCTCCTTAAAAAGAATTCCTAAAGAACTTTTGATTAGACAGATATTGCCTATATTAAATCAGGCACAGATCAACTTGAAAAATGTCGTCTGGAGCTATGAAAATTCTGAGAATAACTTTGGAATGGATTAAAAGATGACCAAAGATTTCAAGGACAGTCGTAGCCTGAGTTCTGATCAACATTTCCCTTTGAAGTTATTTGTATAGAACTTTTGATTAGACAGATATTGTATTAAATCAGGTAAATTAGTTTCTAGAAAGGAATGATTTGGGACGAGTGATTTTGTCTTGGATATGTAAAAACAGGAGGTAGGCGAGTCTGTGATGAGCGAGATTTACTGTATTTCTGCAAAGATGCTTTCTTGAGAAATGTTTCATCAAACTGAGCAGTCCGCCTTTTTCAGGAATCAGTTAACCCATTCACACTCAGAGTGCTTCTGGAAAGTATCGTCTGCTACTTGCATAATTTTGACAATAACTTGGGAATTAAGCGAAAATTCACAAAATATTAGAAGGAGAGTTGTTGTTCCACTTCCAGTTAACATTTCCCCTTCAAATATTTTCCAAAAAGTGCTTTGGTTAGAAAAATATTTCCAAAATTGTCAGGCCTGTCTTGGCCGCTCTGAGTGTGAATAGGTTAAAGATCTGCAAGGTTGCACAAATTGTTGCCGGATTCTGACAGGTGCAATTATGGTAGATTTGGTATAAGTGGCCCAACAAGAAATGTTCTGACATTGTGCAGAAACAGCTGCAGCAAAGCTATAGAAATAACATTAACCCTTTTATGCTGCATTGCCCTAAAACGCTGGTACTATTTTAGCAATATCTGAGTGCCCGTAGCATTTTTAGGAAAATATTTCAGGGAGAATTGTTGATCATTAGCCAATCTATAATTCTTCTTCAAATAGTTTGTGAATTCTTGCTTTCTTACCAAGTTATTTCCAAAAGAAAAATAGATCCTGACATTTTTTGAGGGATCTTCAGGAACCTGACTATTTTAGTAATATCCAAGTGGCTGGAGCATTTTTAGGAAAATATTTGAAGGAGAATTGTTGATAAATAGCCAATCTATAATTCTCCTTCAAATATTTTGTGAATTTGTGAAGTTATTTCCAAAAGAAACAGGTCCAGACGCCATTTTTCAAGGGATCCTCAAGTAACTGACTATTTTAGTAATAGCCAAGTGGCCAGAGCATTTTTAGGAAAATATTTGAAGGAGAATTGTTGATCAGTAGCCTATCTTTACTTTCCCTTTAAATATTTTGTAATATTTTGCTTTATAAGCAAGTTATTTCCAAAAAAAATAATATGTCCAGACATTTTTCGAGGGATCTTCAAGGACCTGGCTATTTTAGTAATAAAATGGTGAGAGCATTTTTAGGGAAATAGAAAATATTTGAAGAGAATTGTTGATAAGTGGGCTTCTATAATTCTCCTTCAAATACTTTGTGATATCTTGCTGTAGAACCAAGTTATTTCCATATGGAACATAGGTCCAGACAACATTTCTCAAGGGAACTTCAAGAAGAAAAGGGTTAACCCATTAACACTCAGACCAGCCAAAACAGGCCTGACAAATTTGGAAATATATTACTTACAAAAGCATTTTCTGGAAAACATATGAAGGAGAAATGTTTAAAAGAAGCCAAACTACAACTCTCCTTCAAATATTTTGTGAACTTTCGCTTTGTTCTCAAGTTATTTTCAAAAGTATGAAAGTAGCAGACGTTAGGTTCTGGTGGAGCTCTAAGTGTGAATGGGATAAGACTCCACAACAGCTTTCAGATCACCACTGATGTGGGTGAAAATTCTTATTGAATATTATGTCAAGTTGAAGGTTATCAATGTGTAACAGACTGTGTATTTTCACATCAGATGGACGTTTTCGAATATCTCGATTGAATGTATTTCAACTTGCTCATACCTCAATCTTTAAATTAGAATGAACTAAGTTTTTTTTGAGAAGTTGATCTTTTATTCAACTTTTGCAGCATACGTCGCAAGTGGTACTTCTAGTACGGTATTGATTTTTATTACAAATCTCAAAGAAGCAGTCGTTATTGGTATGTGACTTCCCATTGTATGTGTTGTAGGTTGAAAGAAAATGTTAAATGATTGTTTCTTTAACCCTTTTGCAAAAAACTGAAAATTGACTGAAACCCTGGCATGTGGGTACTCATCTAGTTCTGTATTGTTTTTTTTTACAAATTTCAAAGATGCAGTCGCACCAGCTTAGCCACTTTCTTATACAATTTATCGGCTGAAAGAAAATATCCAGTCCTTGTTGTATTTTTTTTTAGCTCATGGGTTCTAGGACCACCCTTGATTTATCGCTGGTGGCAGGCTGTTTCACAAAGTGTGGACAACTATTACTCTGCTTTGTCAGTATTTTTATAAAACATGGGCCATCCTCAACCCATAAAAAGTGTACTTATTAAAAAGTGTACCAAATTACTGAGAATTTACGGTACACTATATAGGTTGGAGTGAGTGGAGGAACTTGTAGGGGTCAAATTTTTAAGGTAGACATCAATATACTGAGATTACAACCATAATCATGCATTTACTTAATGAAATAAAGCATAATGTCTATTGACAATGCCATGGGAATTATATTGAGATGAAAATTATTCAATTATGTGCTTGAAATTGACATTTTTAGAAATACCTCACAAAAACTTATGGGTGTCCTACAGGGTGGTTTTTGAGAGTTTGGATGTCCAAATTACACCCAGATGCCGTGCCGGCTGAAACTATTACTCTGCTTTGTCAGTATTCTTATAAAACATGGGCCATCGGCATCCTCAACCCATAAGAATTGTACTTATTAAAAAGTGTACCAAATTACTGAGAATTTACGGTACACTATATAGGTTGGTGTGACCTCATAGGGGCTAACGGCTATGACAAGTCTAAGATGAATTAAAGAATGGATATGTAGCGATATGTGCTATAGTGAAGACCTGGCTAATTCCTAGGGCGCTCGAATCTGGTCTTAGTGTGACATCACTAGGAGAAAAAGGGTTTGGGTGTCCTAAAGGTAAAGGTATTCGGTTTATAGTCTTGTATCCACCGAAGTGCTCACACAACCTTCCTCCCCTAGCAGGCCTGTACACACGGAAACCATTTCAATCCCCCGGGGGATATTCCAGAGCAACTGGCAGCATATAGCGCACACACTCTAAGCACTGCCTTATTTATACCTAGGTACCCATTTTGCAGCTGTCCTAATGACATCCAGACACCCTGCTGGCTAAGACTATGGGCCGTATGCACCAACCCCACTCCCACTTTACTTTCACTTTTCCCTAAAGTCTACTTTCGCAAGTTCCCTTTGGTGAGTGTCCAGTTTTGGTATGCATGAACCCACCTCAAAGCCCACTCTCGAGAGTGAGCTTCAAGCAGCTGCATGTGGTCAGAAATAGTAACAAGGTCGGTCATGTGACTGCCCAGTATTATTGGGTCAAGCACTATTTGCACTAGGCATGGCCAAAGGAAATAATACTATAGGGTAATGGTACTGCATCCCCCTCTCTGAGTTTGATATTTACTAGCACATTAATAGATTATAAGGTACCAAAAACATTTACAGTGAAGGGGGAGGGGGGGGGGGGTTCAGATTAGTGAAAAACTGTTCATTCTTGAAATTTTGCATAATCTTTTCCATTTTGAACTTTGTGCATTAAGATGGAGTATTGATAGACTCAGGGTGTTAATGAATGGGAAAAAAAGGAAAATTATGTTGTAAACTTTTTTCGCATCATAGTTTGGCAAATTTGCAGCAATATGGCCTAACAACATCATAGTTTGGCAAATTTACAGCAATATGGCCTAAAAACATTTTTTTCTATGTTTTGCAATTGAAAAGGTTCACTTACTCATCACAACAAACATTTCCAAACACTTTATAAAATATATTTATGTAAGGGCATTTTTGTTTATTCTGATTATAACTTAATTGACTTTTTTGAAGATTTTTCCCAGACTACTAGGCATAGATGATCTTTAAAAGTATTTAGATCATGTGTCTATCAGCTTCCCTCATTAAACAGTTGTTGCAGACTTTTTCAATTTCCTTGGCAAAATAAATGTTTATTCTTTTTTTATATAAAAAGTTCAAGTTCACCTCAATAAATGTATAGCTCCACACACAGAATAGGTTTTCAAATCATAGGGTACTACAAAAATATATTTACCTAAATGCAAATTTCACTTAATAATTTAAGCTGTCAAGGTGTTGTGCATTTCAGTGCTTCATAAGTTCCTAATATTAACTGTCTAAGAAATGATTTATGCCATAAAAGGAGGAAAAGTAAGAGGAGAGTGGGCTTTGAGGGAGCCCCATACCTCCCTTAAAGCCTACTCTCCAGAACAAAAGAACCAGTCACATGTGGAGGAAATCGAAAGTGACCTAATTTGAGAGTGGTCTTGGTGCATGGCCAAAGTGGACTTTCGTAAGTGCACTTTGGAAAGTGGACTTTCTTAAGTGCACTTTGGAAAGTGGACTTTCGTGAGCGGTGTTCGTGCATGGGAAAAGTGGGGTTGAAGTGCACTTAAGGCTAAAGTGGGGTTAAAGTGTGGTTGGTGCATACGGCCCTATGACTTAATGTTATGACAAGTGTAGATCTTAATATAATCTTTTCAGCTAACTCCCTTCTTATTGAAAACAGCTTATTTACTTTTCCGCTGCCATTAGCCAGTCAATTCAACCTGGATAAAAAAGGATAAAAAAAGGATAAAAAAAGGGATAAAAAAAGGATAAAAAAAGAATTATGTAAAGGACAAGTGTCAAAATAATTGGATGAATCTTCTTTCTCACCCGGCGTTGCCACGGCGAGTTGCCACGGAGAGTTGCCATGGAGAAAATCCCATCAGGGGAGCGCTGCTCCCTTTAGCGGAAATCCGTAATCCGTAAAAAGTTTCTGTCAGAAGTGCTCATCTTCCCGCCATGCTTAAGACTCGGAACAGGAAATCCATATTTGGTAAAAACCTGTCACCATGTGATTTTCTACGAGGTTTCACACGCGCGCTGAGACTACTTGAGAATCGTCAAGATCAATATGGATGTTTCTCCCGCAGATGAAAAGCGCACACAAAGTTGTGCCAAGGGAATTGACTTTATTTTGAAGGAGATAATCTTTTTTCCATTTTGATGTGGCTCCTTTTCACCTCTCCTCCCCTCGAGCCTTCGGAGCGTGGCAGCATGTTCGAAAAGAAACGTTCACTCATTTGCATATGGATCGAATGCTGAAAGCTTGGCTTGGCAACTTTGGCTGGAACTTATCAAATTTAAAACTTTCACGTGAAGTTGAATAAAAAATATTTCAAGGAGAGTTATAAGTTGGTTTCTGATTAACAGTTTCTATTTCAAATACTGTATCACTTATTGAGATTGTTATAGAAAAGAAATGTTCACTCATTTTAAGTAGTTAAAACATATATTTTGAGGAGAGTTATAAGTTAGCATCTAGCTAACATTTTCAAGTATTCTTGAAAAGGTGCTTTTGTTAGGAGAATTTTAAATTTAAAACTTTCACAAGTAGTTGAAGAGGAAAATATTTCAAGGAGAGCAGTGAGTTAGTTCCTGGTTCACATTTTCAATTTCAAATGCTGTATTCCTTGTTGATAATGCAACGATTTAATTGATGTGTACTTAGCACATTGCTGTAGTCCACATATATTGAACTGCACACCATTATTTGGACATTTGCATTGAATTATATACTTGTTCAAGTTGTTGACAAGTCTTATTTCGAAATGGCGCCGCCCAAGCTGTATTCCACTCTACACGCAGAAATGCGATACCTACTTCCGGTTTCGCACCGATCGTCTTTTGGTGGATATCGGCACTAGAAACGATCGTTAATAATCTAAAATCAATCGCAAACTTTGGAAATCTAAATGTTTTTTTTCTAATATCAATGAAATTTACTTGGTGGCCGACTTTTGGTGAAATGTGTCCTTGGATGAATCGGGGGTGGGTGTATTTCCCCAGTAATTATTTGGTAGATTAATTATAGTGGCCGAGTTTCCTAGGGCGGCCGAGATTTCTGAAAATTTACGGTATGCTAGGAAAATTGATCTAACACGTTGACATGAGCGTTTGTCATTAAAAATCAGTACGCAATAACTAAACTGTGAAGCAAAGGCAGCTGCCCCTCTCTGCCTAATACCTTAGATGACCAAACACTAGTGGATTCGAAACCAGCCAGTCAACCTGAACATGCTAGCCTCAACCAGTGTCAACTAATAGCCGCTAATTAGGCTAGAATTGGTGCTCTGGGCACCCTAAGCTGGTGGTGGAGATAAGGTTTCTCTGTAATGTAATCGATGCGAGAGCCCTGATTGGTCCTTGTTCCCACGTGACCTCACACTGATCCTTATCTGGTACTCATGGCATGAGTCCATCATGTAACTATATGGGGCATATAGTAATTGGTCTCTCGCTACATATCCATTCTTTTCTTAATCCAAGCTAATACCACATCCCGGTTGCCACATACTTACTGAGTCAATGTATCTTTCCATGCAATTTTCTATTTTCAAATCCAGGTGTTTTCCTTTCTACGAAGTGGGTGTTCGCTAGTACTTCTACCCCATTAAGATAGCCAAATACTGTCTGAATCAATGTCTATTCTTATAATGCAATTTTCTTTTTTTAAATCCAGGTGTACCCCTTTCTACCCAATGGGGTGTTCGAGGGTACTGCTACCCCATACTAACTCTTTGTCTTCTTTTTCCAGGTGTACCCCTATCTACCAATGGGGTGTTCACTAGTACTACTACTCCATTCAGATAGCCAAATACTCTCTGATTCAATGTGTCTTCTTTTAATGCAATTTTCTATTTTCAAATCCAGGTGTACCCTTTTCTAAACAAGTCTTTGTCTTCTTCTTTTCCCTAGGTGTACCCCTTTCTACCCAATGGGGTGTACAAGGGTACTACTACCCAATACTAAGTCTTTGTTTTCCTTTTTCTTTGTTTTCTTTTTTCTACCCAATGGGGTGTTCGAGGGTACTACTACCCCATACTGAGTCTTTGTCTTCTTTTTCCAGGTGTACCCCTTTCTACCCAGTGGGGTGTTCGAGGGTACTGATACCCCATACTGAGTCTTTGTCTTCTTTTTCCAGGTGTACCCCTTTCTACCCAATGGGGTGTTCGAGGCTACTGCTACCCCATACTGAGTCTTTGTCTTCTTTTTCCAGGTGTACCCCTTTCTACCAATGGGGTGTTCGCTAGTACTACTACTCCATTCAGATAGCCAAATACTCTCTGATTCAATATGTCTTCTTTTAATGCAATTTTCTATTTTCAAATCCAGGTGTACCCTTTTCTAAACGAGTCTTTGTCTTCTTCTTTTCCCTAGGTGTACCCCTTTCTACCCAATGGGGTGTTCAAGGGTACTACTACCCAATACTAAGTCTTTGTTTTCCTTTTTCTTTTTTTCTTTGTTTTCTTTTTTCTACCCAATGGGGTGTTCGAGGGTACTACTACCCCATACTGAGTCTTTGTCTTCTTTTTCCAGGTGTACCCCTTTCTACCCAATGGGGTGTTCGGGGGTACTACTACCCCATCCAGATAGCCCAGTATGGACTGAGTCACTACAGCAAGTATCTGATGGAAAAGGATCGCACTGTCACGACATTCGAAGATGGGGAGGATGAGGATGTCAATAAATGGCACCTTCCTAACAGAGACTCCTATGCGGAAATTGTATACGACGAATCCGTCAAAAATGACGTTATGGAGTTTGAGACGTCAGGTATGTAGCTCCTACCGTAATTTCGCGTGTATAAGATGCACCCCTTGTTCAGGCCTTGAAAATGATGTATAGACCTTAGCTTTGTGTATAGTGCGCACATCCTTTTTGGAAATATGTTGGCGGTTCAAACTCCTCATGAACAACGCTAGAAAACAAGTAAAAAGCATTTTGAAATGAGTAAAATGTGACATCAATTTGACAACAATGCTTATCAATCCGTGTCAGCGCCCGATATCAATTGCCCTAGGGGTGATATTGATTGTAATCAATACAATCCTATGGGGATGGCACTGAAGTTACGATTTGTAAATGCCACGGCAAACATTGTTAGGCATTGTTTTTGCTGCATTCTAATTGTAATAAGCAGAAATAACCCGCCTGTTGGAATGGATTAAGGTAGAGTTAACTTCTGGGTGATGGATTTCTGATCTCCATGTGGCCTTGGAACTCGATGTATAGCACCCTCATTTTCGAGCTTTGTGTATAAGACGCACCCCCAATTTGAGTGTAAAAATTTGTGTAAAATAGTGAGTCTTATACACGCAAAATTACGGTATTCCGGATTGTTTTGGAAGGTATATTCTGAAATATAACTATTTAATTGAGGAGGGTATGTTTGACAACAGAAAATGGATCCACAGAAATATCAGTAGGTTAAAGGAACCCCTCATGCTAACAGTCTATGGCGCATCATCGCTCAAGCGTCCAATCAGGCATGGTATAACAAAAGATCGGAAGATTGCCAATACCCCTTTTAGCAATATTTTTCCTAACCTATTTCCCTGCATGTGCACATAGGGTGTCCCAAAAAAAATGCAACGAGCTACATTTTCCTAGATTACAGGGAGAATAGGAAGCCGGTATTTATTATTTATACACTGTTGGAAAGCTACATATCTCAGCTAAGCACCATGAAAAAATCACAATGAAATGATATTCCTGTGGGGAGGTATCCCCCCAAACATGACACCCCCTCTGATGTGCAATCGCGCGCGACCGGTACTGGCCTGATAATACACAAGCTAGCACTGATTTACCTGCTTTCACCTGTTTTACCTGCTTCGACCATGTGTGAAACAAAGCCCTGGCTTACCTGTCAAAATGCAAAGGGATGACCAGTCAATCATGAGCAAAATTACTTGGTCCAGATTCCCATTTTGAATAATTTGAGTGGAGCAATTGCCTGATCACTGATCAGACCCTTCCTAAGCTTCCTTTACAACTGTTATGAGTACTTGGTGGGCCAGCAAGTTACACCTCAGGAAGACTTTTTTAAATTGTATTGAGCCCAAAGAGATGTTTTAATATAATTTACCCTCAACCTATGGCAATATGCCTTTAGATTCATTGTTTTAGGGGTGTTCAAGCCATCTGTATGGGAATATTACATGCAAACACACAAGAACCTCTCATGTGCAATTTCACTTTGGAGTGGGTGTGACCTTTTGGGGGATATCTCCCTTCAGGAGTATTGTTTGATTTTGATTTTTCTATGTTAGTTAGCAGACATATGTAGCTTTTCAAGGATGTAAGAACAATACATACCAGTCTCATAGTTTTCCAGCAATTAGGGAAAATGTACCTTGTGTATTAACAGGCCAGTACCGGTCGCGCGCGATTGCACATCAGAGGGGGTGTCATGTTTGGGGGGATACCTCCCCATAGGAATATCATTTCATTGTGATTTTTTCATGATGCTTAGCTGAGATATGTAGCTTTCTAACAGTGTATAAATAATAAATACTGGCTTCCTATTCTCCCTGTATCTAGGAAAATGTAGTTCGTTGAATTTTTTTTGGGACACCCTGTATTTGGAGGAATAGGGTAAACTAGTATACTCTAGTGGTATTCTAAGCAGTATGTTGCCATGAAGACATCGGAACTGTTTAATGATTTCTCTCTTCTATCTTTTTCAGACAAATTGTCCAGCAAAGGAATTACACTAAAACTGGGAGTCCACACAGAATTCGTTTTAGGATTCGACGTTAATTTTGTGACCAATGGCAGTGTGACAGTAGTCGTGGAGATGCGGGCCGACTAAAGGGCCGTTTTACATCCACTACGTGTGTAGTAATACGCTGATCGAAGTGCGCGGGGAACAACATATATTATGGCATCGGAGAGCATCGCATCGGCGGCTGGAGCAAGGTGATCCGTGACCTCGCAATTGACCTCGTAAAAGGATTAGCGATAAAGTTTAAATCCAAAAAGGCGAGGACTAAAATGTTTATTACCAAAGTCGTAGCGCTGCAACTACGAGGTTCGGGGAAGCTCGATAATCTCACGCTTTCTAGTACAGCGCATTTAGCACAATTTTATTTTGCGGCCAATTGGTTGGTTACACACCAGAGACAAAAATGGCGGTTGGCCAATCATGATTACGCGAAAACTCTGCGGACGGGAAGCTCCAACTTCCGCCGGGTTGGTACAGCGCAATGGCGCAAGGACATGCCATGTCGCTGCTTATACGTGCCTATATTAGAACTAAAAACAGGAAATATCTAAAATCGGCTTTGCAGGGCGACGAAGCTATTCGATGTTAAAAGCAGTGATGGTGGAGTCTTAGCCAAATTCATGAGCAAAATAAATTGGTATGAGGAGTACCCGACGACTCCGAGCAGTTACGTCCTTAACGGTTTTATATATTCCCTTATCGGTCTTTACGACCTGAAGACAGTGGCGCCACCTGAGCATGCTGGTGACGCTACGAGACTTTACGAGACGGGGATGGAGAGTCTGAAGGCAATGTTACCGATGTTTGACACGGGTTCCGGAACTATCTACGATCTCCGACATCTGACACTAGGTGTCGCCCCGAACTTAGCACGCTGGGACTATCACGCCACACACATCAACCAGCTGCTCCTATTGGCTACCATCGATTCGTCGGAGATTATTTCGTCGACGGCCAAGCGCTGGTCGGGCTACATGAAGGGCCACAGAGCGGCGCATAACTAGCTTAGTACAAGTTTCGGACGAAAATCAATCCTGACAAATGTAGCTGAGACTTCCACGGAAATTCTGGGATTTTCTAGGATAATCCGAAGTATTCCTTGGAAATCCCAGTTTTTGTACGGAAATCAATCCAATAACCCATATACTGCTGGTGGTGGGCTGAATTGGCCAATACAAAATGATGCAAAAAAGCTGTAACTTGACTGAAACCCTGGCATATGGGGCCTCATCTGAGAGTGCTCTTCGAGAGCTATTCCAATGAATACCAGCATGAACAGGGTTAAGATGTTTTTCAAAACTTTTTGTGTGCTTGTGCTTTGGACAAAAGTAGCCTCAGCATTAGAAGGGTTAACAAATATAGCTGAGGCTTCCAAGGAAATCCTGGGACTTTTCGAGGATATTTCTAAGGATTCATCGGATTGCACAGGTTCATTTGGTGAGGGTAGATTTGGGTGACAGATGCTTTTTGTGAGTTTTAAGATGTGAGAGAGATTGCTTTCATCAAACTAGAGATACTAAATAATTGCATTTAAAATTGCTTTTCAGGCTGAAGTGAGCATGCATTTTTGAAACAAAAAAAGTATTAGCTTTCTTCATCAAACTGAAGATACTTAACCCATTCACACTCAAGAGTTCCTCTCGAAATATCATCTGCTACTTTCATACTTTTGAAACTAACTTGGGAATGAAGTGAAATTTCACAAAATATTTGAAGGAGATTTGTTGTTTGTCTTCTGATCTACATTTCTCTTTCAAATATTTTCAAAAAAATGCTTTTGTATGGGAAATATTTCCAAAATCGTCAGGCCTCTTTTGGCCACTCTGAGTGTAAATGGGTTAATAAATTAATTGTCAATGCAAGCCTTACTGAGCATACATTACTTGAGTAGAATTTATCAGCATATTATGTATGTGTGCTTCATGAAAATCTGTCTAATGTGTGAACCATTTAAATTCATTTATAGGTCATTTTGCATCATCTCAAGGCTTTGACTAATATAGTTCACTTTGAGGAATATATTCCTATTTAACCCATTGGCACTCAGAGCGCCCAAAACAGGCCTGACTATTTTGTTGATATTTTCCTCACAAAAGCGTTTTTATCAAAAATATTTGAAGGAGAAATGTTTATCAGAATATTAACAACAACTCTCCTTCAAATATTTTGTGAGAATTTGCTTTATTTCCAAGTTATTGTCATAAGTATGAAAATAGCAGACGATACTTTCCTGGGGAACTCTGAGTGTGAATGGGTTAATCCTAAGGTCATTCATTCTTGTGGTGAGAGCTCATGTGTTAGTCATGAGAAAATGGTATAAATTTAAATCAAGAAATTTATTTAGAGAAATAAAAAATTAGAGATTATTTAAAGATGGTTTGTAAGATTTAACATCATTTACCATTTTTGATCAAATATTTTTTAAGAAATCACTTCAATTTCATGATTAATATACAAAATATTGAATGCATTACATGGCTATTGGATTAGAAATGCATTTATTGTCATTTTTGACATGGGCATGATTTGGTTATCAAAGGATGCACACATACTTAATAAATATGAAAACACTGGACTGCATATATATATATATATATATATATATATATATATATATATATATATATATATATATATATTTATATATATATATATATATATATATATATATATATATATATATATATATATATATATGTATATATATATAGGAACTGTCACCACCACTCACAAGAGAGTATTGCACTCTATAACGAGGCTGCACTCTTTCCTTCATGACCTACTTGCATGACCTACATATATGACCTACTTGCAGCAGTATTGAAGCAAACTTTTCTCCAGTCCATGACAATTGAGGTCCCTTCTGACTAAAGGTTTGCTGAAGAATTTACATATTTAATGGTTTGAATATTTCCTGTGTAAGATTCACATATAACATATGTTCTATTGATTTTATTTAATTACGTTGAAGATAAATCATAAAATAAGACATTGATGTGAATTGTGTATATTCTATATTTTTTTAAGAAATTCTTGTATTTCTCATGCTTTATAATTGCCAAATAAGATAGATATAAGAGGATATAGTATTAACAGGATTTTATTATGTTAGAAATGTAGGATGAAATTTCATCCATAAAAATATTATTAGTGACTAACCGGTGGAGGGTAAAGTTATAAAGTATTGATATGATAGTTAGGGAATGGCATTCACTATTTCCTTCATGCTCTATGTGCTTGAAAATATATGTGTGAGTACACATATATTTGTACCACTGAAGACTTTTCTCCCAATCATGGACCTCGATAAATGTGGGGTATGCAAAATAACCCACACTTATTGAGCCTTTTTTCTTTAACCCTCATGCTGCTGGTGGCTAAGTTGGCAATACAAAATAATGCAAAAATCCTGTAAAACCACTGAAACTGTGGCATATGGGTACTCATCTGAGAGTACTCCATGAGGGTTATCCAATGAGTACCAACTTGACAGGGTTTAGACGGTTTTCAAAAATATTTGCGTTTTTGTGCATTGGCCGAAAGTAGCCTCAGCGTAGGAAGGGTTAAGATGCGCAAGCCACAAAGATGTATTGAGTAGAGTGCTCCGCAGCCAAGCTTTTCTTGGCCTGTGATTGGTGGAATGCAGTCAACTATGTTACAATATATAATAGTGACCAGTGGCATGTGCGATACCCTGCTTTGCCTTGTAATACCTCGGGTATATCACATGTCACAGGTTTTCTAACTCATGATATAAAAGCGCTTGGTCCCTCTCAGGAGATTGAATTAGTTGCATTACAAGAGCATTGGTGTTGTGAAAAGAAAACATACATGTATTACATTTATACATACATACAAACATTCGTTTTATATATATATATATATATATATATATATATATATATATATATATATATATATATATATATATATATATATATATATACATATATATATATATATATATATATATATATATATATATATACATATATATATATATATATATGTATATATATGTATATATATATATATATATATATATATATATATATATATATATATATATGTATATATATATGTATATACATATTTGTATATACATACATGTATATACATACATGTATATATATATATACATGTATATATATGTATACATATATATATATATATATGTATACATATATATATATATGTATCTATGTATATATATATATATGTATATATATATATATATATATATATATATATATATATATATATATATATATATATATATATATATATATATATATACATATATATATATATATATATATATATATATATATATATATATATATATATATATATATATATATATATATATATATATATATATATATATATATATATATATATATATGTATGCATCCCTGCTCTTTCTATGTAGGCTAGGATCTCTTGTTTAGAGGACCACTGAACATTGAGGATTTATTATTCTAGTATGTTGTCTCGATTAAGGCAATGTTTTCCTAGAGAGCTGATATTCAGTTCTAAGTATATGTAAATCTACTGTGTAATCTAAATATACCTGGTGACATTGGAATGGAAAGACAAACTGCGAAAATGATATAAGTTGGAAAACTTTACATTTTGATTTCTATATGTTTATATATCTATGATTTTCTTCATGCTTTTATACCTAAATCTTGACAAATGTGAATTACATTACAATTTTCTGTTTCATTGTATTGAGGACTATTCATCAATGGCTTATGGGAACTGTATTTCTATTAACCCTTACGCTGCTGGTGGCTAATTTGGCCAATTCAAAATGATGCAAAAAACATAAAAAAAATTACTAAAACCCTGGCAAATGGGTACTCATATGCGAGTACTCGGCGAGAACTATTCAATTAATACCAACATGACAGGGTTTAGGTGTTTTTCAAAAGTCTTTGCATCTGTGTGCTTTGAATGAAAGTAGCCTCAGCATAAGAAGGGTTCAGCACACTGTGTTTCTTTTATACTACCTTGGTTTCTGACAAGTTTACTGATCATTTATAATGCCTTGGTACTGGGTGGATTGTACCCATGATGTAAATGGTGAAAATTGAGAGTCAAAACTTTTTCAAAATGCTCTTTTTTGAGCTTGACCAAATTTTACTTTTCCCTGGCTAAATTTATGATAAAACTGCTGAGAACACTTGATTTCAATTAAGTTCAATCAAATAACAGATGGGGAATATTTGGCCTTTGAATGCTATTATACAAATATTTATTGTTACATATAAATCAATTTAACAACTTTTTTTAGGCCTATATGGGTAAACAAGATCATGATACCTTTTTTGAAGTTGGTTGATTTCTTGATATTTCTTTCCTTAGAGCACAACTTTCTTGCTGATATTTCATTGAATTCATATCATGATGATGTTGTTATTTGTATTTACAACCAGGACACAGGATAGGAATCAGATGAATTGTATCTAAGAAGAAAATTGTTACGACCATTATATGTGACTGTCCTTAACCATTTCATGCTTAGAATTCTCTTTGGAAATTGTCATCTTGACCTATGATACTCATGACAATAACTTGATTATAAAGGGTGATTTTACATCAAAGGTCCAGACAACACTTTCCTGAGTAACTCTGAGCATGCTCATTTGCATACAATCAGCTACGGGTGAACCCTTATTTTTGGGTTCAGCTACAGGTGAACCCCTATTTCTGGGTTCAGCTACCGGTGAACCCCTTTTTTTTGGATTCAGCTACAGGTGCACCCCTATTTTGGGGTTCAACTTCAAGTGCAACCCTATTTTGGGGTTCAGCTACAGGTGAACCCCTATTTTGGGGTTCAACTTCAAGTGCAACCCTATTTTGGGGTTCAGCTACAGGTGAACCCCTATTTTGGGGTTCAACTTCAAGTGCAACCCTATTTTGGGGTTCAGCTACAGGTGAACCCCTATTTTGGGGTTCAGCTACAGTTTAACCCCTATTTTGGGGTTCAGCTACGGGTGAACCCCTATTTTGGGGTTCAGCTAGAGGTGAACCCAAAAATAGGATGTAATGGGATCAGCCTAGCTGTCCTCATTCAAGGGATGTAATTATTGGAAGGGTTGTATTATATAACGAACTTAAGTGAAAGATGATATTAACCCTTATGCTGCTTGTGGCTAGTTTGGCCAATACAAAATGATGCAAACAACCAAAAAAAATGACTGAAACCATGGAACGTGGATACATATTTGAAAGTACTTAGTGGGAGTTTTGCAATGAATACCAACATGACAAGGTGTAGATGGTTTTCCATAATCTTTGCATGAATGTGCTTTAGATTAAAGTAACCTCAGCATTGGAAGGTTTAAGTGATTATAATACTGAGTATGTCCATATTAGATATGTAGGGGGACTGTTATATTGATAAACAAATCATGATGTGAACGTCTTCACGAAAACTGTCCTTGATTGGTAGGCTGCCTTACAAAATACAAATAATTCTTTAAAGATTGGGCTGAAATTTTATATCAATTGTAGTAAAGGTGTCCACAAAAGAGAGGTTGTCTATTTGTAGAGGTTTTGCATGAAAGTGAGAAATATTCGACAATACATGGTCAACAATGGTAAATTGCCATTGTTGTTTTCATATTGTGAAATCAATTGATCAAAGGATGGTGATTGGTCAGATTTTAATGATATTTGCAATCCTTACTTCAGTAAGAATAAATAGTAAAAAATTGATGGTGTAATACAAAATTAGGCTGGCAAATCTTCAGATTGATATGGCTTGTAATGTAATCCCTTGATTAACTCTTATGCTGTATGTGGCTCATTTTGGCATCACAAAATGATGCAAAAAGTCTAAAAAATGACTGAAACCCTGGCAAATGGGTACTCATCTGAGAGTACTCTGCGAGAGCTCTCCAATGGATACCAACATGGCAGGGTTTAAATGGTTTTCAAAAAACTTGTCCTTGTACTTCGGATGAAGGTAGCTTCAGCATTAGAAGGGTTAAATTTTGCAAAGCTCCCTCTGTATTTCCGATATTGCATGTTTCCCCATTTCAAGCCATTCACCCTGAAATGAACACTTTTCGTGGGAATTGTCCATGTACAGTATTTCAAATTATGAATGTAAAAAAGTAACAAAAAACACAAAAAATGAATATCTGAGATGACTATTGTTAATATTGTTGTATGAAGTTGTGATTCTACCTCTCAAGATATCAAATTATTTGCTAAAGCTGAAATGACAGAAATGATCATACTTTCTAAGATTATTCATTTTGATATCCCTGAAATGTATTTTCATGAAATACTTTATTAGTTTTGGGTGTTTATTGGGTATTAGGCAACTAAATGAAAATTGAAAAATTTTGAGAGTCCAATCCTACTGAAAAATACAATTGTTTTATATGCAAATAAATCGTTAGTCATTTTGCATCATATACAATCTTAATAAGCCGTAAGAGGCGATTGATTCATACAAAACAATATCTTATAATTCATCTATATACTCAAACATTCTTTTCTATTCAATTATATTATTCTATTTTGATCATTTCTTAACCCTTATGCTGCTGCTGGCTAATTTGGCCAATACAACATAATGCAAAAAAAAACCTGAAAAATTACTGAAACCCTGGCATATGGCTACTCATCAGAGAGTTCTCAGGGAGAGCTTTCTAATGAATACCAACATGACAGGGACTAAATGGTTTTCAAATATCTTTGCGTCCTTGTTCTCTGGATGAAAGTAGCCTCAGCATTGGAAGGGTTAAAATCAACAGTGATTTTCGTATATATTAGAAAGAGTCTTCACAAATAATGGTCTGTGGTGTTGCCTTGTTTAACCCTTTTATGCCTGGAGATCTTCTTGACATCTTTTGTCTAAAACATTTTGATACTTTTAAAAATAACAATCACACCTTCACAAAATATTTGGAGAATTGTGAGTTGAACCCTTTTCCTTTAATTATATTTTGTGAAAGTTGCTTTTGTTAGAGAGAGATCACCAAAATAGTCAAGGTTTTGGGTCCTACAGGCATGAAAGGGTTAAAGTGGAGTTTTAGTTTGTGTATTTAACACCAGGTGGCGATTGCAGTGCCATCTGGTGCTGAACATTAGAACTAACTTGCAGTAGCCAATACATCCTTGATTAGTTATACATCCTGAATATAGGTGGAAGCTGGATCACAGAAATCATTTGCGTTTAATTTGAAAAGATTTTACTTAATGCTATTGTTTGATTATATTGATCAATGAGGGACAGAAAATAGCATATTTATGATGACTTTATATTTTATTTATTTCCAAGTTAGGCAAGAACCATGACTACCAATTGTGTGTATATTTTGGGACTATATAATTGTATGATAATGTACAGTCATGCCTTGATTAGTGATTGATCTATGACTGGTGAAGAGTTATTAGATGACAGGATGATAATAAATTAATCTGAAAATAACTTTGTTTTTTAGTTCTTTTGTAGCCATTCCTCTTGTATTATATAAATCGTTGTGTCCTTGTGCTTTAGACGAAAGTAGCCTCAGCAATGAAAGGGTTAAGGATTAAATGGTTAACCCATTCTCCCTAGGGACATACAATTAGCCCTTTAAAAACAAATTTAGAAAATTCTTGAAATCAAAGCAATATCTTAAGAAACATTTATCTTAAAGCAGCCATTCATGTTGATTTAAACAATTCCTCTAAATATTTTTCGAAAATTTTAATTGACAGCCCGAGTGTATACTTCAGGTCTGCCCCTATGGCTGAGTGGTCTGACGCATTGCCACTGACTGCTTGTTGTCTCTCAACACTGCTCGGGTTTAAATCCTAATACGGGTTTGTGAGAAAGTTGCCATTGACTTGGAGGGTCGTGCGGGTTTTTTCACGGTATTCCGGTTTCCTTGACCACTTACAGATGGCTACTCACACTTCAGCCTAAAATCAGTAGAAAAAGTGATGATAGTTGAGACTTCAACGGTGGGTGCCAATGGGTCATTAACCCATACATGCTTAAGAGTCCCTCTAGAAATTGTCGTCTGGATCTACAATACTTTTGATGATAACTTAGGAATCAAGAAGGATTTTATAAAACATTTGAAGGAGAGTTGTTGCTAAGATTCTGAACTACATTTCTCTTTCAAATATTTTCTCAAATTTGCTTTTGCCTGCAAGATTTCATCAAAATTGTCGGGCTGCTATGAGTGTTAATGGGTTAAGGACTGGCTGACTGCTCTTCCGTTGCTCACCAATGTGAAGGTTCAAAGCATTATCCAGTCCCTGTAGTTGCTGAACAACCAGCCCTACCACGGTCTCTGCTCACTGGCTCATTGCGTTTGTATGTTAGGCCACTCCAATTCAATTACTTGTCTTACAAGCTTTTTTTGGAAAAAAAATCCTGTCAGACTCCAAAAAAAAGAAAAAAAAAGTCATCTTTGGTGTCTTACGGACGAAAGTGGTTTTGAAATTTTCTGTCAGACTCCAAAAAAAAAAAAAAAAAAGTGCAAGTTTTAAGAATATTCTTTGTAAGTGTGATTCAATCAACTACAGTAAGCTATCATTGCTGTAGTAGAGCCTCAGACTTGAGGAGGTATACCTCCCACCCTTCAGGTTAGAGGGATTAATAGATTGATTGATTTTATTTAGTTGAGAATAGGCTGGTAGAAACATATCGCTTCCAGTCCTAGTCGTCAGACTCTAAAAAAAAAATAATAATAGAAAAAGTCACATTTTTCAACTTTTTTTTTATTCCAAAATGGCTCATTTCCTACCTCCTGAGCACGTAAGACAAGTAAATAAATTGGAGTGGCCTTATTTGGTCCTTATTTTGTCCGAGGATTATTTACCTGTTGCCAGCTGAAAAATGCCGTTAGGTACTTTGCCGCTAGCTGTCAGGGGTACTTTGGGGAGAAATGAATAAATAGCGCCAAAATAACTTACTAACGGCATCACTGCAATCAACCGGCAGCAGGTTAAAAATTCTCGGACACTTTTGGTGCACTTAAAATACCAGAATTGCAAAATTCTCTCAACTATACAGATATGTACCAGAATTGAGGTCAGTAAGTACAAGATGACCATATTAATTTGATCTCAGATAAAAGATTTGATATTGTGCGCCTATAGAGCCAGATCAGTTTTTCTATCAAATCATGATTGACCATGCAGGACTTTTATGGTGTCAGAGCATGTGGTCTCGGTGAACTAAATGGCGTATCCCTTCGAGTAGTACCATTGCATAGTCCCTATTAAAACTGAGGGTAGGGACGATTGAGGCCTATAAATGGAGATATATACAACTTTATTCAACAAATAGGGTATTTTTGGAATGGGTAGGGACTGGGCTTTTGTTTTTTGGCCATAAAGTGAAGTTTGTTGCTCGGGCGTATGAATACCAAGCTGGAAGTGATCGAGTTTGTTTGTATGCTGACTCGTTTCTGACTTTGACCACCAGAGGGCCAATCTGTCACTCTGCTGATCTGACCTATGTTGGCCCATAGAAAAAAAAATCATGATATGACCCCTAATTTTTTTGGCTTAATTTAAAAGAGGAGAATGTTCTGATCAAAATAATAACAACTTTAGGTGTGAAAGGATGACTAGTTTTGGAGCTAGCCAAGCATTTTTGTCATACCACAGCTGAAATTCACCCGTCAGCTTTGGAATTTGTTCACCATGTGTTGACCTGATGGTACTTTGCACGGCGATGATGTAAACCTTCTGTCTCAGACCACCTTAGATAATTAAAAACAATATATTATTTTCCTCATCTAAGAGACCCCGATGTCTATCACCGGATACGCACCCAGTAGATCTCGCTCAACAGCCTCAACATGCACATTGAATTTCAATATAAACACTCTTAATTACTTTCAATCTTTGGTTAAGATTTTACGATGGACCATGTGTGAAGGAGCAAATAAAAGACGCTATTTTCACAATCGTATTTTGGGGGGAGAAAATAAAAATCACCATTTTTTTTTTTTGAGGGGTCTTGAGATCGTTTCTGGCCCAAATCAAAGGGCAATTATGCTTGAATTGCCTGGAAAACAAAGAAATGAGAAAATTAGTATCAAGTATATATAATAAAGACAATCTGTCTAATGTGTGAACCATTTCAATTCATTTATAGGTCATTTTGCATCAGCTAAAGGCTTTGACTAATATAGTTCATTTTGAGGAATATATTCCTATTAAATCCTAAGGTAATTCTTGTTGTGAGAGCTCATGTTTTAGTCATGAGAAAATGGTGTAAATTAGACTAGGAACTGTCACCACCACTCACAAGAGAGTATTGCATTCTATAACGAGGCTGCACTCTTTCTTTCATGACCTACTTGCATGGCCTACATATATGACCTACTTGCAGCAGTATTGAAGCAAACTTTTCTCCAGTCCATGACAATTGAGGTCCCTTCTGACTAAAGGTTTGCTGAAGAATTTACATATTTAATGGTTTGAATTTTTCCTGTGTAAGTTTCACACATAACATATGTTCTATTGATTTTATTTACGTTGAAGATAAATCATAAAATAAGACATTGATGTGAATTGTGTATACTCTATATTTTTTTAAGAAATTCTTGTATTCTCATGCTTTATAATTGCCAAATAAGATAGATATAAGAGGATATAGTATTAACAGGATTTTATTATGTTAGAAATGTAGGATGAAATTTACAAAATTACATCCATAAAAATATTATTAGTGACTAACCGGTGGAGGGTAAAGTTATAAAGTATTGATATGATAGTTAGGGAATGGCATTCACTATTTCCTTCATGCTGTATGTGCTTGAAAATATATGTGTGAGTACACATATATTTGTACCACTGACGTCTTTTCTCCCAATCATGGACCTCGATAAATGTGGGGTATGCAAAATAACCCACACTTATTGAGCCGTTTTTCTTAACCCTTGTAATGCTGAGTCTACTTTTTGTCCTAGGCACAATATCGTAAAAATATTTGGCAATTATCTAAACCATGTCATGTTGGTATTCATTTGAAAGCCCTTGTTGAGTACTATCACATGAGTACCCATTTGCCAGGGTTTCAGTCATTTTCCGTTTTTTTTTTACATCTTTCTGTATAGGCCACATTAGTTACCAGCAGCATAAGGGTTAAACCCTCACGCTGCTGGTGGCTAAGTTGGCAATATAAAATAATGCAAAAATCCTGTAAAACCACTGAAACCGTGGCATATGGGTACTCATCTGAGAGTACTCCATGAGGGTTATCCAATGAGTACCAACTTGACAGGGTTTAGATGGTTTTCAAAAATATTTGCGTTTTTGTGCATTGGCCGAAAGTAGCCTCAGCATTGGGAGGGTTAAAATCAACAGTGATTTTCGTACATATTAGAAAGAGTCTTCACAAATAATGGTCTGTGGTGTTGCCTTGTTTAACCCTTTTATGCCTGGAGATCTTCTTGACATATTTTGTCTAAAACCTTTGATACTTTTAGAAATAACAATCACACCTTCACAAAATATTTGGAGAATTGTGAGTTGAACCCTTTTCCTTTAATTATATTTTGTGAAAGTTGCTTTTGTTAGAGAGAGATCACCAAAATAGTCCAGGTTTTGGGTCCTGCAGGCATGAAAGGGTTAAAGTGGAGTTTTAGTTTGTGTATTTAACACCAGGTGGCGATTGCAGTGCCATCTGGTGCTGAACATTAGAACTAACTTGCAGCAGCCAATACATCCTTGATTAGTTCTACATCCTGAATATAGGTGGAAGCTGGATCACAGTAATCATTTGTGTTTAATTTGAAAAGATTTTACTTAATGCTATTATTTGATTATATTGATCAATGAGGGACAGAAAATAGCATATTTATGATGACTTTATATTTTATTTATTTCCAAGTTTAATAGGCAAGAACCATGACTACCAATTGTGTGTATATTTTGGGACTATATAATTGTATGATAATGTACAGTCATGCCTTGATTAGTGATTGATCTATGACTGGTGAAGAGTTATTAGATGACAGGATGATAATAAATTAATCTGAAAATAACTTTGTTTTTTAGTTCTTTTGTAGCCATTCCTCTTGTATTATATAAATCGTTGTGTCCTTGTGCTTTATACGAAAGTAGCCTCAGCAATGAAAGGGTTAAGGATTAAATGGTTAACCCATTCTCCCTAGGGACATACAATTAGCCCTTTAAAAACAAATTTAGAAAATTCTTGAAATCAAAGCAATATCTTAAGAAACATTTTTCTCCCACTCTGAGGTGTATTTTACAGTTAAGGATTTGTGGTCTCCAATGGGTGTTCTTCAACGGGGTCAAAAGGTCAAACTAATGTAATTGTCCAATCAGATCCCTCAATTCCAATCAAGAGGTCACTGCTGCTGGGTCAAAGGTAGATCCAACAATAGCGCGCGTGGATTTGAACAAGCGTCACGTACGTGATCTGGCGCCAGTTTCTGGGGAAACAAACGGTGCACGTCACAACAAACGCGTATTACCATTGTTGAACTAGTGCGCGGGTGACCTTTGGCTGACCTAGTTTAGCTAGCTAACTTCACGGTAAAACATGTAAATTTCTCCTTTTTATCGTGGGAGAAACAGGTTCTATCACTCGTTGATGGAAAGAGGAGGAATCTTGCACTCGTGAGTTTATGTTGATTTAAACAATCCCTCTAAATATTTTTCGAAAATTTTAATTGACAGCCCGAGTGTATACTTCAGGTCTGCCCCTATGGCTGAGTGGTCTGACGCATTGCCACTGACTGCTTGTTGTCTCTCACCACTGCGCGGGTTAAAATCCTTACACAGGCTTGTGAGAAAGTTGCCGTTGATGTGGAGGGTTGTGCGGGGTTTTTTCGCGGTATTCCGGTTTCCTTGACCACTTACAGATGGCTACTCACACTTCAGCCTAAAATCAGTAGAAAAAGTGATGATAGTTGAGACTTCAACAGTGGGTGCCAATGGGTCATTAACCCATACATGCTTAAGAGTCCCTCTAGAAATTGTCGTCTGGATCTACAATACTTTTGATGATAACTTAGGAATCAAGAAGGATTTTATAAAACATTTGAAGGAGAGTTGTTGCTAAGATTCTGAACTACATTTCTCCTTCAAATATTTTCTCAACTTTGCTTTTGCCTGCAAGATTTCATCAAAATTGTCGGGCTGCTATGAGTGTTAATGGGTTAAGGACTGGCTGACTGCTCTGTGTGAAGGTTCAAAGCATTATCCAGTCCCTGTAGTTGCTGAACAACCAGCCCTACCACGGTCGCTGCTCACTGGCTCATTGCGTTTGTATGTTATTTGGTCCTTATTTCGTCCGAGAATTATTTACCTGTTGCCTGCTGAAAAATGCTGTTATAGGTACTTTGCCGCTAGCTGTCAGGGGTACTTTGGGGAGAAATGAATAAATAGCGCCAAAATAACTTACTAACGGCATCACTGCAATCAACCGGCAGCAGGTTAAAAATTCTCGGACACTTTTGGTGCACTTAAAATACCAGAATTGCAAAATTCTCTCAACTATACAGATATGTACCAGAATTGAGGTCAGTAAGTACAAGATGACCATATTAATTTGATCTCAGATAAAAGATTTGATAGTGTGCGCCTATAGAGCCAGATCAGTTTTTCTATCAAATCATGATTGACCATGCAGGACTTTTATGGTGTCAGAGCATGTGGTCTCGGTGAACTAAATGGCGTATCCGTTCGAGTAGTACCATTGCATAGTCCCTATTAAAACTGAGGGTAGGGACGATTGAGGCCTATAAATGGAGATATATACAACTTTATTCAACAAATAGGGTATTTTTGGAATGGGTAGGGACTGGGCTTTTGTTTTTTGGCCATAAAGTGAAGTTTGTTGCTCGGGCGTATGAATACCAAGCTGGAAGTGATCGAGTTTGTTTGTATGCTGACTCGTTTCTGACTTTGACCACCAGAGGGCCAATCTGTCACTCTGACCTATGTTGGCCCATAGAAAAAAAAAATCATGATATGACCCCTAATTTTTTTGGCTTAATTTAAAAGAGGAGAATGTTCTGATCAAAATAATAACAACTTTAGGTGTGAAAGGATGACTAGTTTTGGAGCTAGCCAAGCATTTTTGTCATACCACAGCTGAAATTCACCCGTCAGCTTTGGAATTAGTTCACCGAGACCATGTGTTGACCTGATGGTACTTTGCACGGCGATGATGTAAACCTTCTGTCTCAGACCACCTTAGATAATTAAAAACAATATATTATTTTCCTCATCTAAGAGACCCCGATGTCTATCACCGGATACGCACCCAGTAGATCTCGCTCAACAGCCTCAACATGCACATTGAATTTCAATATAAGCACTCTTAATTACTTTCAATCTTTGGTTAAGATTTTACGATGGACCATGTGTGAAGGAGCAAATAAAAGACGCTATTTTCACAATCGTATTTTGGGGGGAGAAAAAAAAAATCACCATTTTTTTTTTTGAGGGGGAGAAAATAAAAACCTTTTTATTTTAACACCCGTTTTTTTTTCGGGGAGAGAAAATTAAAAACTTTATTTCCACTCCATTTTTTTTTGGGGGGGGGAGAGAAAATTTTTAACTTTTTATATTCACCACCGTTGTTTTTCTTTTTTTTGGGGGGGGGGGGGGGGAGAAAATTAAAAAGAAATTTATTTTCACTCCCGTTCTAGATAAGGAAGGGAAATATATTTTAAGCAATGACTGGTTGCCTGGCTCATGTTCGGACTTCCTATTGGTATGGGGAGTTATCATAATATCAAATAGAAAAATGACGCTGCATGGCAACCGAGAGAGGTGAAACTTGAAATAACATTTTGACAATTTTTCCTATACATATTTTCCCCCGGTGGTGAAAATAAAAAGTTTTTGATTTTCTATCCCCGAACGGAAGTGAAAATAAAATGTTTTTAGAGGTTGTTGTACAAACAACAACCTATATTCAGTTCGCTTTTGTTGTCTTGCATTCCCGGGGGGGGGTCCTGGGAGCTGGTTGATGCATTTTCCCTATGTTGTCTTACATGGCATTTTTGGAAAATTCTAGGCGAATGATCTGGAGAGTGGGGTGTGGTGGGGTCGTTTTGTTTAATGTTTCTGTTAGAGTTGGGTGTGTAGTTTATAGAGTTTGTTTCATTGTTTCTGTGGGTTGCCTAGTTTTTTTTTGGTGGATTTTTACGTGTTTATACATTACGTTTTCTTCACTCCAATACGATTCTGTAGCGCGTCTGGTCTGGTGGGGCGGCCGTTGGATGCGCATGCGTGGGTGGATGCGCATGCGTGGGTTTTCTGCATATTTAATGCGATCGGCTAATCACGTGACAGCACCACGTGGTTTGTCTCTGGTGAATTATCCAATGAGCGGTCTCACTGCCTCACCGTCACACCACGTGGTACTCTTTCCCGCGGTTTATTAACCAATGAGCGGCTATTTGTATTTCTTTTTGTACTATTTTACTTACGTGTTCATTCACGTATTTCTTACATTGGCTAGGTTACCCTCCGCCATTTTGAATATCGGTTTTGCCGAAATTTGCACCCCGATTTCAAAGCTTTCGTTTGTGGCCATCTCTAACTCTAAAATTCTGAAACCAAAAGAATTAACAAGCCAAGTATCTATATTATTAAGATTAATTCTTTTGGTTTCGGAAAATCGAAAATATTTTGAGATATTTGTCAACACGCATCGATGGTGGCGTGAACATGGCGATGGGTCGGGTTTGACGAAATTTGCACCCCGATTTCAAAGCTTTCGTTTGTGGCCATCTCTAACTCTAAAATTCTGAAACCAAAAGAATTAACAAGCCAAGTATCTATATTATTAAGATTAATTCTTTTGGTTTCGGAAAATCGAAAATATTTTGAGATATTTGTCAACACGCATCGATGGTGGCGTGTTGACCACGGCGATTAGTACATTCTCAATGGTACCTCGCCGATTCCTGTCAATTTCATCAAGCTATCTCCCCCCGATCACAATATGACTACCTACCTGGATAGATGAGATCCTCATCTATCTGATTCAATCATTTTTTTAATTCAACTTCAGGTTGGAAGCGAAAAAATAGCTTTTCGCTACAACCGGAAGTTGATTTTTTTGATATAGCGAGATTAGGGCATTGATATGCATTGTGTGCATTTCACACAAAAAACATACTTTTCTGCGATCGGCTAATCACGTGACAGCACCACGTGGTTTGTCTCTGGTGAATTATCCAATGAGCGGTCTCACTGCCTCACCGTCACACCACGTGGTACTCTTTCCCGCGGTTTATTAACCAATGAGCGGCTATTTGTATTTCTTTTTGTACTATTTTACTTACGTGTTCATTCACGTATTTCTTACATTGGCTAGGTTACCCTCCGCCATTTTGAATATCGGTTTTGCCGAAATTTGCACCCCGATTTCAAAGCTTTCGTTTGTGGCCATCTCTAACTCTAAAATTCTGAAACCAAAAGAATTAACAAGCCAAGTATCTATATTATTAAGATTAATTCTTTTGGTTTCGGAAAATCGAAAATATTTTGAGATATTTGTCAACACGCATCGATGGTGGCGTGAACATGGCGATGGGTCGGGTTTGACGAAATTTGCACCCCGATTTCAAAGCTTTCGTTTGTGGCCATCTCTAACTCTAAAATTCTGAAACCAAAAGAATTAACAAGCCAAGTATCTATATTATTAAGATTAATTCTTTTGGTTTCGGAAAATCGAAAATATTTTGAGATATTTGTCAACACGCATCGATGGTGGCGTGTTGACCACGGCGATTAGTACATTCTCAATGGTACCTCGCCGATTCCTGTCAATTTCATCAAGCTATCTCCCCCCGATCACAATATGACTACCTACCTGGATAGATGAGATCCTCATCTATCTGATTCAATCATTTTTTTAATTCAACTTCAGGTTGGAAGCGAAAAAATAGCTTTTCGCTACAACCGGAAGTTGATTTTTTTGATATAGCGAGATTAGGGCATTGATATGCATTGTGTGCATTTCACACAAAAAACATACTTTTCTGCGATCGGCTAATCACGTGACAGCACCACGTGGTTTGTCTCTGGTGAATTATCCAATGAGCGGTCTCACTGCCTCACCGTCACACCACGTGGTACTCTTTCCCGCGGTTTATTAACCAATGAGCGGCTATTTGTATTTCTCTTTGTACTATTTTACTTACGTGTTCATTCACGTATTTTTTACATTGGCTAGGTTACCCTCCGCCATTTTGAATATCGGTTTTGCCGAAATTTGCACCCCGATTTCAAAGCTTTCGTTTGTGGCCATCTCTAACTCTAAAATTCTGAAACCAAAAGAATTAACAAGCCAAGTATCTATATTATTAAGATTAATTCTTTTGGTTTCGGAAAATCGAAAATATTTTGAGATATTTGTCAACACGCATCGATGGTGGCGTGAACATGGCGATGGGTCGGGTTTGACGAAATTTGCACCCCGATTTCAAAGCTTTCGTTTGTGGCCATCTCTAACTCTAAAATTCTGAAACCAAAAGAATTAACAAGCCAAGTATCTATATTATTAAGATTAATTCTTTTGGTTTCGGAAAATCGAAAATATTTTGAGATATTTGTCAACACGCATCGATGGTGGCGTGTTGACCACGGCGATTAGTACATTCTCAATGGTACCTCGCCGATTCCTGTCAATTTCATCAAGCTATCTCCCCCCGATCACAATATGACTACCTACCTGGATAGATGAGATCCTCATCTATCTGATTCAATCATTTTTTTAATTCAACTTCAGGTTGGAAGCGAAAAAATAGCTTTTCGCTACAACCGGAAGTTGATTTTTTTGATATAGCGAGATTAGGGCATTGATATGCATTGTGTGCATTTCACACAAAAAACATACTTTTTTCAATAAATTGTCACGTCGCCGTTTCTGGGTCAAAATTTACAAATGGCCCATCAAAGTGTTCGCAACAAATAGGGCTTTTACCCTATTATCATAACTTGTTGCTTATATTTGTAATTTTTGAAAAAAAATGGCGACTTCGGAAAAAAACGGCAAAAACGGCTTTTTGGAATGTTGATTTAGGAACCCTGGCGAAATTCTAAATTTACTTATTAATTTCGCCACTAAAACCGGAAAAAAAGTTTCAACTTCAAGAAAACAGACTCTAAATAATCCATCCTGCCCATTTGTGGATTTTCTTTGATCCCCACAATCGTAAGAAAACAACTTTGAAAAAAACGGAAGTAGTAAATATTTTTATCGCGATTTCAGCAGTCAGTATATATACCCTTCTCACCATGAGTGTAGTATGCAGTCCTGAAGTTAGCAGACCTTTAATCCTGCCATCCCTTCCGTTCTCACTGTTGTTGTATTTTAGATAAAGATATGATTTTAATTGTTTTGGGTGACAGGAAAAGTGTGTACTGTTATAATTTATTGGTCACAAACTTATAAGCCCAAAGAGCATGTAATGCGAATGCTTGGGATGGCAGGGTTAATGGTCTGCATACTTCAGGATTGCATTTTCACTCATGGTGAGAAGGGTGTCAAGGGACATAACTGCAGGCAGCACTCATAGAAACTGGCTTCGACATCATACTGCATCTACACCAAAGAGCATCATAGGAACTTGATTCACCTGACAACCCAAAATAGTAAGCATACATTAAATTGAAATAAATACAAAAGTATCAATACAAAACTATCACTCAATATACAATTTTATAAAAACACATCCACAAAATATAGAAACCATGCAAATCTTCACTGTCCCTCAAACAAAACAATTACTGTTTAAAGAAGATATTGTGTCGGTGTGATAATATAAGATTGCATTTGGTGAGATATGTTTTGTGTTGATATTTTTGTGTTGCTTTGATGGTATGTATGACTCTAAATAGTCCATCCTGCCCATTTGTGGATTTTTTTTGTTCCCCACAATCGTAAAAAAACAACTTTGAAAAAAACGGAAGTAGTAAATATTTTTATCGCGATTTCAGCAGTCAGTATATATACCCTTCTCACCATGAGTGTAGTATGCAGTCCTGAAGTTAGCAGACCTTTAACCCTGCCATCCCTTCCGTTCTCACTGTTGTTGTATTTTAGATAAAGATATGATTTTAATTGTTTTGGGTGACAGGAAAAGTGTGTACTGTCATAGAAACTGGCTTCGACATCATACTGCATCTACACCAAAGAGCATCATAGGAACTTGATTTACCTGACAACCCAAAATAGTAAGCATACATTAAATTGAAATAAATACAAAAGTATCAATACAAAACTATCACTCAATATACAATTTTATAAAAACACATACACAAAATATAGAAACCATGCAAATCTTCACTGTCCCTCAAACAAAACAATTACTGTTTAAAGAAGATATTGTGTCGGTGTGATAATATAAGATTGCATTTGGTGAGATATGTTTTGTGTTGATATTTTTGTGTTGCTTTGATGGTATGTATGATTATTTTTTCAGGTTGCATGGTGTAGGTGAAGTAGCAGACCTGAAGTATGCAGGCTTCTACCCTTTGATGCTGATGCCGGTCCCATACCCCTTCAACCCAGTGCTCGGGCCCAAGCAGCATCTCCCTGCATTTGTATCGCCCAAGATGCAAAACAAACGAAAATACTGATCAAAATAAAGGGAAAATTACAAAGTTTGTGTTTCTGATGTATTTTTTAACACTATTAGGTATGATAGAAAGATAAAGAAGTTCAAAGAATGGGAATTTTTTTTGAAATTGTTCTAGACTGATATTTAATGTACATTCACAAACTGGCTCTTATAGTTGTATTTCTTGGCACTATTAGGTGTGATAAAAAGATAAAGAAATTCAAAAATAGGGAAGTTTTTTTAAGTGCGGATTTAGATAGAAATCTTATGAAAAGTTTGGAAGATATGTGTTTCAGATGTATTTTTTGGCACTATTAGGTGTGATAAAAAGATAAAGAAGTTCAAATAAAAGGAAATTGTTTTAAATTGCTCCAAACTGATATTAATGTCTATTCACAAACTTGGTTTTTGATTAAAAAGTCTGTAAGTATCATCAGCAGCATTACAAGTGTGTATCAGTCTATTTTAGGTTTAAGTACAAAGTTATTGCATGCATATTGGGTTTCTGGTAGTGCTGGACCTGCTTTAGTGGCGGAAGATCATGGCCAGGGGCATATGTCCCTTAAGGGGCCATATGGTTGATATTTGTGCATGTTTGCATTCAGGCAGTGTTTGGCCATTTTCATGTAAAGGTAAGTCACGGACTAATGTTCTTCAGGCAGCAGCAGGTAAGTTGTGGCAAGCATGCTATTGGTGGGGTTTTGTTGACTCTCATTTGCAGTGCAGGATGTGGGCTTTTCCCATTCATGTTTGGTGATCTACTGGATGAGTGATGGTGGGTTTGTCATAGTTTCTTGGATAGCTAGAAGTGGGTTATAATTTTGGGAAATATTTGGGGGAGGGTTTTAGATAGAATTCTTATGAAAAAATTGTAGGATATGTGTTTCAGATGTATTTTTTGGCACTATTAGGTATGATAGAAAGATAAAGAATTTAAGGAAAAAGGAAAATGTTTTAAAATGCTCCAAACATATATTTAATGTCCTTTCACAAAGTTGGCTCGTATATTTTTTCATCTGGTTGCAATATCACATGAACCAGGGGCATATGCCCCTAAAGGGTACATAAGGTTGATCCCTGTTCATGTTTGCTTTTAGGCAGTGTTTGGCCATCTTCATGTAAATGTTTTGTGTTACTTTGATGATATGTCAGATGTCAAATTTTTAACCCCGCCCCCCATCGCTCTCTTTTTCTGAAGTATGTGTGTTAAAATGTTCATGTTTATATTTGGCAGATAGGCTTAGTGATTAGTTTAGTTTGTCAAAAGTTGCATTTTATTTATGCGTGCTGAATTTTAGGTTATGATGAAATTTTTTATTCGCTGTTTAACTGTTGGTCTTTTTTAATATTTGACAGCCGGCACTTATTTTAATGCATGGGCTTTGTTGTATATACTTAGCTTATGTGTTAACATTTTGTGTTGTGGGGGAGAGTCACAAGCCTCTGTTAAGGGGGAGTGGATTTTTGGCTGTTGGCAACATGTTTGATTTTGATGTGGTGTTATTTGCAGGCAGCCAGTCAGTTTGTTACATGCATCAGTGATTGACTTTAACATTTTCAGACAGGAGCAGATTTGGCTCCCAGGATTTTAAGTTTAGGGGCTATTAAATTCCTGTGCGGCCACCACAACGGTATGGTTTTGCCAGGGGTGCATTGTCCAGGTTTGGGGATCTTGGGGCATGCTCCCAGGGAAAAGTTTGAAAGGTTTGTGTTTCAGCTGTATTTTTTGGCACTATTAGGTATGATGAAAAGATAAAGAATTTCAAAAAAAGGAAAAGTTTTTAAAATGCTTTAAGCTGATATTTAATGTCCGTTCACAAACTTGGCTCCTATAATTCATCATCTGGTAGCAAAATCACATGGTTCAGGGGCATATGCCCTTTAAGGGACCATAAGGTTGATCCCTGTGCATGTTTGCATTCTGGCAGTGTTTGGCCATTTTCATGTAAGGGTAAGTCACGGACTAAAGTTCTTCAGGCAGCATTAAGTAAGTTGTGGCAAGCATGCTATTGGTGGGGTTTTGTTGACTGTCATTTGCAGTGCAGGATGTGGGCTTTTCCCGTTCATGTTTGGTGATCTACTGGATAGGTGATGGTGGGTGGTGAGTTTGTCAAAGTTTCTGGATAGCTAGAAGTGGGTTATAGTTTTGGAAAATATTTGAGGGAGGGTTTTAGATAGAAATCTTATGAAAAATTTGAAAGATATGTGTTTCAGATGTATTTTTTGGCACTATTAGGTATGATAAAAAGATAAAGAATTTCATAAAAAAGGAAAATGTTTTATTGTGCTCCAAACTGATATTAATGTCTATTCACAAACTTGGTTTTTGATTAAAAAGTCTGTAAGTATCATCAGCAGCATTACAAGTGTGTATCAGTCTGTAACCACTAACGAAAAAACACAAAAATCAGAAAAATTTCAAAATAGCAAAATATTAAAAAAACAAAAAATTGCAAATGATTAACTACAAAAAGACATACAAGGAATCAACCTCTTGACGCCACTGGCGTCTATCTTGTTGTTCTCCA
>OZ012697.1:23916990-24036328 GCA_963942565.1 Maea johnstoni | reverse complement strand
CCTTAACCATTCATGCCCGTATCACCCAAAAAAGCCTGAGTACTTTGGTGATATCTCTTTACCAAAGGAAATAATTGGAAATATTTGAAGGAGAGTTGTTCATTAAACCTCTATCTACAACTCTCCTTCAAATAGTTTGGAAATGAATGCTTTCTTACAAAGTTATCTTCAAAAGTATGACAGGTCCAGAAGACACTTGTCAAGTGGACCTCCAGGCATGAATGGGTTAACATGGCAGAAAAAGTGACAATAAACAAAATTCTAAATTCTCATCCTATCAGTGGAGAGCATCACACCAGCGAACATCGCAGAAAACCCCTGATATTTCAATTAGAGCAATCTGAGCCATAATTAGGTGTAAAAGGGTTAATATCTGCTGGCATGAACAGGTTAACCTTAACGAAGCAGAAAATAAACAAAATTCTGAATTCTTGTCCTATCACTGGAGACGGAAACACGAGCCAACATCTCCCCCTCATCGTAGAAAACCCCTGACATTTCAATTAGCGCCATCTAGGCCATAATTAGCACAGTTAAGCAAGAGCCTCGTAAAGTATACGCTTACGATAATCTCCAGTCCTACCCTTCAGGTGAGGGGAGCTCGTTAGCCAGACAATGAGCAGCTAACCTTTATTGATAAGGGCTACAAGAGTGGGCGATAGCAGCCTACACAGTAAGAGGGGGTCCCTAAGGGGGAAGGGGCAAAAAATGGGGGCAGTCACTTGATAGGGGACCTGGGGTCTGCGCTAACCTTTATAGATAAGGGCTACAGGAGTGGGCGATAGCAGCCTACACAGAAACGCCAGGGTCCCTAAGGGGGAAGGGGCAGAAAATAGGGGGCAGTGACTTTATAGGGGACCTGGGGTCTGCCCTGATGGCTGAGTGGTCTAAAGTATACCCTGACGATAATCTCCAGTCCTACCCTTCAGGTGAGGAGAGCTTGTTAGCGGTACAATGAGCAGCTAACCTTTATTGATAAGGGCTCAGAGAGGGGGCGATGGAGGCCTACACAGTAACGCCGAAGTCCCTAAGGGGGAAGGGGCAGAAAATAGGGGGCAGGCCCAAGTGGTCTTAAGTATACCCTGACGATAATCTCCAGTCCTACCCTTCAGGTGAGGAGAGCTTGTTAGCGGTACAATGAGCAGGTAACCTTTATAGATAAGGGGCAGAAAATGGGGGACAGTCACTTCATAGTGTACATCAGGGGCCACTGACTGCTTAAGCTGTCTCTCACCACTCAGCACTGCCTGGGTCCAAGCCCTGGTCAGGGCCTGTGAGAAAGTTACCAGTGACTTTGGGTTAGGCAGTGGTTTTCACCGGGTACTCTTGTTTCCTCTACCACTTACAACTGGCTAGTCACAACATAGCATTAATAGGAAAGATTCAAGAAAAGAGTAACGAAACTGTTCATTTCGTTTACAAATAAGCACAACTAGCCATTATGCTGCTGGTGGCTAATTTGGCCAATACAAAATCATGCAAAAAACCTGAAAAATGACTCAAACCCTGGCACATGGGTACTCATCTGAGAGTTCTCTGCAAGAGCTATCCAATGAATACCAACATGACAGGGTATAGATTGTTTTTCAAAAATCTTAGCGTTCTTGAGCTTTAGACGAAAGTAGACCCAGCATTGAAGGGTTAAGAAGGAATAGGAGGATGTGTGTGGCAGAGAAAGAGAGCGAGAGAGAAAAATAGCGAGAGAGGAGAGGGGGGGGGGGGGGGGGGGGGGGGGGGGGGGGGGGGGGGGGGGGGTGGGGGGGGGGGGGGGGGGGGGGTAAGAGCAGAGGTGAGATGTTGAACTCCTGACATCTCCATGCTGGCAAAGGGCATTCGCCCCTTCACAAGAAGAGAGCTGCCGTTTGAATAAACATTCTATTCCCATTAACCCTTCCATGCCTCAGGTGCCATATAAAGGCCTTTGGTCTTTTTTAGGTCTTTTTTTGATATAAGAGACCTTTGGTAAATATTTGAAGGGAAAATCAGAAATCAGATATTACAGAAATGGACCTCGAAGCCATGCTGTCTTTCAACCTATTAATGCTGCCAGCGGCCAAAACGCCTTTTTAACCCTCCCAATATTGCTGAGGCTACTTACGTCCAAAGCACAAGGATACAAAGATCTTTGAAAACCATCGAAACCCTGTCATGTTGGTATTCATTGGAAAGCTCTCGCTGAGCACTCTCAGATGAGTACCCATTTCCCAGGGTTTCGGTCATTTTCAGCTTTTTTGCATTATTTTGTATTGGCCAAATAAGCCGCCAGCAGCATAAGGGTTATCTTTTTTGATACAAGAGACCTTTGGTAAATATTTGAAGGAAAATGAGAAAAAAGATCTAACAGAAATGGACCTTGAAGACATGCTGTCTTTCAACCCTTAAATGCTGCCAGCCGCCAAAGGCAGCCTGACAATTTTGATGAAATTTTGCAGACAAAAGCATAGTTAGGAAAATATTTAAGGGAAAAATGTTAATCAGAACATTGCCAACGACTCATATTCAGATATTTATGTGAAATCATTCTCACTTCAAAAGTTGCAGTCAAAAGTATCATAGATTCAAAATATCTTATTCCTTTTATATACAGACATTCTTTTACCACTAGCATATGGCTTGAAATTTGCATAAATTGAAAAACACTTTCAAGTGCAATATTCCTATATGGTCATTTAGTCAACAATGAGACAGGACAATCTACATTTGGTTAAAACATCTTCAAAATCCTCTATTCATTTACAGATGTTCTTTTTAACCAATAGCATAGGGCTAATTTGCACATATTGAAAAAAACACTAAATTACAAATGCATCATTCCTATTTGGAAATACAGTCAACAATGAGAATATTAGTCAATTTACTTTGATTAAAAAATCTTCAAAATGCTCTATTCCTTTACAGACATTCTTTTACCACTAGCATAGAGCTAATTTGCATATACATTGAACAACACTCCCAAATGTACTATTCCTTTTTGGACATACAGTCAACAATGAGAATAATGTCAACTTCATTTGATTAAAGAATCTTCAAAATGCACTTTTACCAATAAATCGAAAAATATTTCCCAATGCATTATTCCTATAATTATGTATTAATTCACAGGTGAGAGCATAAGGGATAATTTGCGAAAAAATAAAAAATAATGCAGAAACTGGCGACGCCAACTCATGCACCAGTGGGCGGAATTGCCGTACCTGAATAAACAAGACGTAATCTGACACTAGCTTTTTCTTAAGAATATCTTTTTGAAGAAATAAGATTTACATTGATTAAGAAATTTAAAAAATGCTTTATTCCTTTTTGGACATTCTTTTACCACTAGCATATACCTTAAAATTTGCATAAATTGTAGACTATTTCAAAATGGATTATTCCTATATGGTTAATTCACAGGTGAGAGTATAAGAAAAATTTGCGAAAAAGAAATGCAGAAACTGCCGACACCGACTCGGCCCAACTCGGCCACAAGTATTCCCATCATGCACCAGTGGGCGGAATTGCCGTACCTGAATAAACAAGACGGAATCTTGATAGGAAATTAGCGCCTGAATCCCCGCCGTAGCAGGGCCGCCGAACCTGTTGCCAGCTTATCACAGAACAATATGGCCGAGCGGAATCAGACCTATTCCCGAAGTCGCAATCTGCATATCTGAATAACTAGTGAGTCTGTACAGTGCAGACATTTAATTTTTGCGCTAAATGCGTGGGAAGCCCGGGCATAAAACATGACCACACACCTGATTGCGACACAATATCCTGAGCTTGGATGCAGGGATGACCTAGCAACTGAACGTAGCTTTGATTTGCATTTCTGGAGGAGCTTTAGTAAGAAAGGGTTAACCCTTTGGCTGATGGTGGTTAATTTGTTCAATACAAAATGATGCAAAATATCTGAAAAATTACTGAAACCCTGGCATATTGGTACTCATCTGAGAGTACTCAGCTAGAGCTTTCCAATGAATACAAACATGACAGGGTTGAAATGTTTTTTAAAAATCTTTTGCGTCCTTGTGCTTTGAACAAAAGTAGCCTCAGCACTGGATGGGTTAAACCTCCCAATGCTGAGGTTTCTTTCTTCCAAAACACAAGGATGAGAGGTATTTAAAAACACATAATCCCTGTCATGTTGGTATTCATTGGAAAGCTCTCGCCGAGTACTTTCATATGAGTACCCATATGCCAGGGTTTCAATCATTTTCAGTTTTTTTGCATCATTTTGTTTTGGCCAAATTAGCCACCCGTAGCATAAGGGTTAATGTCACTTGAAGTGGCAATAAAGGGAACATCTAATTTGTCAAAACCCTTGCGGAGATGCAATAAAGACAGAGAAGGGATAGGGGCTCCTGCTGTAATTAACGATAGACAAGGAATGATTAATGGTCGCATTTGTACGTGTCCCTATTTTTTATTGCCGCAATCGAATTCCTGTCATTTTCCCCGTTGGCAATAAAGACGTGTAGGTTACCGTAAATTCTCAGAAATTTAGACCACCCTAGGGTCACTATAATTAATTTGCAAAATAATTTATGGCAAATCTGGGCAACCCTCAATCAATCGTTTTTCGTCATTTTTTTCATCATATTGCGGCCATATCGTGACTAAACCAAGCCTAACCTGATAATAAAGGCACTGTCAACTTTCTCACATGCCACAGGTGGATTCAAACCTGGACAGTGGTAGGACACCTAGCAGTCAGTGGCAAGGCCTCACACCTCAGAGCCTTCAGGACAGGTACCGTAATGTACATCGATAGTAATAAGTAAATTTTACTTGTCCAGTATTGTACTGTCCAGACTTGTATTAAGACATAAAAGAGGACCCCCCCCCCCCCCAACCCCCCCTGACTACTCTGCAATGATTGACTCTTATGCTGCTGGTGGCTTATATATTGGCCAATACAAAATAGTGCAAAAAACCTGAGAAATAACAGAAACCCTGGCATGTGGGTACTCATCTGAGAGTGCTCAGCGAGAGCTTTCAAATGAATACCAACATGACAGGGTTACAATGGTTTTCAAAAATCTCTGTATCCTTGTGCTTAAGACAAAAGTAGCCTAAGCATTTTAAGGGGTAAATAAGTAAATTTTACAGTACAGTATTACTAGTCCAGACCTGTATTAAGACATAAGGAGGACCCCCCAAACCCTCCCTCTTGACTTCTCTGCAATGATTAACTCTTATGCTGGTGCTGGCTAATTTGGCCAATACAAAATGATGCAAAAAAAAACTGAAAAATAACAGAAACCCTGGCATGTGGGTACTCATCTGAGAGTGCTCAGGGAGAGCTTTCAAATGAATACCAACATGACAGGGTTACGATGATTTTCAAAAATCTTTGCATCCTTGTCCTTTGGACGAAAGTAGCTTTAACGAGGACCCTCCCCTCCCCCTGACTGCTCCACAGTGATTAATAGCAGCCTAGGGATGATGAATGATCGTGGTTTTAGCTGTCGCCATTTTTATTGCGGCTACATGGACCGGAGTTTCGAGGAACCAGCAATGGCAGATGGTCCGGTGCCGGAAGATAGATGGGAGACTATCCGCTGCCGGACGGCGCGGCAGGGGAATAAATGAATTAACAGCGAATATCTTAATATTAACCTTTATGCTGCCGGTTGCTTATTTGGGTAACACAAAATGATGCAAAAACTGAGACTGAAAATATGGCATATAGGTACTCATTTGAGAGTACTCAGAGCTTTTCAATGAATGTCAACATGACAGGGTTTAGATGGTTTTTGAATTTTTTTGCATTTTCCTGCCATGGATAAAAGTAGTCTCAGTGTCTGCCAATATCTTAAACCATTAATGCATAACCCTTCCAATGCTTAAGTTACTATCGTCCAAAGCCAAAGGACACAAAGATTATTGTGAACCATCTAAACGCTGTCATGTTGGTATTCATTGGATGGCTCTCACTGAGTACTCTCAGATGAGCACCCAGGTGCCAGGGTTTCAGTCATTAAATTTTTTTTTTTGCATCATTTTGTATTGGTCAAATTAGCCACCAGTAGCATAAGGGTTAATTAAGTCTTTGTGCAGATATTGTCGTCTGGATCTAACATACTTTTGACAATATCTTAGGAATTGAGAAAGATTTTACAAAATATTTGAAGGGGTCTTCTATACAAAGTCTGTATCAACATTTCTCCATCAATTTTTTTCCTATCTATGCTTTTGCCTGCAAGGTTTCACCAAAATTGCAAGGCTGCTTTTGGCCGCTGTGAGCACTCATAGGTTAAACATGAAATCAGTCAATATCTCCGGCCCCTTCGAAAATGCTTGAGGGAAAGCCACAATCCACCTTTAATGGACAAAATCAACAAGAAGCTGTCCCGATTGTTGAGTGGTCTAAGGCAATGCGTTTCGAAGTGAAAACTTAGAATTTCAATTAGAATCACACTTTTTTTGTATTTTGTGGCTAAATTATCATATCCAGCTGTAAATGGAAACCAGAGAACCAGTGGGAAACCACCACCTAACCTAAAGTGACTGGCAACTTTCTCACATGCCCCAGCCAGGATTCAGACCTATAGTCTACTATGCAATGTTTAGAGTACTGTGCTTTGGAATAGACCTCTAAGAATGAAATGGTAAAGGCCCATTATCTGTACCAATGCAATTTAAATTTTATTTTAATGGTACTGTCAGCTGTACTTTATTGCATTAACTACCTGGTAAATTATTTTAATGGTTCTGTAAGGTACTATATTGCCTTATTATTACCTTATAAATTCTCTTGGTTTAGGATCCTAGACAATCCCTACCAAAAGATAACTTCAGAGTGGTTAATCTCATTAAAGTGTAACTCCACCTTCAAAATTAAAAAAAGATATGTTGTAGAGCTCAATGTCACCTTTCTCAGGACACCTTGATTATAATTGTACTCCGCAAATTGACTGAGATATTCAAGTTTGTATCTTGCAAAATGCAGCAAATTCACTGCCTCAGCTGGTTCATGGAGGCACCATCTTGGAGCTTATCAGAGACAGGAAGTGACATCATACTGCTACATGCAGGCTGGAGCTCTGGAGCTCTCCAGAACTGAATACACTAGCACATGCTCTTATAAGTATATGATTTGCAAAGAGGAAAGTGGTGTATCAGACAACAAACAGAGGCACTGCGTCTCAGTGTGTACCTGTCTATTCTAGAGGTATACCAGGTTCTGTTTGGCAAAAGCAATGAGGGAAAGAGACCTGTAGTAAAAGGGTTATGGATGAGCTTTAGGGCTCAAAAAATTCTACCTGTTTATAAAATAGACTGGCATTTACTATTTCCTACAATGTTCAGACACTGTAATCTTGTGATGAAAGTTTTCAATTTGTAAGCTGTGAGTGTATTGTCAGCGTTAGCCTCTAAGGAATTGACTGCAATACACATTATTCTCAAAGGAATTTAATGTACTCTGGTATCCTTAGCTTTACCCAGGAGGTTAACTGCAATACACATCCTCTGGGCACAACTACTACAAATTGCAGTCAGGCTAGCTACTGTTAGGAAACCACAAGCAAATGAATTACAATTATGAAACCAGAAAGCCAAGAAATCTACTAATTGTACTGTAATATTGGTATTTTAATACTAATTCATAATAGCTATTAACTTGATTACTCATTTACAACAGGTAAAGGATTTTATTCATTTAAGCAGAGACATTCGTGGGGACAACATCTATTTGTGTGCCTCATTCTTAGTGAATTTACAGGCAGATATGGAAAACCTCCTTGGCAGTGGCCATTTACTGTGTCACACAAACACATAAAATTATATCTATGGTATATTCAACTTATTTTACAAGATGCTAATCTACATCTACTTCTAAACTAATGCCTACGGTTTGCAGAGAAATACAGCAAATATAACACATTTTGAATTTTGCTATTAACCGTATATTGATCATGTTTCAATGGTACATGCGCTTATTTGGAGAATCATAGTTGCATCAAAAAGCTTGACAATTCACCATCTTTGCGCTCAAGTTGTGAGCTGTCCACAGTGTCAGGGTTCATCTTTCCAAGGGGCAATATGCCCCTAGATTTTGCTGTGGACTCCTAGATTTTTCAAACTATGGGCCCAAAATAGTATGTATAATAACCAGAAATCCTATTTTTGGCCAATAGTTTTTGTCAAAAGACCTTCTCTGGCCCCTAGCCTGAAATCTAAGTGTCAGACCCTGGGCCCACTAGAGCTAGCCCCTAAGCTCCCTCACTAGGCAGGAAGTCACAGCATTACGTCACGCGCATCTAATTAACATCACTAATTAGGCTCCCTCTGAATAAACATGGCAGCCCCCATAAAGTTACCTTTAAATGGTATTATCTCAGTTTATCTGCAGAGTACAATTGTAATCAAGGTGTCCTATGAAAGGTGAGATTAAGCTCTACAACATATCTTTTTTAATTTTGAAGGTGGAGTTACACTTTAAGAGTACTTTTAACCCTTCCAATGCTGAGGCTACTTTCGTCCAAAGCACAAGGACGCAAATATTTTTTAAAACCATCTAAACCCTGTCATGTTTGTATTCACTGAATAGCTCTCCCGGAGTACTCTCAGATGAGTACCCACATGTCAGGGTTTCAGTCATTTTCAGTTTTTTTTTGTATCATTTTGTATTGGCCAAATTAGCCACTAGCAGTATAAGGGTGAAGGAATGAAACGATACAACATGGTACTTTTTCAAATGATACCGGTACCAGTACCGATACATCTTAATGGTATCCAACCCTACGTAGGTTACTTCTATGTATTTCTCCCTCTACACCAAACAGATTCCAATCAACTCAAGTGGTGATAGCGTCAGAAAGATGTTTTAACCCTTCCAATGCTGAGGGTACTTTTGCCAAAGCACAAGGACGCAAAGCTTTCAGTAAACCATGTAAACCCTGTCATGTTGGTATTCATTGGATAGCTCTCGCTGAGTGCTCTCAGATGAGTACCCATTTGCCAGGGTTCCAATCATTTTTCAGATTTTTTGCATTATTTTGTGTTGGCCAAATTAGCCACTAGCAGTATAAGGGTTAAGGAATGAAACGATACAACATGGTACTTTTTGAAATGATACCGGTACCAGTACCGGTACATCTTAATGGTATCTAACCCTACGTAGGTTACTTCTATGTATTTTTCCCTCTACACCAAACTGATTCCAATCAACTCAAGTGGTGATAGCGTCAGAAAGATGTTTTAACCCTTCCAATGCTGAGGCTACTTTTGCCAAAGCACAAGGACGCAAAGCTTTATGTAAACCATTTAAACCCTTTCATGTTGGTATTCATTGGATAGCACTTGCTGAGTGCTCTCAGATGAGTACCAATTTGCCATGGTTTCAATCATTATTTAGGTTTTTGCATTATTTTGTGTTGGCCAAGTTAGCCAGCAGCAGCATAAGGGTTTACTGTACACCGACAATATGGTCCCCCATCTCGCAAAGATTACCTCTAAAATTCCTTTCTGAAGGATGATGCTTCTATATACGCTTTAGATTCACCCACAGGGTAAACATATTAACAGTAAATCCTATCAAAAGATGGATAAAGGTGACGAAAACTATGATGTAAGATTATACCAAATTTGGTAAAATTACCAAATAACTTCCTTTCTGATGTGACGCTGCCATATATTTAGCCACTAATGTTAGTAATATTCTCAAATTGCTGTTAAGAGGAGGACAAAGTTTAAGAGCCATCTGATGTAAACCATCAATCACCCTTCTGCAATGTTTGACCCTTTTGCTTCTGGCTTGAATCCATGTTCTGACGATTTTGAATATAACTCGAAAAATTGAGCGATATTTGAAAAATATTTGAAGAGGGATTGTTGAAACCAATAGGACCAACAACTTTCAATCAAATATTTCTCTAAATTGTGTTTTGTTAAAAAGATATTTCCCTGAATATCAGACAAGAAGACGGGAATGAATTAAGGGTTTCCCAAAGTCTCTTTTGATATATGTAATCTTCTATCCTTTTTAGCCGTTAGGGGTCAGCAATTTACTTCAATCTCTAGTAAAAGGGGCCAGTAAAAGGGGGTAAAAGTGGGAAAGGGTTTATGTGTTAATCAGAAATTCCCCTAAATTTCCTTTCAGATACACATAACCCTCTATGCATTCAGCCAGTGGGGCAGGTTATATATTCCAATTGACGTTAAAAGGGGTAGAGGACTTCAATGTTAAGATGAGTAATTTCCCTTGATAGTGTGTAAGGGTTTTCCAAAGTTTCCTTTCTCATACATATATACAAATATATATAAATATATATATATATATATATATATATATATATATATATATATATATATATGTATATATATATATATATATATATATATATATATATATATATATATAAATATATATTATATATATATATATATATATATATATATATATATATATATATATATATATATATATATGTATATATATATATATATATATATATATATATATATATATATATATATATATATATATATATATATATATATATATATATATATATATATATATATATATATATATATATATATATATATAAATATATATATATATATATAAATCACATAAATATTGAACACAAAATTGCTGATCTTGATGGCATAAATTAACAACCAATTTCCAAATACTTACATTATACTATATTTGCTGAGCCATATTCAATGTTAAAAAATCTGTCTGACCGTGTGATCATCTGGCATGCAACTTATTAAAGAGGGGGGGGGGGGGGGTGTAAAAATATTTTCTGATACACATTAATTCATTCCAATTCCCAATAGAATGGTGCAAAGGAGGGGGGCAGGTATATCCTTCAATTCCTTTGCAAATTCTTAATTCCCAAGTTATTTTCAAAATTGTGTTTTCCTCTACATGATACATTTCAGAGGAGGAATATAAAACACCATCTATGTCATTTTACAAGGCCGAGCCATTTATATCCCCCAAACACAAAGAAAACCTACAGAATTAAAATTATTCCCTCGAGTTTTGTCCCATATGGACAGAACATGATTTGAGAGAGCCGCACTTGCAGTATATTTCAAGAAATTATTGCAGGGGGGTTATATAATGGCTGAAGTGATAACGGCTATGATTTAATGGCCATCTGAACACCCCCAATGGACACATTAAAACCATCTTGAAATATTGTCAAGGGGGTCTATAAGAACTTGTCCCCACTTCAACATGGCCTGGTATAGAGTGGGATAAATAAGACAAACACTAAATAAAACTACATCTGTCATCTGTGAGTTTTTCTATTGTTCATTTATTTTTCTTTATTTTTCTAAGCCATCTGAACATCCCCAGTGGACACATTAAAATCATCTTGAAATATTGTCAAGGGGTAAAAACTTGTCCTCACTTCAACATGGCCTAGGATAGTGTTATGTCATAAATAAAACTAAAACTAAATTTTTCCTCTATTATCTATTTATTTTTCTGTATTTTTCTATATGTTTCTGTACATCCCCAGTGGACACATTAAAATCATCTTGAAATATAGTCAAGGGGGTCTGTAACAACACTTCAACATGGCCTGGGATAGCGTTCCACCATAAATACGACTAAAACTTAATAAAACTATAACTGTCACCTGTGAGTTTTCCTACAACCTATTTATTTTTTTAGTTTTGTTAGTAATCACGTAAACCCCTTTAAAAATGTCAAGGTTCTACTCACAGTTTATTCCAGTTGAAAATCCTTTTTGTTTTACAAATTTTGTTTTGAATTTATAAGTGATTTTTAGGATCATGGAGAATGCCTAATAAATGATAACTTCACAGTGGTTAGGATTGTTAACCCATTAATGCTTAAGAGTTCTTTCAGAAATTGTTGTCTGGATCTATGCTACTTTTGACAATAACTTTTGAATTGACAATGATTCGACAAAATATTTGAAGGGGAGTTGTTGGCAGCGTTCTGATCAACATTTCCCCTTCAAATATTTCACCAATTACGTTTTTGGCTGAAAGATTTCATCAAAATTGTCAGGCTGGTTTTGGGCGCTGTGAGCATTAATGGGTTAAGGAATGATAAGGTACGATACAGTACCTTTTAAAACAATACTGGTACCAATACAGGTACCTCTTAACAGTACCCAACCCTATTTGCGGTACACATTGCTTGCTGCGTGACCTAGCGAAACAAAGGGTAAAGAAATTCACCCTGTGCCGTAAAATCAAAGGTACGATACGATACGATACGGTATGATACGGTACCTTTGAAATGATACTGGTAACCGTACCGGTACCTCTCAACATTATCCAACCCTATTTGAGGTATACGCTGTTTTTCGCATGGTACGATAAGGTACCTTTTGAAACAATACTGGTACCAGTACTGGTACCTCTCAACGTTATCAAACCCTATTCGATGTACACATGTTGTTTTTTGTGTGCCCTAGGGAAACAAAGGGTCAGCGTGTAGAAATTCCCCCTGTGCCATAAAATCCATGGTACGATACGGTACATTTTGAAACAATACTGGTACCAGTACCAGTACCCCTTAATGTTATCCAACCCTATTTGAGGTACATGTTGCGTCTCGCGGGCCCTAGGGAAATAAAGAGTCAGCATGCAGAAATTCACCCTGTGCCGTAAAATCAATAGTACGATACGATACGATAGAGTAACTTTTTAAACGATACTGATACCAGTACCGGCACCTCTTAACGTTATCCAACCATACTTGAGTTACATGTTGTTTTTAGCGCGCCCTCGGGAAACAAAGGGTCAGCGTGTAGAAATTCACCCTGTGCCGTAAAATCAAAGGTACGATACAATATGATAGGGTATGATAAGATACCTTTGAAATGATACTGGTAACCAGTACCGGCACCTCTTAACGTTATCAAACCATACTTGAGTTTCATGTTGTTTTTAGCGCGCCCTCGGGAAACAAAGGGTCAGCGTGTAGAAATTCACCCTGTGCCGTAAAATCAATGGCGGTCCATTAGTCGACTATTTTACTGGCATACCAAGTCTCCGTAACCTTTAACAAAGTCACGGCGTTGTCTTGGGCTAATTGCTCGGCACAAAGAATAAACGTGAGTACGGCAAAAGAGCAATTGCTCGCCGGCTAAATGCCACTGTTCCTTGAGGGAGGAAATGAGAATGATAAGTACAAGTCTGTTTGGGTATAATCTTAGACAAATATTGGGTTGACTTGAAGTGGGCGTGACCTCAGTTATGGGTCACAGAAGGGGATCAACTGATATACCCTGCTTTCAGCCAAAAGGCATGCTCTATTTTCATCAGGCCAGTCCTTAATAACGCTGCAAGTGCTGAAGAACAGCGTTGCTTGTACCGATCAAATATGAATATTTAGGTAACATGACAAATATAGACAAATATTTTATACATGATGACCAAGGTCAAAAGGGTCAAAGCCCGGCTGAACATGTGAGAAAGTTGCCAGTCACTCGGGGTTAGGCAGTGGTTTTAGTTAGGTACGCTGGTTTTCTTAATCAGTTACAACCGGCTAGTCACAACTTAGCTGTAATATGGCAGAAAAAGTGACAAAAAACCTCCATTCAAGTACACACGATCTTTGATATATGGGAATATCTTAATAACAAAACTACATTTTTGAGAATTATCTGACTAAAACTTGTTCCAGTTGGGTTTAACCCATTAATACTCACAGCGGCCAAAACCAGCCTGACAATTTTGATGAAAATTTACAGGCTTTAGCATAATTTGCAAAATATTTGAAGGAGAAATGTTGATCAGAACATTACCAACAACTCTCCTTCAAATATTTTGTAAAATCATTCTCAATTTAAAAGTTATTGTCTAAAGTATCATAGATCCAGACGACAATTCCTGGAAGAACTCTTAAGTATCAATGGATTAACAATCCCATTTTAATTGCAGCTATAAGTGATACCACCTCAATCTGAGTTATTTCTTCATAAGCTGGCATTTATATTTAAAGTACATTTTTTCTAATTCACCCTATTTTTCTTATTTACCCTAAGCTGTGAGTACACTGTATATAAACCTAAAGTGGGGGTCAATCTGAACTCATTGACCTCTTATCTTGCCGTGATGTGCTTACCCTGAGGTCAAAAGATTAGGATCAGTACGAACCAAGATTAAGATTAAGATTAAGATTAGGCTAATTCCATGAACAAAGACAATTCCAATAGATGATATCCGGAATAGCCGCCCTGGCTTATCTGTCAAGTGATAGGGGCCCAAACATAGACTAGGTTCCTCATTATAGTCCCTAAAGATTGACATCCCCTTCTGTGCTGACTAAGCAGCGTGGTGTAGTACCAGGTATGGTAGATAGATGGCACCACCTGATCATCCTATCTCTAGAAGATTTTAGGGTCATATTCAGACTGAATCCTGGTGAGATAAGTGTGAACTATTAAAATGGACCACTCTGGCCACCTAGAATATTTGGTGCTTGGTAACAGAAAAAAACATAACAGAAAAATAAATATGACAGCATAGAAATCTAGGTTAACCTAAACATTGCAGGTCCACCAGTGCTTCTCTATAGGGTATAGAGAATTTATAATTGTGTGCTACTCCTAACATAGGACAAAGTATACGCTTCATATTAATTAGTTTTCCTCTCAAGAGAAGTGGCAATGACAACTATTCCCATGAGAGTACAATAATAATGTCATCAGAGATAATTTTATGGCTATGATCACACTAGTGACTGTTTACATTCTTGAATATATGTGCCAGGGTCTTAGCCAGGATTTAGAAACTGGGTGCCCAAAATTGGTAGCTTTAAAATTTTTGGGCATCCAAATTTCGAAGGGGGACAGCAATGTACTCAGATTTCAGCCATAAACATGCATATATTTATCAAAATAAGGCTTGATATCCTTATACAATATCATGGAAATTATATGGAGATGAAAATATTCAAATAAAAATTATGGTTGAGATTGACATTTTAAGAAATTCTTCACAAAATTTTTGGGTGTCTTGAGGGGTGCTTTTTAAGAGTTTGGGTGTCCAAAAGGACACCCAGGCGCCCTGCTGGCTAAGACCATGATATGTGCTTTCGATGGTATTTATAATTATGTGTGCAATTCTTAAGAAGGACACATTATCCTCTCAATAAGCTTCATACCAATTAGTCTTCCTTTGGAGAGAAGTGACAATGACAACAACTCCCATGAGAGTACAATAATAATGTCATCAGAGATAATCTTATGGCTATGATCACAATATCAATAGTAATCATGATATAATTAACATAATAGATCATCATAATCTAACACTTGGGATTAATGGAGAGGAAATGGACACTGAAATTTACATTTGATGCAGATATCTGAAATAGCTCTAATATATTACAATACATATTTCGTACTTCTAGGTGCAGTTATCAACACTATAATTATTGTTTTCATCATTGTTATATCTATTATCACTATTTAAAGTACATTTTGTATTACCATTATTATGAATATTAACATTATCATTATTTTAACTATTATTATTATTATTATTATTATAATTATTATTATTATCATCATTTTCATCATTATTATTATCATTATTATTATTATCATTATTATTATTATTATTACTTTCTTTATTATTATTATCATTATTATCATTATCAAACAAGGTTTGTTGCAAGTCCCTTGCTATTAGACCATGCATAAGAAAATATATTAGCAGACAACCCAGTATGATATGCATTACAAAAGTATTATTCATAAAAAGAGCTTGTTCTATATTCTGGATCTGAACATTTCAGATGGTCTAATAATTGGATTAGCATCAATTGAATCAGGGACAATCTATCTGTAAATAGACCTCTCTGGATGAATTCATGGACGGAAAAACCTGGATCTGTAAACCTTGTAAAACCTTTAGTACGTGGCATACACTTTATTTTCGTTGCAGTCTCTAGATCACAAAACCTGTTGCCGTCAGCCCGTCACCCTATGTACCTAACTCAAAAACTTGAGTACGGCGACCGACGCATTAGGTCATAATATTAACTTATAAAGCCATTCACAGTCTTAACTAAACTGCTAGATTAATTCTCCCACTTCTCGATCAACTATGCAGTATCACTTTTCTTAAAGTACTTTTCATCATAATTTCAAGCGATAAGGGACAAGTAGGGGGTTCCTTTTAACATGTTATGCAGCGGAAAAATGTCCTTAAGACAATTTATTGGCATCGGAATACTTGCGAAGGAGAGGAAGATGAAGTTTTACTGGTATCTTATCCAGGATATTTAGAGTGGGGACAAAGACTGCGTCGTAATTCCGGATGAAAAGGCAACAAAATAACCATCAAACGAAATGGAGATCGGTGAAGGACGCATGGCAAAATGACAAGCAGGAACATCAAAATGCAACAAAATGACATTATCCTTTATGGGGGCGGAATGGTTTTAAAAATAGCGGTTTGTTTTTCTCAATGCAGAAGAGAATTGGACATTTCACACTGAAACGTTATTTGAAACTGGCTGCCCAATTTGGAAACCGGCTGCCCAAAACTGACAATAGTAATATTGGTTTTAAAAATGCCGGTTTGTTTTTCCCAATTGGACATTTTCACCATGAAACCTTAGGTTTGCTACTGGAATGAAAATATTGTACCCTAAAAAAATCTTTTCATTCTCTGACTCCCACTCCCCACTCAAAGATTTCGCAGAAAATAGAGAGCACTCAGCGAGAGCTTTTCAGAGAGTACTAATATGACATGGTTTTGATGGTTTTAAAAGATTTTTGCCTCTTTGTGCTTTGGGCGAAATTAAGTAGCCTTAGCATTAGAAGAGTCAAGCAGCCTAAATCTTGGTCCAGGTTCCATTTTGGACAAATGGCAACATAAGGTCTACAAGAAAGCTTGGCATCCTAAATTATTTTACACAGCATGTCGCAAAGGTCTCCTCTTGCCACAAGATTTATGAGTTTTGCAAGAATCTTTGCCAGGAGCTATGAATAAACTATTTCAGTATGTTATCCAATCCATGCCTGTAGCAGCCAAAAATGGCCTCACAATTTTGGAAATATATATCAGCCATTCTTGTTGCTGGGGCAAAACACCTTTGTCACTACGAAGATCTATAGAGGTTCCCAATAATGCTTTATGCCAAGGTACCAGGCTATGTGCTCCTAAATTCATAACAGAGTATCGGCTTCGTATGAGTCAGAATATACACAACTTGTGAACTACATTTTATGTCTATGCACCTAACTTACAGACCTACCCCCAAATATTGTCTACTTCCTATTCTTGTTGTGACAAAAAACCTTTGTCATAACAAAGATTTACAGTGCTTCACAGACTAGGTACTCTTATATTCATAACAGAGTATCGGCTTCGTATGAGTCAGAATATACACAACTTGTGAACTACATTTTATGTCTATACACCAACCTCTTAGACCTACCCCCAAATATTGCCTACTTCCTATTCTTGTAGTTGGGAGAAAAATCCTTTGTCATAACAAAGATTTACAGAGACTCCAATAACGTTTTATGTTCGGGCGTCAAATGAATCAGTATATACAGAACTTGTGAACTACATTCTATGTCTATGCACCAAACTCTTAGACCGACCCCCAACTATTGTCTACCTTCAGATCTTGATGTTGGGACAAAAAACCTTTGTCATAACAATGATCTATTTAGCTTCCCAATAAAGCTTTATGCCCAAGCACCAAGCCAGGTGCTCCTAAATTCATGGCGGTGATGATAAGAGAGAAGGCGGACATTTTGTTTGTAGTTGAACTTAGTTAGCAGTTTTGGAAAAGCCCTTAAGACATGTATTTGGGGAGTTCCTGAAGTAAACAAGTCTATAAAATCTTCAAAGAACGTAGGTGCACCTTCCTAAAATAGTCAGCCCCGACATCCAAGCAGTCTAACCCTCATGCTGCTGATGGCAAAGTAGGTCAATACAAAATAACGCAAAAATCTTAAAAAATCACCGAAACCCTGGCATATGGGTACTCAGTGAGAGCTATCAAATGAGTACCAACATGACAGGGTTTAGATGGTTTTCCAAAATATTAGCATTCTTGTGCTTTGCACCAAAGCAGCCCCCACATCCAAGCGGTCTAAAACATTGCCAATGACTGTTCCCCTTCTCTCTCCCCTACCTAAATTCTAATCTGGGTAGAGGATTGTGAGAATGTTGCCAGTGACTTCGGTTCAGTTGTGGTATTTGGAATTTCTTTTTATTGACACTTATTCTGCTATATTGCATAACTAGCCATGACTGGCCAGTTGTGATTGGTGGAAACCAACAAATGTTGATCACCGGATACTCAACCAGCAGAAATGAAAACAAATATATGAGAGCCCCCATTGGTCTAGGTCTCCTAATGACATCACATCGAGACTAGATTCGGAAAGATTAGGTGTGTCCAGGGCTTTATAATGGGCCTTATTGTAGCCATTGGTCTGTGGCGACCAATCCATGTTCTATTCATCTAAGGTAAAACGATACAATTCACATAAAGGGTCAAGCACTAAATCTAGTGAACCATCAAAGAAATCACGCTCAGTGCGACAAGTTGTTTTCCGCGCAAACTTCACTCTATGCGCAATAAAACTAAATCAGTGCCTAATAGCACGGGGCAATTGGCTCTCGGGTTGAGCAGCAATAAAATAAACTCTGGCACCCTCATGCAAATCTGATCAGCTCAGAGCCAGGTGCGGACACACAGTCTTCTTCTTCTTCCTTGTTACCACCTAACTTCTGGTAGAAGACTCCGGTGGGGATGAGTGCCTTGTTAGTGGAGGAAAAGTAGAAAAGTTGTGGTAAAAGGGGTTATTTTGTTAGATATTAAAAACCAACTACTGATCTAGATTGTGTTGTTGCTCCAGATTGCTAGGTTGCTCTTAAATGATTCAAGAGAACCTGACTCAGGTATGTGAGTTGGTAAGGCATTCCATTCACGGATTGTTCTTGGGTAGAAGGAGAACTTGTGGAATTCCTTTGTTGAGTGTGGTACTTGGAATCCCAGTTCATGGCAATGCCTAGATGCTCTGGTAATCGGTAGGAGATAGCCATTCGTAGGTACCTCGACCAGCCAGTTCGCGATCTTGTATAGCATTACCAGTCTCATGTCCCTTCTTCTAACCCATAATGGGCGCCAAGCTAGAGTAGATATAGCATCGCTGTGACACTTGCACACGCAGATGACGGAATATATATATGTCAGGGTCTGACACTTAGATTTCATTCTAGGGGCCCGAAAAGGTCTTTTTATAAAAATTAGTGTTCAAATACAGGATTTCTGGTTATTTTACATACCCTTCTGGGCCCCTAGTCTAAAATATCTTGGGGCACACAGCAAAATCTAGGAGCATATGCCCCTGGGCCCCTGGGAAAGTCGAGCCCTGTATGTATATTGGAATTTTGATTATTTGTCACAATTATGCCAATCGTTGGCTAATTCGTGAATAGCCAGTTTTAAGTAGTGGAGGAAACCGTAGTACCCGGCGAAAACCACCACCGAACACGGAGTCACTGGCAACTTTCTCACACAGTGGAGCTAGCTTTAACCCATTCATGCCTGTGGCACTCAAAACCGTAATGGTTGGAAAATATTTGAAGGAGAGTTATTCATCTTAACTTTATCTACAACTTTTTTTCTCAAATTGTTTCAATATTAATGCTTCATTCCAAAGTCATTTTTAAAAGTATGACAGGTCCAGACGACACATATATATATTATCATATGTAGGTTCCTTGATTGAGGTGTCTGGTGGATAGTTTCCCTTGGGCTGTTGCTTGCAGAGAAACCATCCACCCGCGGGGATCCATTCCGTCATGTTACCCCCATTGCCATGTCATTTTTGTTTAATATCACATTATTTCCAATGCAAGTTATTTCTATAGTTCTATAAATACAACATGAAACATACACAGCATTGGAATTCTCGAAACCATCACTTAACCCTTTCAATGCCACATACCCATAAATGCATTTGTGGTATCACCCAGAGAACCATGCAAGCATATATGTGTGCGAGATTATCAAACACATTAAAAGAAGAGCCTGTCTCGCTAGTCTAAAAGACTACCTACATAGCTCGAAATTAGGCAATTGGAAGTCAATATGTTGTGCTTGATTCAAGGTTCATTTTGATATGTCACATGACTATGGCGGACAAAAATTTGATAATATCATCAAACATGAACAACCTGGTACTGGATTCTGGCTAATAATACAATTTGGCATCAGATATTTGTGGAGAAAATTACAATTTGGACTCTCAAAAGTTAGGAAAACAAGTTACCTCAAACGATAACCCTTCCAATGCTGAGGCTATTTTCGTCCTAAGGACAAGGACGCAAAGATTTCTGAAAACCATTTTAAACCCTGTCATGTTGTTATTCAATGGATAGCTCTCACTGAATTCTCGCATATGAGTACTCGTACAATCATTTTTCAGGGTTTTTTATTGGCCAAATTAGCCTACCAGCAGCATAAGTTATAAGAGCGAAACCTACATCGTAAATTACTAGCCACCAATAACAACCACAATAACAACGATAAGAGGAAGAGTAAGCATACCACCACAAAAGATGTACATCCACGCTTTTCCCCAAGCTGCCAAAATCTAGGCACTCAGAAACACGCAATTACAATTATCATCAATTATGAATTACGATTATTATTAAATATGAATTACAATTTGCACTCCCGAAGATTGAAACAAGTGACTGCAAAAGATGAGTGAAACCTGTGAATTACTAGCCACTGATTTCAACTGCAACAATAACAATAAATTAACAATAACAATAACGAGTAGAAGAAAAGGCATATCATCAAAAATGACATACATCCACTATTGCCTACGCTCCCAAATTCTAGGCACTCTGAAGTATATGCAGAGCCTACAGCACACCAACCAAAATTACAATTTGGACTCCGAAGGGTTAAAACAAGTAACTACACACAATAAGAGTGGTAAATACATTGTGAATTACTAGAAGGCATACCATCACAAACGACGTACATCCTTACGTCTCCCCAATGTTGCTCCCAAAATCTAGGCACTCTGAACAACCCAAAGCACACACTACCCAGTATCTCTCCCTCTACACAACATAGCATTGATATCTGTCATTATCTGATAACAACTACATGTACAACAATAACTAAAAGCAGCATTCCTTCACAAACTACGTACATATATGCTTCTCCCAATGCTCCCAAAATCTGGGCACTCCAAACCACACACACACAGAGCCCTCTGAGCGCACCACCCAGTATCTCTCCCTCACTACACAAGACAGCATTGATATCTGATAACAACTACAACAATAACAAGAAGAAGAAAAGTAGGCATACCATCACAAACAATTTACATCCACCTTTTCCCCATGCTCCCAAAATCTAGAACCACGCACAGAAGAGCCCTCAGTCCAGTATCTCTTCCTCACTATACATTGATACACACAGCATTGATTTTTGACAACTATAACAACAACAACAACAACAACAAGAGTATGCATACCATCACAAACGACATATATCCACCTTTTCCCCACGCTCCCAAAATCTAGAACCACGCACACAGTCCTCAGCCCCAGTATCTCTCCCTCACTACACAACATAGGTAATAACAACTACAACAATAACAACAAGAAGGAGAAAAGTATGCATACCATCACAAACGACGTACATCCACGATTTTCCCCAAGCTCCCAAAATCTAGACACTCCGAACAACCCACAGCACACACCATACAGTATCTCTCCCTCTCTACACAACACAGCATTGATTTTTCATCCATATCCTCCCAGGAGCCGACCGGCGCTACACAGCGACTCTGTCAGCCAATGAAAGTGGAGGAGATTGTGGGGGGAGAATTGGTGGCGGCTATTCTGGTCTATGTCATCTCCCATCTTTCCAGTTCATCATACTTCACTGCTGTCGCTGCAACGATTGCTTATGTGTTTTATAGCAAAGCCTAACTATATATGGATCCACCGTTTTGGGGTCGGCTGAGGGTCTCTGAGTGTTGCATGAAATAGTAACTATGCAGCATAAAAATGTGTACCTTGTACGGTAAAAAGTAATTATCAACATCATCATCATCATCATCATCATCATCATCATCATCATCATCATCATCATCATCATAATCTACATGTGAATCATCATCATCATACTTGTTTGTGGGGGGAGAATTGGTGGCGGCTATTCTGGTCTATGTCATCTCCCATCTCTCCAGTTCATCATACTTCACTGTCGTATTAGCCACGATTGCTTATGTATTTTATAGTGGAGAGACAGACCACGGATCCACGGTTTATGGGTGGGTTGGGGGTCTGCATCGTGTGCAACAAGAATCTATGATGTGAAATAGCGCATGGGCATTTAGGCAAAAAGTGACCACCATCATCATTGTCATCATCATCATCATCATCATCATCATCATCATCATCATCACCATCATCATCATCATCATCATCATCATCATCTTCATCATCTTCTTCATCACCTTCATCATCATCGTCATCATCATCATCATCTTCATCATCATCTTCATCATCATCATCATCATCATCATCTTCATCATCATCATCATCTTCATCATCATCTTCATCATCATCATCATCTTCATCTTCATCATACTTCGTCGTCACCGCAGATTGCTTATGTGTTTTATAGTGGACGGACTATGGATCCACAGTTTATGGGTCGGCTGTGGGTCTGTGTTGTGTGCAACAAGAAACTATGCAGTGAAATAATGTGTACTTTATATGGTAAAAGGTGTCTATCATCACCATCATCATCATCACCTTTATAGGAATCATCATCATCATCGTCATCATCGTCATCATCATCACAACTATTGTACTCATCGTTTTTGATTATCATCATCATCATTGTTATTCCCATCATTATCATCAAACTTCTTATCTTCATCATCATCATCATCATCGTCATCATCATCACAACTATTGTACTCATCGTTTTTAATTATCATCATCATCATTGTTATTCCCATCATTATCATCAAACTTGTTATCTTCATAGTCATCATCATCATCATCTTCACTAATGTCACACTCATAATCATGATTATGGTCACATCTGTTGTACTCATCATAATCATCATCCTCATCTTCATCATCATCATCATCATCATCATCATCATCATCATCTTCACTAATGTCACACTCATAATCATGATTATGGTCACATCTGCTGTACTCATCATCATCATTATCGGCATTGTTATTCTCCGCATCACCATAACTGTTGCCCTCTTCATGGCCTTAATCATCATTTTCATTGTTATTCCTATAATCATACCATCATCACAACTGTCATACTCATTGTCATTGTTTAACCCTTCAAATGCAAAGGCTACTTTCGTCCAAAGTACAAGGATGCAAAGATTTAAAAAAAAAATCATTTGAACCCTGTCATGCTGGTATTCATTGGATAGCCCTCACAGATGAGTACCCATTTGCCAGGGTTTCAGTAATTTTTCAGTTTTTTTACATCATTTTGTAACAACCAAACTAGTCACCAGCAGCATAAGGTTAACTAATCATAGTCTTCATAATTATTCCAATTAATCAAAATCACCATCATCTTCATCATCAGTATCGCCACCATCATCAATCATTATCATCATCATTATATTCATCATCGTCTTCATCATCATCATACTTTGCCGTCGCAGCGATTGTGTTATGTGTTTTATAGCAGAGAGACATAAAACTGGATCCATGTTTATGATGATGATGATGATGATGATGATGATGATGATGATGATGATGATGATGATCTCTGATCAGTGACAAATGTCATTCAGTAACACCAGATATGAAAGCAAGGTATAACCAATACTTTACGAGTTCAAAGAAATATTACATCAAAGCACCTAAGTTGAGAATATTCCATAAAGGAGTTCTGGAGAAAGAGGCATGTTGATATACTGTGATATAAAACCAGATAGGAACAGAGCTTAAAACGACACGTGTCTCCTTACAAGGGAGGGAGATTTAACCCTTTCAATGCTGAGGCTGCTTTCATCCAAAGCACAAGGATGCAAAGATTTTTGAAAATCATCTAAACCCTGTCATGTTGGTATTCATTGGAAAGCTCTCGCTGAGTACTTTCAGATGAGTACCCATTTGCCCAGGTTTCAATAATTTTTGCATAATTTTGTACTCACAAACTTAGCCACCAGCAGCATAAGGGTTAATCAAAGGGTGCTCTGAAGTTTAGTGCCTTCAACCCTTATGCTGCTGGTGGCTAATTTGGCCAATACAAAATGATACAAAAAACCCTGAAAAATTACTGAAACCATGGCAAATGGGTACTCATCTGAGAGTACTCAGCGAGAGCTATCCAATGAATACCAACATGACATGGTTTAGGTGGTTTTCAGAAATCTTTGCGTTTTTGTGACTTGGACGTAAGCAGTCTCAGCATTGGAAGGGTTAATCAAAGGGTGCTCTGAAGTGTTTGCAATTCATCATACTACCTTAAGAGTTATTACGTTTACCTACATCTTAGATGAAGAAAAGAATGGATATGTAGCGAAAGACCAATTACTACATGCGCTATAGTGAAGGGCTGGACTCATGCAAGAGGTCACTGATCTGGCATCTGTGTGAGGTCCCGAGGGAACAAGGACCAATCAGGGTTCTCGTAGCATTTGCATTACTGAGAAACCTGATCGCCGGCATCAATTGAGCATGCACAGACTGAGAGAAAGAATTTGGGCTATTAGTTGACACTAGTTGAGGCTAGCCTGTTCAGGTTGACCGACTGGTTTCATATCCACTTGTTTTTATTTATCTCAGCCTACATAGGTGATTTGGGCAAGTTGCCCTAACCAATACTATCAGGACTCTATAAAAGTGTCATCTTGACCGATTGCTTACTTTCACAATATTAATCCATTCACAGGAAAAAATTGACAATCTCTTACAACCATTGTGATATTACGATGATGTACAATATATGTAAGGAGATTTTACGATCATCGTATACCAGGCTTGTAAAAAACGCTGCTTTACAAGCTCATGGAAAATGCTTGTACTATCATCATAAGAATAACATGCCTGTACAACACCCGTAATAGTTAGGCCTAAAAAAAAAGATGTTTGGTTCCTATTACCCTACCCTACCTAGTTTTTGTCCCCTACCCTAGTTTTTTTTTGCCAATCCTACTGAAAAATAAATTGTTGCTACCCAAAAAATTGCCTCGCCGTCCTAAATACCAATTCTCCAACCATTAAATTATAAATTTCTGGATGAACAGAAGCAGGGGCCTACAATTAATGCAAATAAAGACAACTACAACAAGGCAAACCTTTATCAAAGCCATCCAACTCCAGGGAATCGTGCAAGTTAAAGAATAAAAAAAAAAAAAAAAATCCCTACCTACCCTACCTATATTTTTTTAGGACGTAATATTAACCAAACACTTTATTTTTTTGGCCTTATAGGCGTGTACGGGTGCCAAGATAGTGATGGTTCCGCATCATCGTACAGGCTCCTAGCAAAGGACTATCAAAGCAAGGGTTTGACTTGAAAATAGCTGTACAGACATTGTACACCATGTTTGCACAGATTTTGTTCAACATCCGTATGGGATCGTCAATATTTTTCATTACTGTAGAACAGGCAAAGTTCGCAAGTGCGTATATTTCCCGAATACGCAAACTGGTATCGCACTCGCGATCTTATCGCACGCGATCTATCAGGTGATTAGTTACGCTATCCACCACTGGAGGTGATGGCGCGTCGGTCGGTAAATTTCAGTCTAGACGGTCGAGGCTGAAATGAAGAAAAATACGTTCAATAACTTCACAAAACTATTATAGTATGATACATTGGTAACTCATGAATAAGTTACCAATGTATCATATCATAATTCGCATACTTACCTGTAGAATTTTAGGAATACCTATGCCGAGTATAGATTTCTTAAGCAAGATGGCCACCGTGATTGTACAATACAAATGGAGACGGCTGTTGCGATAGAGACAATTGATCAATTATCAATATACACATATGTGTATGTTGATAATTTTAGAATAATATACATGATGAAACGATAGTGACATTGTTCCTGTTGCAAATTGAATGTTTGCAAATTTACGGGTTTGCAAGTTCAATTTGCAGTTGGCGAGTAAACGGTAACATACTGGCATAACGTGATTCTCATTCGTAGCCGATCCGAGGCTGAATGAAGACAAACACATGCAATAACTTCACAAAATCATTATAATATGAATACATTGGTAACTTATGAATAAGTCACCAAGGTATCATATTATAATTCGCATATTTACCTGTCCATATTTTGAGGAAACTTGTGCCAAGTTATGGCCGCAAGATCGCCTGCAAATTTCTACATTTTTTGATTATTGTTTGATTCAATAGGTGGTGCTGTAGAACTCGCTCGCTCGCGAATAAAGTACACGCGAAAAACAGAAAAATCAGCTTTTCGCGAAATTTTTGTAGCGCGATATATACCTATTCTACAGTATTTCAAATGGTTGTATTTCAATGCATACATGGATAAAATAATAAAAAGCAAAAATCACATAAATTACCATCAGGAAACAACCTGGGAAGACAATAGAATAAAGCTAATGTTCTAGATCATAATTATTAACACAATACTTTATAACATGTCATTAAGCTTAAAAAAAGTTGTTTGTTTCCTGTAACCCTACCCTAACAAGTTTTTATTAAAAAAATCATTACCCTAAAGTTTTTTCAACCCTCCCAACTCAAATCAACGTAAAACATGCATAAAACACACATTTTTGACCAAAAAAATCATGCAAAAAAATATCTTTAAGAACCTTCCTACCCTATTTGTTTTCAGACCGTTACAGGAAACAAAAAATATTTTTTTCTTGGCCTTGATATATTGAATGGTTAAAAAATATGAGTCATCAGGAGGCAACCTGGACCAAAAATAGAATAAGGCTAACATTTCCCAACTTCACTAGTCCCAACAATACTGGTAAAAAAGAGGATTTTTATACTAAATGGCAAAGAAAATATCATCAGGACACAACCTGGATGGGAAAAAGAATAAAGCTAACATTTCTCCACCATAATAATCAACACCATACATGGGAAAGATAAAAAATTTATGCTAAATGGCAAATAAATGTCACAACCTGGAGGGAAAATAGAATATGGCTAACTTTTCTCCACCATAATAGTCAACACAATACTGTGGAAAAATGCAATTTTTACACTTAATGGCAAATAAGATGTCATCAGAAGACAACTTGGATAGAAACTAAAATAAAATTTCATCAGAACATAACCTGGACAGAAAATAGAACAAGGCTAACGTTTCTTAACTTAAATAGTTAAAACCATAATGGGGAAAATATAAGTAGGTAGGAAGTATTAAGATAAATCTCACTTACAAAACTATTTCCCTCTCTATTGGGATTCTGTATCTTAACAGAACATACAGATATCTGTAGAACAATTTCAGCTGTTTTCGACTTCTACCGCCATCAAATGGGTAAACCCTTTCAATGATGAGGCTACTTTTGTCCAATGTACAATGATGCAAACATTTTTGAAAATCATCTAAATCCTGTCAAGTTGGTATTCATGGCAAAGCTCTCACTGATTACTCTCAAATGAGTATCCATATGCCAGGGATTCAGTCATTTTCCTGTTTTTTTTGCATCATTATATTTTGCCAAAATTATCCATCAGCAGCGTAAGGGTTAAAAAAGAACTATTCCCCTCTTAATTTGAATCTTATACCGTCCCTTCTCTCGTTTGCAGACCAACATTATCTCTTATCTATACTTCGCTTATCTCCGAAACATGCGTTGGTTTTGGTCTCTCTTTGGACTTTTCACGCACTCTTCTCTAGTGGAGGAGAGAAAGATACCGGGGGCTACGGCACCCGAGAGAATTTTTGGCAGAATTTGATAAACATACAATGGAGTATTCCGAACACGATAGCGTACGTATGGCATCTCGTCGGCGAAACTACCAGAATGCCAAATGCTACGCGAGAACTCATGAGATATAACACACGCCGAGAATGAAAGCTGACAGCGTTAGAGATACCAGAGGAATACAAAATGAAGCTAACAGTTAATTCATTAACATATACGCAACCAGAAGTCCACTGCTGTGGAAGAACTTGGCGAATTGGCACGGAGAATGAGACTTGATGGTGCTAAGAATATCATGAGAATTATATCCCCCAAAAATGTATATATATATACATATATATATATATTAAATATAATTATTTTATTAGTTATCCTCCTTGTGAAAAAGGGATACAGCCTGGTATCTTCTAGAAGCCAGCCGTATCGCACGAGGCCGGAGGTCTATATATATATATATATATATATATATATATATATATATATATATATATATATATATATATATATATATATAAATATATATATACATTGTATATAAATATATATATATGTATGTACATAAACATATATATATATAAATATATATATATATATATATATACATATATATATTAGACTCATAAATACATACACAATCAGAAATCCTATGCAATGGGAGTCAAAATGCTGCATAAGAACTCCCAATACACAAGGCACATAGAAAGTGCAACATGAGTGTTTAGGACACCATAGGAACTTAACTCATTAGCACTCAGAGTGGCCAAAACAGGCCTGACAATTTTGGAAATATTCAACTTACAAAAGCATACTTTGAAAAAACATTTGAAGGAGAAATGTTGATTAGAAGCTAAACAACAACTCTCCTTCAAATATTTTGTGAATATTCACTTTATTCCCAAGTTATTTTCAAAAGTATAAGAGTAGCAGACGATAGTATGTAGAGCACCTCTGAGTGTGAATGGGTTAATCCAACCTGTGCTGTGGCTACCTACGTCCTAAGCGAAAGGATGGAAAGATATTTGACCCATCTAAACCCTGCCATGCTGGTAATCATTGGATAGGGCTCGGTGAGCTCTCAGATGAACACCCATGTTCCAGGGTTTCAGTCATTCTTTGGGTTTCTTGCGTCATTTTGTAATTGCCAAATTAGCCAACAGTAGCATGATGGTTAAAGCTAATTCATGACCACATATGCCACCAGATATACAATGCTGTGGATATTCAAATGCAGCACGTTTTAAATGAGGCACTTGTAAGAGAAGGCTAGCAGTCAGTGGCAATGCCTTAGACCACCCGGCTATCGGGGAAGGCAATTTAGGAAAATACTTTACAGAAAGGTTATATGATAAATATTGATCAAAACTCAACAAAAACACAGTTTTTTGGTTTATTTATTCTTTATTCATACCTACCCAGATGAGAACCTCAAGAGGAACTCTTACGCAAGAAAGAGAAATGGCAATGTATGTAAAGGGAGAGACTTGTAAGAGACAGCTAGCAGTCAGTGGCAATGCCGTAGACCACCGGGTTATCGGGGAAGGCAATTTAGGATACCACTTCAGGAAAAGGTTGAATAATAAATATTTATCAGATCTCAGCAAAAACACTGCTAGAAGTTTTTTTGTTTATTTATTCTTTATTCATACCTATCCAGATGAAACCTCAAGAGGAACTCTTAAGCAAGAAAGAAAAATGGCAAAGTATGTAAAGGGAGAGACTTGTAAGAGACAGCTAGCAGTCAGCGGCAATGCCGTAGACCACCCGGCTATCGGGGAAGGCAATTTAGGAAAATACTTTACAGAAAGGTTATATGATAAATATTGATCAAAACTCAGCAAAAACACAGCCTCTTAGGATACCACTTCAGGGAAAGGTTGAATGATAAATATTTATCAGATCTCAGCAAAAACACTGCTAGAATTTTTTTGGTTTATTTATTCTTTATTCATACCTATTCAGATGAGAACCCCAAGAGGATCTCTTATGCAAGAAAGAGAAATGGCAATGTATGTAAAGGGGGTTTGTTCCAAGTGATGACCCCCCAATAGAACCTATTCAATTGAGCTAATTGCTATCACCATAATAACATTTTACAATGACCTTATAAGGGTAGTAATATGAATAAATGATTGCCTCTTACTAAGCAATAGATACAAATACTGTATTCTTCCGATTAAGCGCACGGTGCGGATAGAGGTTGGGAAATTTTTCTGAAGTAGGGGTATGGACGATCTTCCATTTAACCGCACACCTCAATGATCGCCGATCGGAGAGCATTGGCCGTTATTGGGCCTTTGCGCTCTCGCTGTTCAGTTAGCTTAGACGTTTGCAGCTACAATCGCGCATGTGAGATCGTTATTTGGTCAATAGTACAACCATGCGGCGAATATGAACAGTGAGAGCGCGAAGGATCTGCTGAAATTGCGGAATTCAGCGCTGGTTTGCAGACACGGCAAGAGGAAAGGTATGTTATTTTGCTTTTCTTATTTTCTTCTGGGGGGAAGTTTTACGAGTTTTTTGTGACATTTGCGCTGGTCATTCACCCTCTAACCATGAAAAATAGGCCCTTTGCGCTTATTAGGGCATGTGCGCTTAATCGGAAGAATACGGTAATAGGAAGTAGGAATTAACCCAATGAGGATAGTTAGCCATCGAATTTGGAAACAAATATCTTAAATCTTTTTATGCCTGAAGTTTTCTTTGAATTATCATCTCAAATCAAAAAACTTTTCAGAACAAAATATTAAAACATCCAGTGTACACAACATGCAAGTAAACTGAAATGAATACAATTTTCACCCCTTTCTGCTTTTAGGTTCATATCAAAAGCTCTTATCTGAATGACAAGATGCCATGAAAATAACAATGAAATTATCCATCAATTCATGACAATAACAATGGAACTTTAAGCATATATGCATGAATTAACAAAATATTGGCTAAGTTGATAGCTTTAAGTTCTGATTTTAAAACTCTAAGGCCTAAAAAGTTGTTTGTTTCCTGTAACCCTACCCTAACAAGTTTTTTATTCAAAAAAATCTCTACCCTTAAGTTTTTTCCGCCCTCCCAACTCCCAATCAATGTTAAACATGCATAAAACACACATTTTTGACCAAAAAAATAATGCAAAAAAAAAAGAAATTCTGACCTACCTACCCTATTTTTTCCAGAAAACAAAGTATATTTTTTTCTTGGCCTAATAGAAGTTCACAATTTACCTTTAATATACTTTAGTATCATCAAAAGGTCAGGTCACTGCATAAATGCATACATTTTCAAATTTCAAGAAAATTGTAGGTTTATTTCTGATTAAAATTACTTTTTCATATATTTCCATTAATGTGCCTCATTCTGAAAGTGTCACAAAAATTCAGGCCGATTCTGATTGCTACAGACAAGAAAGGGTTAAGACCCCGCTATCTGCAGGTGTAATAACTATTATATTCGCAATTAAGGAAATAGCGATAAATATTTTATCACGCGTACGTATCACCTATTTGCCGGGATGCCAAACTGATGATAAATGATTTAACCTCCCCACGTGGCTTGGGTAGTTAGTATTCCCCGGGCCGACACATTGAGATACGTCATGAAATAAAGTACCGAGAATCTGTACGTGGTCAGAGCTGGTTGTGTTAGGGGCCATATTTCAAACTAATACAATAAGACCTGTCAGCAGTGAGTATAATGAAAATAAATCAAGTTCGCGGTGAACCACTACATACAGAATACCTTATCACATACGCATCAGACTTCCCATAGACTCAAATCATTGGAAATAGTAAAAACTTGATTATTTATCTTATTTTTCAATTTTTATTTTTATCTTTATTTTATTCTATCTTTTTTTTTTTTTGGGGGGGGGGGGGGGGAGAATTTTACAGTGAAAGAAAATATTAAACATTATGGGAAATAAACACATTTTTTTTGAGGGGGGGGGGGAGAAATTTATAATGACAAAAAAAAAATTGAAGGAAATAAACATGGCTTTCACCTTTATTGATTTTCTTTAATATTAACAAATTGATATTTTGCAAACTAATACTTAATTTCAAAGCTATTGGCAAAAGTATAAAGGATCCACATGACACTTTCAAGAGGCAAAGACCAATAAGGGCTCTTGTATCATTTACATTACACAGAAACTCGCACACGTACTGCAACATATGCAGAAAGCGACTTTTGAGCTATTTGCCGCAGCCAGTTGGATTCATATCCACATGTTTCTATTCATCTTATCTATCATACATTAATGGGTTGGCTATATAGTGTACATAGAGATAGTAATTGTGTTGGATTTTCCCACATGTTTACAGGTTTTTTTTTACTGTTTTTTCATGAGAAGGTGTTACTTTTGACTCTTATGCAATAATAGGTTGAATATACAGGTGAACTTGGATATGACGGACCACTGTACGACAGACTTTTGCATATGACGGACGATATTCTTGGTCCCAGTCCGATGCATATCAAGTATTCGTCATATGCATACGACGGATTTTGCATATGACGGACCAATTTTCCTGGTCCCATTGAGTCTGTCATATCCAAGTTCACCTGTATAGTGTAGATAAAGAATGAAGGTGCGATGGATTTTCCTGGATGTTTACAAGTTTTTTACAGGTTTTCCATGAGTAAGTGTTATTTTTAACAGCTCTTCAATCAGTGCCAGGCGTTTATGCTAATTGTGTGGCCAGTGGGAGATTAGGCGCCAGACTCAGAGAGCCGCCATACGCAGGCGGGCGAGCGCCCCGCAGCGATACACTTACGCCCCATCCTACGACAGCAAGAGTTAGGGCGATCATCCATTGTCCATGTATGTAGCTAATGGGAATATGGGAACAAGGAAAGGGGAAAGAAAAGGAGAAAAAAAGGGGAAAGAAAGGGGAAAGAAAAGGGAAAGAAAAGGGGAAAGAAAAGGGGGAAGAGAAGGGGGAAGAGAAGGGGAAAGAGGGAAAGAAAAGGGAAAGAAAAGGGAAAGAAAAGGAAAGAAAAGGGAAAGAAAAGGGGAAAGAAAAGGGAAAGAAAAGGGGGAAGAGAAGGGGAAAGGGGAAAAGAGAAGGGGGAGAAAAGGGGAAAGAAAAGGGGGAAATAAAAAGGGGAGGCGTTTATGCTAATTGTCAGGCCAGTGGGAGATTAGGCGCCAGACTCAGCGAGCCCGCCATACGCAGATGGGCGAGCGCCCCGCAGCGATACACTTACGTCCCATCCTATGACAACAAGAGTTAGGGCGATCATCCATTGTCTGCTATATGCATGTAGCTAGCGGGAAAATGGGGAACAAGAAAAGGGGAAAGAAAAGGAGGAAAAAAGGGGAAAGAAAAGGGAAAGAAAAGGGAAAGAAAGGGGAAAGAAAAGGAGGAAGAAAAGGGGGAAGAGAAGGGGAAAGGGGGAAAGAAAAGGAGAAAGAAAAGGGGAAAGAAAAGGGAAATAAAAGGGGAAAGAAAAGGGAAAGGAAAGGGGAAGAGAAGGGGAAAGGGGGAAGAGAAGGGGAATGGGAGAAGAGAAGGGAAAAGGGGGAAAGAAAAGGGGAAAGAAAAGGGGAAAGAAAAGGGGAAAGAAAAGGGAAAGAAAAGGGAAAGAAAAGGGGGAAGAGAAGGGGAAAGAAAAGGGAAATAAAAGGGGAAAGAAAAGGGAAAGGAAAGGGGAAGAGAAGGGGAAAGGGGGAAGAGAAGGGGAATGGGGGAAGAGAAGGGAAAAGGGGGAAAGAAAAGGGGAAAGAAAAGGGGAAAGAAAAGGGAAAGAAAAGGGGGAAGAGAAGGGGAAAGAAAAGGGAAAGAAAAGGGGGAAGAGAAGGGGAAAGGGGGAAAGAAAAGGGGGAGAAAAGGGGAAAGAAAAGGGAAAGAAAGGGGGAAAGAAAAGGGAAAGGAAAGGGGGAATAGAAGGGGAAAGGGGGAAGAGAAGGGGAAAGGGGGAAGAGAAGGTGAAAGGGGGAAAGAAAAGGGGAAAGAAAAGGGGAAAGAAAAGGGAAAGAAAAGGGGAAAGAAAAGGGAAAGAAAAGGGGAAAGAAAAGGGAAAGGAAAGGGGGAATAGAAGGGGAAAGGGGGAAGAGAAGGGGAAAGGGGGAAGAGAAGGGGAAAGGGGGAAAGAAAAGGGGAAAGAAAAGGGGAAAGAAAAAGGAAAAGAAAAGAGAAAGAAAAGGGGAAAGAAAAGGGAAAGAAAAGGGGAAAGAAAAGGGAAAGAAAAGAGGGAGATAAGGGGAAAGAAAAGGGAAAGAAAAGGGGAAAGTGGGAGATTAGGCGCCAGACTCAGAGAGCCGCCCTACGCAGATGGGCGAGCGCCCCGCAGTGATACACTTACGTCCCATCCTACGACAACAAGAGTTAGGGCGATCAAACATTGTCCATGTATGCAGCTAGCCGGAAAATGGGGATCCGTAAAGAGGAGGGGCTCCAAGAAGGGGGAATAGGGGAAAGAAAAGGGTAGAATAAAATAGAAAAGAAAAAGGGAAAGAAGAGGAGGAAAGAAAAGGGGGAAGAAAATGGGGAAGAAAAGAGGAAATAAGGGGGAAAAGGGGAAAGAAAAGGGGAAAAGGGGGAAAGAAAAGAGGATAGGAAAGGGAAAGAAAAGAGAAAGGGGAAGGAAAGGGTGAAAGAAAAGGCGAAAGAAAAAGGAAAAGAATGGAGGAAGAAAAGGGGGTTAGAAAAGGGTGAAAAAAAGAGGAAAAGCAAATGGGAAAAGATAAGGGTGAAGAAAAGGGTTAACGCAAAAGGGGCAGAAAAGGGGGAAAAAGGGGGAAAGAAAAAGGGAAAAGAAAAATGGCTAGAAAATGGAAAGAAAAGGGGGGAAGAAAAGGGGGAAAGAAAATGGGGAAGAAGGCAACAGGGGGACAGCAAATGAGAGACCAACCATTATCTGTAGTCAGTTCACTAACGCTGATCTCGCCTAATCAGAGGTGAGATGAAGTCTGATTGATGACTCGTCTTCAAGTCTTTGATGTCTGGCTCCCAGGTACTAACGAACCTAATTGATAACGCCGCCTACCTTTAACCCATTAACACTCATGATGCCCAAAACAGGCCTGACTGTTTTGGAATTATTTTACTTACAAAACCATTATCTGAAAAACATTTGAAGGAGAAGTGTTCATCAGTAGCCAAATAACAACTCTCCTTCAAATATTCAATGAAATTGCATTGCATTAGCATTACCTCTAGAGGGAGTAGGACATCAGGAATACTGCCCCCACAAGACCCTTCAAACAGAATCTACAAAATCAGCGATGTCTCACCTTAGATGAATAAAATCAAATGGATATGAAACCAGCCGGTCAACCTGAACACAAGTTGTGATTGCACATGTTGATGCACAAGTTTCTCTGTAATATGAATGATACGAGTGCCCTCATTGGTCCTTATCACCTAGTGATGCAAACTGAGGCCAGATACGAGACCCCTGGGATAGCCTTCAAACAGAATGTACAAAATCAGCAAAGTCTCACATGCATAATCACCCATTTATCCCCAGGTGCATATACATGTGTGCATATTTCGCTATTAACCCTTCCAATGCTGAAGCCATCTATATCAAACATCATATCCAGGCGTGAAAACGTTACCCTTAACCCTTCCAATGCTGAGGCAACTTTCGTCCAAAGCACAAGGACGCAAAGATTTTAAAAAAACATCGAAACCCTATCATGTTGGTACTCATTGGAAAGCTCTCGCTGAGTACTCTCATATGAGTACATATGTGCCAGGGTTTCAGCCGTTTTTTAGTGTTTTTTTGCATAATTTCGTAATGGTCAAATTAGCCACCAGCATCATTAGGGTTAAAGCCGCTAACAAATGTTTTCCTTCCTCTAATATTAATGCGTTACGTAAAAAAGTCGGCGTCGCTTATTGACTATTCCTCGGAAATAGCCGCAATTAATCAGAGATGCAAATTACCAGTTTAGCTCGAGGATCGTAGATCTTGCTTCCGAGTTCAACTTCTCAATTATTCTAGGTGTTGATATTTAAGGCAGGCCCATGTAATACTCTAACAGTTCCTCTCATCTCTGCCCCTCAAAAAATCAATGCCTTTCCGCGGAGAAGTGGGCGTCGTTCGCCAGTACGAACAGATGAGCTATCCAACAGCGGCAAAAATATCAAATTATACCGGGATAGTAATCTTGAGAAAGGTCGTGACCTCTATCACGGCGGGAAAACAACAAAGATCGATTGCTTTGGCTACTCGTACATCCCTTTTTTGATGAAAACCGATGATAAATCTTGCTGGCCATGGATGCTCGCGCTCTCTGTGAATGGGTTTTCTAGCCTTTCAAGGGATAGGTGTTGAAGGCATCCCAGGGATGATAAATGTGTTTCCTGTTCAACCTTTTAAAGGTAGGGGTGTTGGCAAAGTCCAGTGGATAATAAATGCTTTCTTAACCTTACAAGGGGAGGTTGGTGCGCCATTGATTAACAAAGGAATGATGGATGATTTTCTTCCTCTTTTTTACACCACCAAGGGATGTACGTTTTTCTTTTCTAACCTTTCAAAGGAAGTATGATGAAGCCACACAAGGGATGAATAGTGTTTGTAAAGATCTAGCCTTGAACCTGTTCATGCTAAGAGATTTTCTTGACTTTTGTCATCTTAACCTCTGATTTTTTTTAAATCAACTTTGAAATTAAGCAAAATTGGGAAAAATATTTTAAATGAATATTTCTTTTTATCATCAGCTCCACTCTGATACTAGCAGCTGATTGGTCAATTGCTGCGGTGTACAGGACTGTATTGCAGTACTAACATTGCTTTCATTAATTGTCAGTGTTAGGATGCAAATACGAGTCTTCTATGATGTCATGACCTCAAGTTTACAGGTCACAGCCTTGTTTGGGCCCTTAGCGACAGAGAAAAATGGCGGACATTATTCTCTCTTTCACCGCCGCCTGAAATATTTTTTTAGCTTTTAAGACACTATTTGCCAACATGGTGTATATATGGAAATAAAGATGGCAGAAAGTAATTAAGATGGATTAAGTTTGGTATGTTGCACATACATATGGGGGAGCTGATGATAACGTTGTAATTCATACCCTCTTTGTAAAAAAGGGATACGGCCTCCATGGTGTCTACGTTCAGTCAGCCATATGGCTGGCTTCTCGCAGACACCAGGCCGTATCCCTTTTTTACAAAGAGGATAACTAATATTATCACATAAAGTGTAAGCATATGGATACTCATACAATCATATCTATCTATCAATCTATCCATTAAGGTAGCTGCTAATGACTTAGTTGCACCAACAGTCTGCTCAGAGGCTATCAACAGGCTAAAATGGCCGCCCCCAGTGCCTCTATTTTGTGTCTATTAGGAGATGTTTAAACAGCAATATACTTCTTGTATGTAGGTTGGCACTGGAGGGAACTTGGGTTTAAGTAGAGAATACCATAAGAAACTATTTGGGCCTCTGTTTTATCCATGGTGGAATTGTCCTTTAAGCCGTTTACAGTATAAATCTATCTTTCCATTCATCTGTGTTTGAGTGAGTGTGCATATACAAAGCCCTGCAATAAAACAAGCTAGAAGCTTTTTAGTCAGGCAATAAATGGGTTAGTATTTCACTCCAATCACAATAAAACCTTGTCATCATCCTATACACCTTTACTCATCATAATCCACTACACAAGAAATATACAAGGACGGGATTTGCTTACAACATATAACAACAATCTCTATGTAATTATGTGGCCATTAAGATAATGAGATGACTCGGAGCTATGTCAATATTCAGTGATTGATGTTCTGAATATTCTAGGGTCTTCTTAGAAGCAAGCCCTGATGGCCCAGTGATCTAAGTCATTGCCACTGATTGCTCACTGTATCTCACCACTGAGGGTCTACCCTGATGGCTGAGTGGTCTCAGGTGTATATTACCACTGATTGCTCCCTGTCTCCCACCACTGAGGGTCAGCCCCCATCGCAGAGTGATCTAAACCATTGTCAGTCATTGCTCACTGTCTCTTACAACTAAGGGCCTGCCCAGATAGCAGAATCGTCTAAGGCATTGCCACCGACTGTTTTGCTGTCTCTCACCACTTAAGGCCTGCTCTGACAGCCGAGTGGTCTGAGGCATTGCCACTGACAGCTTGCTGTCTCTCACCACTGAGGGCCTGCCCTGATGGCCGAGTGGTCTAAGGTATTGCCACTGATTGCTTGCTGTCACTCACCACTGAGGGCCTGCCCTGATGGCTAAGTGGTCTAAAGTGCTGCCATTGACTGCTCGCTGTTTCTTCACCACTGAGAGCCTGCCCTGATGGCTGAGTGGTCTGAGGCATTGCCATTGACTGCTCGCTGTTTCTTCACCACTGAGAGCCTGACCTGATTGCTGAGTGGTTTAAGGTGCTAGCTGCCACTGATTGCTCACTGTCTCTCAACACTGAGGACCTGCCCTGATGAGTGATCTAAGTCATTGCCACTAATTGCTCAATGCCTCTCACAATTGGGACTTGCCCTTACTCCTAAAAGTCCCTATTTCTACTGTTCTTAAATCATGACATATAGATACGTACAAGAAAAAAAGTTTGTGTTTGCCCCATCAAAAGTGACAGATAACGACACTGTCAAATATTTATACTTTCATAAATATCATTTTTATCACTCATTTCCCTGCTGTTATGTACACGGCACACAATTGGGCAATCTAAACTGCAACTACAAAACACCCGAACCAATTACTGCAGCAGAAAATTGTTCAATTAGTGCGACAACCAGACAGTGGTATATCATCCTGGTCATCAAAGATAGCGCCACAGCAGACAATTGCGCCTCGGTCGTTGGTGCCTCGTGCAGTGGTAATAACAAAGCCATTAATCTAGAGAAAGATTGGGTGTCATTGATACTGCTCGATTCCCAGAACACTGGACTCAGGAACGAGAAATTGATCGGTAGTGTATATATATGTATAAATACAGTTACTCTCATAGAATATATATTTTTCATTATTATCATAATCACCATTCTAATCATCATTATCATTATCATTACTATTACTATTATCATTATCATTATTATTATTATTATCATATTATTATCATTATTATTATTATTATTGTTATAATTATTTTCATTACTATGATCATTAAAATTTTATCATCATTATTATTTTTCATTACTATTATAATTATTACTATTATTATCATTATTATCATTATCATAGTTATCATTATCATTAGTATTATTTCCATTTTTATCATCATTATCATCTTGTTCTCATTATTATTATTATTATTATTATTATTATTATTATTATTATCATTATTATTATCATTATTATTATTATCACTATTATTATTATTGTTATTATTATTGTTATTATCATTATTTTTATCATTATTATCATTATTATTATAATTATTTTTATTATTATTATTATTAGCAGTAGTAGTAGTAGTAGTAGTAGTAGTAGTAGTAGTAGTAGTAGTAGTAGTAGTAGTAGTAGTAGTAGTAGTAGTAGTAGTAGTGGTATCGTTATAATTAATATCATTATCATTATCATCATTATTATTTTTATTATTATCATTATTATTATTATTATTATTATTATTATTATTATTATTATTAATATTATTATTATTATTATTATTATTATTATTATGATCATTATTATTATTATTATTATCATTATCATCATCATTATTATTATCATAATTATCATCATTATCATCACTATCATCATCATCACACTCGTCCAACGGTCAAATGATTACTAAGTAAATTTTAAAAATATCATAGATCAAGATTATACGTTCTGAACGAAACTCAAAGCATAAATGGGTTAACCTTGACCCAAAGACCAAAATTTTATTAAAGGAATTATAGTGCAATCCACTTTCACCCGATCCTATGTGATTAATCTGAAGGACTCCATCGCGACCATATTTGCCCATAAGCATGAAATGTACACGAGGATAAATTCCCGCAGAGTCAACTGGAGCCCCAAGAACCATTGTTTTGTCGAATCCACTTCAATTCCAGTCAGTCGCGATGGAAATTGCCTCTGTATTCGGACGCAGGGAGCAGGAAATTTAATCTGTTTAAGTAAACTAACGGAGAGGGCACGCACTGCTCACCAATCAGCGATGAGGGGACGCACGGAAAGAGACCCGAGAGCGATATCGACGAGGAAATATACAGACAGAGGGAAAACCAACCTACTTACTACAATCACGCCTGAGCCTGTTGTATTTAAGTCAAATATAAATTAACCCATTTGCATCAAGATAGTTCGTCAGACTCCAAAGGTCTTATACAATTGGAAATAAGCTGACCAAAAGAAATATCTTGAGAGATATTTAACTGAGACTTGTACTTTTTACATATATAAATATATATATATATATATATATATATATATATATATATATATATATATATATATATATATATATATATATATATATATATATATGTATATATGAATATATAAATATACAGATTTTCCTGATGGCTAATATATATTTCCCTGATTGAAAGTATCACAGCATGAATATTGGCATAAGGGCACGTCTAGTTGATTATCTGTTTCCCATGTCCCGACCGACCCTTTTTTTGGGCCCGACCCTAAAAAAAAAAAAATTTTTTTTTTTTTTACTTTCCGACCGACCCTGTCCAGAGGAGCTTTTTTTTCTTCTGAGAACTGCATTTTGAATGAAATAAATAAAAAAAAGTCTGAATAATTTGTTTTTGTTTGTACATCGTTTATTTATAATGGAGCCTGCGAATTCAACATTTTTCAAATCTGCACAATTTTCTGTATGAACAAGCTGAAGAATAATACAGAGGGAAATGTGTCTCATGAACATCATGTACACATATTTGTACTTCTTGCCATGGCATTGGCAGCATTTCTGTCACAAATAAAGAAATTTGATACCCTATTATAGGTACTTCTGCCTTTTTTTTTTTTTCCTTTTTTTTTTTTACCCGACCGACCGACCCTAATTTTCAGTACCTTGGACATGGGAAACAGATAATCAACTAGACGTGCCCTAAGGGTAAGTTTCTCAATAACAATTTTCTTTCGTTCTATTTTTGATTTTTGCAAGAAACTGAAACCCGGAGGGCAAGGACAATCCAAGAAATCATTTCCCCAAATCTGGATGCCATTTCTGGTTTCAATCAAACAGCGGATATTTCTTCCTGATTGCGAAAAATGCCACCATATGTGGCTTTAGGATAAGCCATGGAATGTGAGCCGAGTTGTCGATTTCCGCTCTGGGTTTCGTCGATACTCTTGATTTCGCTCGCATGCAACCGTAGTCAGTCTCCGATCAGTTTCACGACGAGCTCGAGTAATCACTATCATCTCTACAATCACAAATGATTTCTGCAAAATCCATCAAATGGGACCTTTGAACAATTCATGATTACGCGGATCGCGCTTCGCAGTCGCATACCCTCGCATGCAATCTCCCCGCTCATGCAACTCTCCTATAAAAGAGGCGTAAAAGCCACAGCGAAGAGCAACGATCTACAGATTTACGTCCGGCTAAATCGCGGAGTGTTGTAACACAGCTTTGGCTGTTTTGTGGTGCATTATGGGATGCGGGGGGCAAAAGTGATCATTAACCCTTATACTGCCAGTGGCTAATTTTGCCAATTCAAAATAACGCAAAAAAGCTGAAAATGACTGAAACCCTGGCAAATGGGTACTCATCTGAAAGCACTCAGCGAGAGCTATCTAATGAATACCAATATGATAAGGTTTTGATGGTTTTGTAAAATCTGCATCCTAAGCTTTGGACCAAAGTTGCCTTAGCATTGGAAGGGTTAACCGCGTGGCTATTGAGGGTATTTGTGTTTAGATTACTCGGGGGAGCACGCTCTTCATATCGGAACACTGAGAGGAAAAGGCAAGCTGCCACTTTATAGGACTTGGGGGAATAAGAAAGATGTACTGACGCATCATACGATCAACTGTTAAAGCAATCAATATCAAAGCAGGAAGAGAGGTTGATGAAGTCATAATTCTTTAACCTTTTCAATGCTGAGATTACTTTTATCTAGGGCACAATAACTCGAAAATCATCTAAATCCTGTCATGTTGGTATTCACTGGATAGCCCTTATTGAGTACTTACTTATGAGTACCTATTTGCCAGGGTTTCAGTCATTTTTTCGGCTTTTATTTATATTATTTTGTATTGACCAAATTAGCCACCAGCAGCAGCATATGGGTTAACCCATTCAAGCCTGGAGTCTACCTGGAGATCTATCTGATGACGTGTCGTCTGGACCTTTCATAGTTTTGAAAAGAGCTTCAGAATGGGGCATTAATTTGCGCACTATTTGAAGAAGAAATGTAGATAGAGTTTCAATGAACAACTCTCCTTGAAATATTTTCCAGATAATGGTTTTGTTAATGAGATATTGCCATAATAGTCAGGCTATTTTGGCAGCTGCTACTTAATGTTTTGTTTAACATTTCTGCATCTAATAGTTTTCTATAATGCCTCTGTGTGGATAATATTACTGAAAAGTCTGGTTTTTGTGGCAACTGAAGGGTTAATCTTGTTACTCCTGGAATAAAATATCCTGATCCCAAAGTACTTCAAGAAATATCTGACTGAAAGTGGAAGTTTTCACACCTGGATGAAAATTTTATAATACCAAAATAATACATTGAGAAATATCTCACTAAATATTTAGGGCTCGACGCTTACAGTGAACCGCTGGCCCCAAGCCAGTAAAAATCCCCCAAAACGGCTTCGAGCCAGTAAAAAAAAAAAAAGAAAATTAAAGAAAATTTTGTAGGACCAGTAAATCCTATGTGTTACTGGGTGTTATATATAACTCAATACTATAAGTTCAGTTCAGTTCAGTTGAGAAGCAAAAGGGCCATTGCCAGGCAGTAAAAGGCGTCACACCCGCAATCTTGATCCACTTTCTACCAAATGTCTTTTGCGATAACACGAGAAAGTAACACCAAATTCTTAAGATAATGCGTCTAAGTAACCAGCCTCGCGAGACCAGCGGGGCTATCAAATCGTAGCTCCGATGTGTTTCTCGTGAAACGTTGCACGTGGCAGGCGATAGGGATGTATTTCCGCGGACCCCCGAGGACCCGGGTATGAAATATTCAGACGGGCACTTGCTGCGAAAGTCGGTACCGTTGAACTGGTCGCATAAATTCTTCATTGTCCCCCGCGCCCTTTAGGGGAAAATAATACTAGCAGCTGGCTTAGTCCCACCAGCAATTCATTTCAAAAACCGAATGGACTTTTTTGTTGTTACTTTTCTATCATTCGTGGCTAAATTATGACAAGTTAGAAACCAAAGTGCCCAAGGAAAACACCAACTAACCCAAGTCACCAAGCTTAGTCAAACCCAGCAATTCATATTAAGGATAGACAGAGTGAAATGGAATTTTTCTGTTACTTTCTGTCATTCAAAGTTAAATTATGACAAGTAAGAAACCAAAGTACCAAAGGACACCACCAACTAACCCAAGTCACCCAAAGTACCCAAGGAAACCACCAACTAACCCAAGTCACCCAAAGTACCCAAGGAAACCACCAACTAACCCAAGTCACCCAAAGTACCCAAGGAAACCACCAACTAACCCAAGTCACCCAAAGTACCCAAGGAAACCACCAACTAACCCAAGTCACCCAAAGTACCCAAGGACACCACCAACTAACCCAAGACACCTTAAGTACCCAAGAAAACCACCAACTAACCCAAGTCACCTAAAGTACCCAAGGACACCACCAACTAACCAAAGTCCCCCAAAGTACCCAAGGAAACCACCAACTAACCTCAATCACCCAAAGTACCCAAGGAAAACACCAACTAACCCAAGTCACCAGTAGTCCATCTCTGGGAAGGACAGAGTCGAATGGACATTTTTCTGTTAAAATATAATCACAGAATCCTGTAGGTAAGGCGTCTAAGTAACCTGCCTCGCGAGACCAGCGGGGCTATCAAATCCAAGCTCCGATGTGTTTCTTGTGAAACGTTGCACGTGGCAGGCGATAGGGATGTATTTCCGCGGACCCCCGAGGACCCGGGTATGAAATATTCAGACAGGCACTTGCTGCTAGAGTCGGTACCGTTGAACTGGTCGCATAAATTCTTCATTGTCTCCCACGCCCTTAAGGGGAAAATAATACTAGCAGCTGGCTAAGTCCCACCAGCAATTTATTTTCCAACGGAAGTGGAATGGATCTTCTTTTGTTATTTTTTGTCATTCAACCGTCTAACCCAGGCTTAGTCCCCAGTCACCAGGCTTAGTGCAAACCAGCAGTTCATATTGAGGATAGACATAGAGGAATGGGTTGTTTTCTGTTACTGTCTGTCATTTGTGGCTAGATTGGGACAAGTCAGAAACCAAAGTACCCAATGACACAAACAACTAACCCAAGTCGCCATTGCCCACTTGCCTCATTGACTGCGAGAGTCGGTACCGTTGAACTGGTTGCATAAATTCCTCATTGTCTCTGGGCGCCCTTTAGGGGAAAAAGTCCTAGCACCTGGCTAAGTCCCAACAGCACTTCATTTTCCAACAAATTGATTTTTTTCTGTTACTTTTCTATCATTCGTGGCTAAATTGGGACAAGTCAGAAACCAAAGTACCCAAGGATACCACCAACTAACCTTAGGCACAAAGCTTAGTATAGTACAAACTTACATAAATATATATATTCAAAGTATGTGATATTTTCTTAAGTATATGGGATATTTTCATAGTCTGGTGAGCAAGATGAAATTGATATCAAGTTGCTCAACTAGTATTTCATATTGCCCTATCTCTATGGAAACAAAAAAATAGGCACCAATTGAAACACTTGCCATGGCAAGTAAAAATCCCTACCGGACAAGTAAAAATCATAACTTTCTTGAACTACCTTTTGGGATACTAGTAATTTGGACTTAACCCATTCATGACTGTAGCAGCCAAAACCGTCTGACTATTTTGGTGATATCTCTCTAACAAACGCATTATTTAGAACATACAAGAAGGAGAGTTGTTCATTTAAACTCTATCTCCAACTCCCCTTCAAATAGTTTGTGAATTCATGCTTCATTCCAAAGTTATTTTCATAAATATGACAGTTCCAGACAGACGACACTTTTCAAGTGGATCTCCAGGCATGAATGGGTTAGGCCTAAAAAAAAGTTGTTTGTTTCCTGTTACCCTACCCTAACAAGTTTTTATTCAAAAAAATCCCTACCCTAAAGTTTTTATCGCCCATCCGACTCCCAATCAACGTAAAACATGCATAAAACACACATTTTTGACCAAAAAAATAATGCAAAAATTTTTTTTTTACCGACCTACCTACCCTATTTATTTTCGGACTGTTACAGGAAACAAACAATTTATTTTTTTAGGCCTTAAGGAATGTAAGAAATGACTTAAGTGTACTTACAAGTAAGTGCCATAAGGTCCCAGAAACCGCACCATTTAAGTCCTCATTGAAGTTAGGGGAGGTTCACTCTCCAACCTGCAACACAGAAAGGAAAAACATTGTCACAAAACTTGCAAAAATATATGAACACTGAACCAAAATTATATTTTCCCATAAGGGCAAGTGACCTCCTGATGTTTTTTACATGGGGTACCAGTGTTACGGATATAATCAAAAAAAGTTGCATCCACCGTCATGTCAAGGTTCAGAAAATGCAAAAATATATAAACGCTGAACTCAAAAATGCTTCCCATAAGGGCAAGTGATCTCCTAATGTTTTTCACCTGCGGTACCAATGTTAGGGTTAGGATCCAAAAAAGTTGCATTCACTCTCGATCATGGCAAAGTTAAAAAAACCCTGCATCCATATAAATCTACCCATCGTTACAAGTCCACTGTGACTGAGAAGAAAACATTTTACGAGTGAAAGGAGATCCTTAATTGCCATTGCTACCTTTCTTCAATACCTTTACACCATGGAGGCTTCATATTATTCTCTTAATTTTAACCCTTATGCTGCTGGTGGCTAAGTTGGCCCATTCAAAATGATGCAAAAAGCCTAAAAACTGACAGAAAACCTGGCACATGGGTACTCATATGAGAGTACTCAATGAGAGCCATCCAATGAATACCAACATGACAGGGTTTAAATGGTTTTCAAAAAGATTTGCATCCTTGTCCTTTGGACAAAAGTAGCATTAATTTTAATGGTTTAAGACATAAAAACCTACCCATCGTACAATTCCACTCTGAGAAGAAACCATTTTACGAGAGAAAATAGATCTTAAATTGCCGTCGCTACCTTCCCTCTCCGCGCAGAGACGAAAAAATGAATCTCAAGACAGGAAAGACACCACAGGTGAGGACGAGTTGCCATGGTAACAGGTTTGAAGCTGTGAAACACTTATCTTGTGGTTCCCAAGGCATCGCTTCCGTTTTTCTTCCCCTTTGCTGGGATGACGAAAAAACAGTTGTATTAACTCTTCCAATGCTGATGCTACATTCTATCAAAGCACAAGAATGCAAAATTTTTGAAAACCATCTAAACCTTGTCATGTTGGTATTCATTGGATAGCTCTCGCTGAGTACTCTCATATGAGTACCCATTTGCCAGGGTTTCAGTCATTTTCAGCTTTTTTGCGTTATTTTGTTTTAGCCAAATTAGCCAGCAGGAGTATAAGGGTTAAGAAGACAACATACAGTAATGATTGGGTTGCCAAAGAAAAACTTGGTCCACAAGGGTCCCAGAGGCGTCAAAACCAATTAGCTTCTTCCACCGAAAATAAACATGGCTGTCTGTTTTGTTCGAATGGAAATGTTTCCTAACAATACCGACACATCAGAAATTACCAAGCACCGACATTTACCCCATCTATCCTAATTGACAGCTAAAATTACCTATTTAACAAATACTTTATTTAGAACCAAACATACACATCTGCATTGAGTTACGTAAATTTTTCTTTTTTTCTCAGTAAAAGGAAGTTAACATTTCTTTTAAGGCCTTAAAGCTCTTCCCAACAGTTGCCACCTATTTACTGGTACTATAGACAGACCAGACTTGTATCATTTGTCTGTAGTAGTGCGTCTCTCTCTCTCTCTCTCTCTCTCTCTCTCTCTCGTCATCTCTCTCTCTCTCTCTCTCTCTCTCTCAGTCTCTCTCTCTCTCTCTCTCTCTTCTCTCTCTCTCTCTCTCTCTCTCCTCTCTCTCTCTCTTCTCCTCTCTCTCTCTCTCTCTCTCTCTCTCTCTCTCTCTCTCTCTCCCTCAGTCTCTCGCTCTTGCTCTCTCTCTCTCTCCCTCTCTCCCCTTCTCTCTTACTCACTCACTCACTCTCTCTCTCTCTCCCTCCCCCTCCCTCCGTCCGTCTGTCCGTCCATCCTTCCCTCTCTCTCTCTCTCTCTCTCATCTCTCATCTCTCTCTCTCTCTCTCTCTCTCTCTCTCTCTCTCTCTCTCTCTCTCTCTCTCTCTCCCTCCCTCCCCCTCCATCCCTCCCTCCCTCTCTCTCTCTCCTTTAACTACACTTGCCTGGCATGATTAGCCTGTGGTTACAGTAGTCAGCATTAATTGTTTTTGTGTAATAGGATCTTAAGCCCAGGGCTGACAGCAGTAATTACCACTGAGATCAACAGACATGTGTCTTACACACGGAACTTTTTTCTAAGCTGAGAGCTCAGTCATCCATCGTGGGCCCACGGTAGTTATTCACACTATAAATGGGCTGTGCACCCAAGGGACGTTTTGTTGCAGAGGAGTTCTGGAAGTGTTTTTCATTTCCATCTACACAGGTTTCATTCTCTCTTTCATTGGACTATTTCTCAGTCTGTCTCAGTCTCTGTCTCAGTCTCTGTCTCTGTCTCTCTTTTCTTCTCCCCCCCCCCGCTGTTTTGGAAGTGTTTTACATTTCCATTTACACAGGATTTTTTCTCTCTTTCGTTGGACTATTTCTTTGACCTGTCTCTGTCTGTCTCTCTCTTTCTCTATCTCTCTCTCTCTCTCTCTCGCTCTCTCTCTCTCTCTCTCTCTCTCTCTCTCTCTCTCTCTCTCTCTCTCTCTCTCTCTCCTTATTTTAAGTATGATATTTCTTAAGAGGGGAAAATATATTTAATCACTGCTTTCTTAGTAAGTAGGTTTATATCCAGAAACACTTCCTTTACTATAAAAATACATCATTCTCCCTTTGCCTGGGAGTGACCTAATGACAGAGACCTCGAGCCATGAACGATGGACAATCCAGAACCTTCAGAAATGGATGAGTTGTACTTGTTTCAAGTCTTGACACACCATAATTTAAAGTCAAATATTATCAATACTAATGAAACAACTGCCCTCCCCAAAAAAACAGCGAATTCATGGAGAATTTCCTGAAATGGATGAGTTTTGCTTAATCAAGTCGTGACACACCATTATTCAGAATCAAATACTATCAATGTTAATGAAACAACTGCCCCAAAAACAGCAAATTCATGAGCCAATTCCTGACACATTGAAGTAAGATTTTATTCGGTCTCATCAAGAACTTTCAAAAATTGATGAGTTTTGCTTGTTTCTGGTCGTGACACACAATAATTCAAAGTCAAATACTATCAATACTAATGAATAACTGCCTCCCCCCCCCCCCCCCCAAAAAAAAAAAAAGAAATCTGGCAAATTCATTGGGCAATTCCTGACACATTAAAGTAAGATTTCATTCGGTCTCATCAGTCAATGGCGTTCATCCATCATGTTCAGAGATACCGCGCTGTGATGCTATCTCCCTCGGAACCTTCCCGCAACGGCGATATCATACGCCAGGCTCACTCCCGCGCGGTAATTCATGGCTTAATAACGGGCTGTGATTGGTTGATTCGGCAACATCAATAACCAGCACTATCTCTCGTTGTGACTCTGATAAATCTGCTCTGTGATTCTCACCAACTACAATCAGGCTTCATTGAGTTGCAACTAAATCGCTCACGGAAAACAGGCAATTTCAGAGTGAACAAGCACTGTTGTGAGTAGAGATAAAAAAATATTCAAGATCATTTCAGTATTGCAGAGTTCAACAGTACAAAAATATTTGCGTTCTTGTGCTTTGGATGAAAGTAGCCTCAGTATTGGAAGGGTTAATGTCTGTATGGATCCGTGGGTCCCAGAGAAGCCATCAATTAAACACATCTCATGCCTACCAGCAGTGCTACTTCATATAGCTACTCCCCCAGCACTGAAGTGTACTTACTCCACCTCATAACAGCATCATTACTCCACACAACTCCCAAATACTTCATAACAACATATTCCTGCCAATGGGCCCCGTTTTCCCACTAAGTTCCTCTCAAACCAAACTAAAGCCCCCATCTCCAAGTGTGTCTTTCTCAAATCAAACACTTGATTTAAGGGGAGCAATTACCAAAATAGACCCCTTGTATCCCAGTATGTCATTCTCCAACCAAATGCATGTTTTCGGGGGAGTGATTACCTCAATGGGCCCCGCCTTCCAACATGTCCTCAGACCTAAAGCATATGTTTAAAGAAAGTGATCCCCTCACTCAGTGGGCCCCGTTTTCCCATCGTTTCCTCTCAAACCAAACACTTGTATTCAGGACAGTTGATTCCTTCAATAGGCCCCATTTGCCCAACAAGTCCTTCTCATACCAAAAGTACAATTTCATGGGAGTAGTTACCTAAATGGGGCTCCGTTTTCCAATAAGTCTTCAAACCAAACACATGTTTTTAAAGGAAGTGATCCCTCTATAGGCCCTATTTTCCCCATCATGTCCTTTTCAGACCAAACACTTGCTTTCAAGGGAATAATTACCAAAATAGACAGTTATTCTAGTATGTCATTCTCAGACCAAAGGCGCATTTTCATGCTAGTGATTACATCAGTGACGCGGTTCCCCTTCTCAAACCAAAGGCAGGCTTTCCGGGGAGTGATTACCAAAATAGGCTCCGTTTTCCAAAATGTCCTCAAACCAAACGCATGTTTTTAAAAGGAAGTGATCCACTCAATAGGGCCTGTTTTTCCATTGCATCTTTCTCAAACCAAACACTCGTGTCAGGGGACCAATTACCAAAATAGACTCCGTTTTTCCAGTATGTCATTCTCAAACCAAAGGCGCATTTTCATGCTAGTGATTACATCATCGACCCGATTCCCCTTCTCAAACCAAAGGCAGGCTTTCAGGGGAGTCATTACCTATCGAGAGTTCTCTGATTGAGGGCGGATGGTACTTAAGGGAGGCCGCATTACGGATTGTTGAACTAGTTCATGTCATGGTAATTACGGCCATTATGGTACTCTAGATACGCTACAATTCCAGTCAATATCTGATTCTACTTATCCTTGTGGTCCTCTTGCTGTTTCGTGGCACTGCAGCAACATCATGCACCGCTCACAGTGGTGTGTAGTACCACAAGGTCAATTTTTGGATATACAACCAGCAGGTCTCGTGCAACGGCCTCAGCACTCAAAAGGTGCGTTTTGCGCATAGCATGAGCAACTTACTCTATAATGTAAACATAAACAAGAGCCCTTATTGGTCTCTGTTACCTAGTGACCAACGTCAGTTTTCATATTCTAGTCCTAGCCAGCAGGGGGTCTGGACGTCTTTTGGACACCCAAACCCTCAAACATCTGTCAGGAAAACCAGATTGTATTGAGTAATTTCAGAAAATGTCAATATAGACCCTGTTTCATATCTATTTTGACTGCAAGTTTTTCTCTAATGTTGGACAATAATGGTAGCACCATGCACTGATCAGAACATGCAAATCAGACTACCAACCAAGAACTTTGTGTGGTTTATATATTTTCACTTTATTTTGATATTTTCTCTCATTTGTTGCACTGTGTTATCCTTGTAAATTGCTCAAACAACCATGCACCACTTATATCATCCATTACTTTATTCAGAATAATATCAACAACTCTCCTTCATATATCTTTATGAATTTTAAAGTTATCATTAAAATTATCATAGATCCAGACGACAATTTTAAGCGAATCTCTTAAGCTTTAGGGTTAAGTTTAGCTTGGTTTGTGTTAGTTTCAAGCAAAACATCATATATCTTATAAAATCATTACGAATTTTAAAGTTATTATCTAAATTATTATAGATCCAGATTACAATTTCAAGTAATCTCCTAAGCATCAATGTGTTCAGACCAGCTTGATTTGTGTTAGTTCCAAGCAAAACATGGAGAAAAGAGAGCCAACTGATTGATTGCAACGATAGTACCTTATAAGGCAAATCAATCTCCCTCAGTGAAAAAACGCTAATGAACGTGCAACGTCCTTGAAAGCTGGGCAGAAAATTGTGGCGAAAAATGACTTCTCACAAGGCTAATGACATCCTACAGCTTAGCGCTAATCACGGAGAATCTGATTAGCCTATTAGCAAAATCACCAACAAACGAGATCGTTGATTACAATGTAGCATTTCAAAAATACTCATCAGGAGCAAATACAATCAGGGCTTCTGATTGGTTAATTTGGACTTTTTGTATTATCACACTATTAATTTGGTAACACTAACTGCCATCTAGCGCAAGGTAAATGGTTGTCAAGGCAACCATAAAAAGATCAGGAATATCAATTCTGATGAAAATTACTTTTGGGTAAATTTTTTGTCGCGATACACCCTGAGACTTCATTAATGCGGGGCAATTGACAATCAGATATCTATGATGCCATATATGGTCATGCTCGGAAAGGTCAAAACATCATCCCAGAGAGGAAGCGATATTTTCATGTCAGAGCAAGGCTGCAGATTGGGAATGATACGATAGAAATTAATCCATTTGTCCTTGAAGATGTCATATTCAGGACCTAGTTTTCTTTGGGAAAGTACTTCAATATAAAGGATGAATTCACGAAGTATTTGAAGGAGGGTTGTAGGTTGGTTTTTAATCAATATTTCCCCTTCAAATATTTTTCTTTAAAAAGGCTATGATCACTACAATATCAACAAAATTGTTAGGTGCTTTAGGCATAAATTGGTTAACCAGGCAGCCAATAGATACATTTTCATTTTTTTCTTCAAACTGCATTGAATTGAGGAGAAATGGTAATCTAAGCTCTATCCACTTCAAGGGGGTGCCATATATCCCAGCAGTCAAAAGCAGCCTAACAATCTTGGTGAACTCCTGCAAGTAAATGCAAAGTCAAGAAAATATTTCATGGAGAAATGTTTACCCTACCTCACCTAAAACCCTCCTTCAATTACTTAGTAAAATCATTATAAATTTTAAAGTTATTGTCAAAAGTAACATAGATCCAGACGACAATGTCTGGAGGAACTTGTAAGCATTAATAGGTTAACCCATTAATACTTCAGCGTTCCTCCAGAAATTGTCGTCTGGGTCAAAGAGACTTTTGACTGAAACTTTTGAATTGAAGATAATTTTACTAAATATTTGAAGGAAAGTTGTTGGTAATGTTCTGATCAGCATTTCTTCTTAAAATATTTTGCCAATCATGCTTTAAGAAGAAAGATTTCATCAAAATTGTCAGGCTGGTTTTGGCCGCTGTGAGCATTAATGGGTTAAGGCTACGTTGACAGCTTCGGGCATGTTTTCCATATATAGCCATTACTATAAGAGCCTCTAGTGTCTGGCCACATGGTGGCAGGTGCATTATAATCTATAAATGCTTGTTTACTAAATCATGCTGGAAGTTTCCTTCGAAAATAAATTGTCTGGAACTAAGATATTTTTGAAAATAACTTTCGAATAAAGAACAAATTAGAAAAATATTTGAAAGAGAAATGTTTATTTAGGTCTGATTAACATTTCTCCTTGAAATATTTTCAAAAAGATGTTTTTGTTGGAAAGATATCATCAAATATTTCTGGCCTTTTACGGCTGCCGCAATGAAGGATGAGTTAACCCATTCGCACTCAGAGATCCCCAGGAAAGTTTTGTCTGCTATTTTCATACTTTTGAAAATAGCTTGGAAATGAAGCAAATTCTCACAAAATATTTGAAGGAGAGTTGTTGGTAACATTCTGATAAACATTTCTCCTTCAAATATTTTTGATAAAAACGCTTTTGTAAGGAAAATATCAACAAAATAGTCAGGCCTGTTTTGGCCGCTCTAAGTGCCAATGAGTTAACCCATTTATGACTGAAGCGGCGGAAACTGCCTGACTATTTTGAGGATATCTCTCTAACAAAAGCTATATTTAGAAAATATTTGATGGGAATATGTCCATTAGAACTCTTTTTACAACTCTCTTTCAAATTTCTTTTGAATGTATGCTTAATTCCAAAGATATTTTCAAAAATATAACAGAACCAGACGACACTTGGCAAGGAAATCTCTGGGCTTGAATGGGTTGAAGAAAGATGGATGGAAAACTGCCTATATTGGTCAATGTCAAACAGAACACTCAATATGATAACACTTCATTCCCTTAAAAGATTAGTTTTTGACTGAGGGCAAAAATGGACCCTTTTGATAGTGTTGTTAGGCCTAAAAAAAAAGTTGTTTGTTTCCTGTAACCCTACCGTAACAAGTTTTTATCCCAAAAAATCCCTACCTCAAAAGTTTTTCCTCCTTCCCAACTTCCAATCAACGTAAAACATGTATAAAACACACATTTTTGACCAAAATAATAATGAAAAAGAATAATTTTTGACGACCTACCTACCCTATTTTTTTCGGACTGTTACAGAAAAAACAAACAATTTCTTTTTTTAGGCCTTAGATGGCAAGCAGTCGGTAGACCACTGGACTTATGAGACAGCCCTAATAGTAATGGATATACTTTTAAAATTTATTCATTTTATAATAAAAGGATTCGCCACCCTTTTTTTTAAGGGTAGCTTAGACATGTAAGAAGGAGAGCTATATATGCAGACGACACAGCATGAACGGCGATATGAAATGAATATGAAACTCTTCAAAGTAATCTCTCCCTATAACTGAGTGACACAAATTAACCCTTCCAATGCTGAGGCTATTTTTGTCCAAAGCATAGAGACACAAAGATCTTTGACGACCATCAGAACCCTGTCTTGTTGGTATTCATTGGATAGCTCTCGCGAAGTGTTTTCAGATGAGTACCCATATGCCAGGGTTTAGGCAATTTTTTCTATGTTTTTTGCAACATTTTGTATTGGCCAAATTAGCCACCAGCAGCATAAGGGTTAAAGAGTAAGAAATGAAGCTTTTCCGTGGTTGCCCCATTTTAAAGAGGAATCGAACCCCTACTCGCCCCGGCTTGGGATTGAATTCTGTACCCCAAGCCTCCCAGACGCCAGCAATCTAGGCACCGCACCATTGAGTCTAGTCCAGTAATGAATAAACTTGATTGATACACCTGATTCCACATAATTTGCTCCACATACTGGCCAAGAAAATAAAATGCTTCTTCATAATCCATCTTTATGACGGGAACATCTGGTCTACGTAATGATAACAAATAGTTTATGACATACCGGCTAAAAAATTGTCATTTTGTATCCATCTTGAAAGAGCACATGGCGGCCCTAATTGTAAAGTCTGGATAAATATTAGTTTATTGCACCCCGCGGGGTGAGCTGTCATATTTCTCCGCCAAATCGTGCCACGGTGCACTGACGTGTCACCGAGCCAGTATGCCACAATGTGAATCTTTTAACCATTAACACACATAGTGACCAAAAACCATCTTGACTAGTGTGATGCTATCTCTTAACCCTTACATTTTATGCCATAAACTATTATTATTATTATTATTATTATTATTATTATTATTATTATTATTATTATCATTATTATTATTATTATTATCACTATTATCATTATCATTATTATTATTATTACTATTATTATTATTATTATTATTATTATTATTATTATTATTATTATTACTATTATTATTATTATCATTATTATCATTATTATCATTATTATCATTATTATTATAATTATCATTATCATTATCATTATTGTTATTATTATTATTATTATTATTATTATTATTATTATTAATATTATTATTATTATAAATATCATTATCAATAATAAATGTTTTGTTCCTAAAAGATTTTCATTAGCATCAGAAAAACAGGACAATTTGCAGATTAACGTTACTGCATGAATCTTTAATAGAGGCTGGATCCCTTTCGGTTCATTCCTCTACTATTTTATCGCTGGCGAGGCGTGAATAAAGTCGTCCCCGCTGTCATCGTCGGCGAGAGCGCCAGACATCTTGGTTTGCCGTTAATACATAAGTCCCGTCTCAAGGGCTCTCGTATAATACACGCCAAGCTGGAGGTGAGAGGGTCCGCCCCCTGGATGTCTGCAGGATGACGTGTGATTGGACAAAAATGGAAAATGGAATACTTTGTGTATGTGTGTATATATATATATATATATATATATATATATATATATATATATATATATATATATATATATATATATATATATATATATATATATATATATATATATATACATATATATATATATACAGGTGAACTTGGATATGACGGACCACTGTATGACAGATTTTTGCATATGACGGACAATATGCTTGGTCCCAGTCCGATGCATATCAAGTATTCTTCATATGTATACGACGGATTTTGCATATGACGGACCAATTTTCCTGGTCCCATTGAGTCTGTCATATCCAAGTTCACCTGTATATATATATATATATATATATATATATATATATATATATATATATGTATATATATATATATATATATATATATATATATATATATATATATATATATATATATATATATATATATATATATATACATATATATATATATATATATATTTATATATATATATTATATATATATATATATATATATATATATATATATATAGATAGATAGATATAGATATAGATATATATATAGAGAGAGATATATACATGTGTATATCTATATCTATATTTATACTTTTAATAACTCTCCATCAAATATTTTGCGAATTTATGCATCATTCGAAAATTATTTTCTAAAAGTGTGTCAGGTAGATCTCCCAGCACAAATAGGTCAACCATTCCAATGCTGAGACTGCTTTCATCTAAGCACAAGAACGCAAACAATTTTTTAAAAACATCTCAACCCTGTCATGTTGGTAGTCATTTGATAGCTCTCATTGAGTACTCTCATTTTTAAGAGTTTTTTTGCATAATTTTATATTGGCCAAATTAGCCACAAGCAGCATAAGGGTTAAAGTCTCCCCCTCTTGTAGAAGGGTAAAACCATGGCAGTCGTCCCAGGAACTGTCCGTTGTATCGAACGTGACATCCAACACGACCACACCTTCACGCCCGTCTCGACGCTGCAGCCAACCAATCAAACGCAAGAATGAGCAGTAAGCAAACCAAGCCGTTGACAGATGCCGTGATTAAAAGTTTAGCCCGAATCTTCGGCTCAGGATCAAAGCAGCTCGGAACAAGCCTTCTGCGTCTCGCCGCCAACAAGAGCGTGGATTTCCCGATGTATTTTCCGAGAGCCGTTATTGAGCTTGGCACCGCCCCGCCTTGCGGGTATTTAGCCAAAATTAGCCGAAATAATTTCGCCATAATCGGCACGCAACGCTCATTGGAGTCCTGGATCGTTGCGACTGTCCAAATAGCGACGCTGACATGCCTACAAGGTCAATACAGAATGGGAGTGAAGCACATTGAGTCAACAGTGACACTTCTCTTACCAAATGTTGTTCAGACTTACTTATTAAACCCGAAAAATTTCCCAGAATTATCATCTAAATTCCTCTTGAAAATTGTCTCTTAAATTGTCATCAGTATGTAGGATACTTATTTAAATGCATAAATATTTAAGGTAATAAGTAATTATGCATAAATTGGCAAACTATATGTTATATATATGTCTCTCTTCTCAAATTGTATGGAATGCCTGGAACATCCTAGGAAAATTACAAAAGATTCAAGACCCAAGGTGATCTGAGTAACAATTTATCACTACAGGCATGAATGGAATGGAATGGAATTTTGACTTTCGTCACCTTTTCTGCCAAATTGTGACTAGATCATGACTAACCAGTTGTAAGTAGTGGAGGAAACTAGAGGGCCTGGGGAAAAACCACTACCTAACCCCAACTGTCAACTTTCTCACATGCCCTGGATGGCATTCAAACCCAGGCAGTGTTGAAAGACAGCTAGCAGTCAGTGGCAATACCTTAGACCACACTACCATCAGGGCTGGCCCTCAGTAGTGATAGCCAGCTAGCAGTCAGTGGCAATGCATATGCCCCTACAGGCATAAATGGGTTAATGTCAATGTTGGTTCATTTATGTGTCTGGCTAGTAGGACTGATGGAGTCAATATGTAGCTTGGATAGCTCCAATTATTGCCAATTTTCTTATCAGAGCACACAAACCATTGGTTCAATTATTCTATTCATGCCTTTTCCATCAAAACATTTGCGTGATAACAATCGACAAATCACCTTCAAATATTAAGCTAGATTTTGCATTATTCCCAAGTAATTAAAAGAACCATCAATTAGAAGAATTATTGAATCCAGATGACAAGCAGAACATTAACCAATTAATGCTTAAGGGTTCCTTTAGGAATCGCATTTCGTATTTTTGATACCTTTGACCATAACTTGGAAATTCAGTATGATTTTTAAAGATATTGGAGGGAGCGTTGGTAATAGTGCCTTGATTAACATTTCTCCTTCAAAAAAAATTTTCAAATATGATTTAACCATAAATATTTCACAGAAATTATGCTTTTGGCGGCTGTGAGCATTAATGGGTTAATGGATTTGCAAGGTCTGAAAGCGTTGAGCATAACTCATCAATCAATTAAAAGGAATATTGGATATGTATAGGAAGAGGAAAAGGAAAAACACAACAGGAACCATAACTTCAATCAAAATATTTCTTAAGATAGTTCTTTGCTATCAAGAACTTCAGTACATGTCAGGCCACTGTGAGTATTAATGGGTTAACCCATTCGCACTCAGAGTTCCTCTAGAGAGTATCGTCTGCTACTTTCATACTTTTGAAAATAACTTTGGAATAAAGCTAAAATTCACAAAATATTTGAAGGAGAGTTGTTGTATGGCATCTGATCAACATTTCTCCTTCAAATATTTTCCAGAAAATACTTTTGTAAGCAAAATATTTTCAAAATTGCCAGGCCTGTTTCGGCCGCTCTAAGTGTAAATGGGTTAACAGATGCCCATTAATACTCATAGTGGCCTAAAGACGCCTGACAAATTTTCAGGCAAAAGTATGTTTGGGAAAATATTCAAAGGAGAAATATTCCTTAAATCCTAACCAACAACTCCTCTTCAAATATTTTGTAAAATCATTCTTAATTTACAATTTATTGCCTAAAGTATAAACTATCCAGATGACAATTTTAAGAGTGCCTCTCAAGCATTAACGGGTTGAGCATAAATCGGTTAACATGTCCTTTTCAAGGCAGCCAATCAGATCCATTGTTTTCTAGCTCTATTGTTCCATGTGACAATTCGACCAGCACCTCCAAGGTCCCTGTCATTCACAAGGACTCGTTAATCAACGCTTCCTTAAATACTTCTCTTAAACCTTCAAATGCTGAGAAGCTGCCATATTTCTCCACCAAATAAGGCCATGGTGTGCTCTTGTCACCAAGCCAGTATGCAGCAAAATGAATCTTTAACCATTAACGCTCATAGTGACCAAAAACCATCTTGACTACTATGATGATATCTTTTAACCCTTCCAACGCTGAGGCTACTTTCATCCACAGTGATTTTTGAAAACCATCTAAACCCTGTCATGTTGGTATTCATTGGATAGTTCTTGCTGAGTACTCTCAGATGAGTACCTATGTTCCAGACTTTCAATCATTTTCAGGGCTTTCGCGTCAAATTCACCACCACCAGTATAACAGTTGAGTCATTAACGCTCAAAAGTGTTTGGAAATTGTCATCTGAATTTTTGATACTTTTAACACTTTTTCGCTATTACTTTAGAATTAAGTATGATTTTACCAAAAAAATGAAGGAGATTTGTAGGCAGCGTCCTTAATAACATTTCTCCTAAGCTATGCTTTTACCTGAAAGGTTTTACCCAAATAGTTAGGCTTGTTTTGGCCGTTAAGAGCATTAATGGGTTAAGAGAACCAACATGGGTTTGGCATCGCCACTTTGGAAGCTTGCCTTTTAACCCATTCAAGCTCAGAACTCTCCGTGATAATAGCCGTCTGCATCTATGATACTTTTCAATGTAACTATAAAATTAAGCATTAATTCACAAAATATTTGAAGGAGATTTGCAGATGTTCTCCTGATCTACAATTCCCCTCGAAATATTTTACGAAAAATGCATTGCTCGCAAAACTATCTCGAAAAACGTCAGGACGATTTTTTTCATTTACAGACATGAATGGGTTACAGGAGCCAATACGAAGGAAGAATTGACGCTTTGGAAGTTTGCCGTTTCAGTAATCAAGGCTCCCGAACGTGCGATAACTCACGGCAAATTAGCCGAGATGAGTTTGAGGCGAGGCCCAAGTGGGACACGCCATTGTTTCACATATTACTTAGATACACCGAGGACTCAAGCGGTAATCTAAATGCCTACATTTCCCAGACCGGTTTAATATTGCAATAAATTACTTTATTTCCTCTGGCCTTTTAATTACGCACACTTCGCCTGATGAATGTACTTGATGTATGTATCTGCCTATAGAATTCCCTTAACCTATTCATGACTGGAGATCTATTTGACCAGTGTCGTCTGGACTTGTCAAACTTTTGAATATAACTTTAGAATGAAGCATAAGGCGACCCGTAATTGAATTGTAGTTTCCCGGATCCGCCGAACTAAAAGAAAACCACCCGACGGAAAAAAAAAATAAGTATCAATTTTTTTTTTATCATAGACGGCCGACCCAACTTTAAAGTATCCGATGAGAAATATAAAACAGTTGGAAATCTCGCCAGACAACATGTTACATGAGAGAATTAACAAAGAAAAACATGAATCATAAGATATATTTCAGCAAGACATCGAAGAAATTGATGTCTTGCGTGAAATTCAATGTGCGCGCCACAATTGAAAACGATCGCAGGCGCTGTTGATCGAGTGTTGCCACCTTTGTTTACGATCAACAGCGTTCGTTCTCTGACATTTTTTGGCTAGATTAAATGACATGTAAGTCAATAAGATGTCAGGGAACACTATTATCAACTTAGAAATTTATATTTTCTAAGTTGGAACGATCAACAATGAGTTGAAGACAATGGATTGAATTCGAAAATAGCGTTCGCTATTTTTGAATTCAAAATGGCGGCCACGGCAGATCGACCATTTGATTAAAGTTGGTTCAGTTAATATGTATTAGTTATCTAACTTGACCTTATAGTCATACTTATTTCCCGACTTAATAATGCTCAGGTTCAGAAAAAAAATAAAAAATTACGATTTTTATTTTATTTTTATTTACCTCCCTACCGACTCTGTAAAAATGGTCTGGGAAAGATCCGGGAAACTACAAATCAATTAAGGGTCGCCTAAATTTGAAAAATAATTGAAGGAGAGTTGTAGATAGAGTTCTGATGTACAATTCTCCTTAAGTTATTCTCTTAATACTGCTTTTGTCAGAGAAATATCACCAAATTTGTCAGGTGATTTTGGCTACAACAGGCATGAATGGGTTAACCTATTTGTGCATATAGATGCCAAAAAACAACCTGATAACTGTGACTCAACTACAAAATTTAAAGATCTCTCTCTAATATAAGCATAATACGGAAAATATTTGAGAGAGAAATGTTTCTTCAAAATGCGAACAATATCCTTAAATATTTTTCCAAATTTGAGTTGACACTGCTATTCATGTAATTCCATAATTAAGTGAGAGACTACATATGGTATTTCCCAAGAAGAAATCAACAACAGTGAATGACCGAAGGAACACTCTTAACCCTTCCAATGCTGAGACTACTTTCGTCCAAAGCACAAGGATGCAAAATTTATTGAAAACCATCTAAACCCTGTCATATTGGTATTTATTGGATAGCTCTCTGTGAGTACTCGGAGATAAGTACCCATGTGTCAGGGTTTCAGTCATTTTTTGCATCATTTTGCATCATTTTGCATCATCTTGTATTGGCCAAATTAGCCACCACCAGCCATAAGGGTTAACCCATTCATGCCCAGAGATGCCCAAATATGGACAAATGATTATGGTAATATCTTCGTATCTCTCTCTAATATAAGCATTAAATATGGGAAATATTCAAGAGAGAAATGTTTCTTCAAAATGCGAACAATATCCCTAAATATTTTTCCAAGAGACTACACATGGTATTTCCCAAGAAGAAATCAACAACAGTGAATGACCGAAGGAACACTCTTAACCCTTCCAATGCTGAGACTACTTTCGTCCAAAGCACAAGGATGCAAAATTTAATGAAAACCATCTAAACCCTGTCATAATGGTATCTATTGGATAGCTCTCTATGGGTACTCAGAGATAAGTACCCATGTACCAAGGATTCAGTAATTTTTTGCACCATTTTGTATTGGGGCCAAAATAGTCAACTGAGCAGCATAAGAGTTAAGTGTTAGAGACTACAAATGGTATTTCCTAAGGAGGAATCAACAACATAAAAAGGGTGAATGACCGATAAAGCACTCTCAAGGTGCTATTTTCAATCAAGTGGTAGGTCTAACTTGTAATTAATTGTGGTTGATGTATCTGATTAATTACCTGCTTAAAGAGTAGGAAAGAATATTGTGATTAAAATGTGCATGATAATAGAAATAAGGGCTCGACATAACAGATAGCCCCATAGTCATGACTATCTTATCAGAGAAAAATGGCATTTCGCGCAAGCTGAACAAGCCCTCAACTTGCCCGGCTTGACTATCATTAGAATGGAAATTGAAAGCTCCATTCATTCTGGATACCCCAAATATTTTTGTAAGAATTTTTTTAAACAAGTTAATTTCGAGCATATAATTCCCATCGATTGTAGTGTATATAGACATTTTGTTTTATTTCATTCAGTGAATACATGTCTATGGTTGTGGTATGTAGGTATGTCATTGATATCCCTTTTTTATTCGATTAATTGCTATACTCTTTTTGATATACCAATTCGATTTGATTCGGTTCGATACCCCGTGTCTTGGCCATATGCCTGAGTAAAGTACACCATTCCTTCCAATTTCTCTTACAAAAGCCATAGAAAATACTTCAATATTTAGTCAGTTTCACTTTTCATTAGTTTAACAGGAAAATGCCTTTTAACAGGAAAATGTTTTTTATCAATAATCATAGGGCATTATTGGGGTAAAAATTAACTGTAACCCTGGCAAATGGGTACTCATCTGAAAGAATTCAGCGAGGGCTATCCAATAAATACCAACATGACAAGGTTTAGATGTATGGTTTTCAAAAACCTTTGCATCCTTGTGCTTCCGGCGAAAGAAGCCTCAGCATTGGAAGGGTTAATCCCTGATACTGAAATCTAGAAGACCTAGGACTTAATCATACCTGGCACAGCAACATATCTAGTACCTTATGATCGAGTACACTTTCTCCCTATCTCCCAAGGATTTTATTGGTACTGCGACATATCGTGTACCTTATGATCGAGTACACTTTCTCCCTATCTCCCTAGGGTTTTACTATTACTGCGACATATCTAGTACATCATGAGCGAGTACACTTTCTTCCTATCTCCCTAGGGTTTTAATGGTTTTGCGACATATCTAGTACATCATGATCGAGTACACTTTCTTCCAATCTCCCTAGGGTTTTAATGGTACTGCGACATATCTAGTACATCATGATCGAGTACACTTTCTCCCTATCTCCCTAGGGTTTTATTGGTACTGCGACATATCTAGTACATCATGATCGAGTACACTTTCTTCCAATCTATTGTTAGTACCTGCATCACTGCCCTCCGATACTGACTTCATACCCCGCTGTATTTTTATGGAGCTTGTCATTAGCTCAATGAGCGACCACGCTCTCTCCGTAATGGTATCACCTCTGGGGAAGAGGGAGCGCCATTTTTCCTGCATCTTACCCAAGAGGGCGGAGACTAATATACCTTAACCCTTCCAATGCTGAGGCTACTTTCGTCCAAAGCACAAGGAAGCAAAGATCTTTAACAAGAGAGACGCTGTCAGCGTCAGCTTGTGGGTTCCTTTTGTTACTGTTATTATGGTCTTTTATGAATATTTATTTCTCAATCAATTTGTATATTGCAAGGTCTGCTATTAGATGTGGTTATTATAGTGTGTATCATGCAATAAAATTGTATGTTATGTATTGTTCAATGTTAGCATGTATTTTCTCTGGTCAAGGTACTTTATCTAATTAATATGCTGATTGGTTTATCAATGGATTAATAAAGACAATTACAAATATTTGACATGTTATATCAACAGCCCGCAGCAGCTACCAAAAGACTCTTGGGAATCTCCAGAAGCAGCAGCAGTTGACCTCGCAGCAATCGTCGAGCGCCGCCGCTTCCGCGACCCCGCAGCAGCTGGCCACGACCTTTAACCTCTCCATGTCTCCGGCCTCCCGTCTCATCACCACCAACAACTTCCACCAAGTCTACGCCAATCAGGTCTTCAGCGCGGGCCAGCTACAGCAGTTCCAGATACAGCCAAAAGGGGTAGCCACCAGTGCCGCCGCAAAGCATGCGGCCGCCGCGGGGAAGATGCAGACCATTCATCCGGTCTCGCTGACGATCCCCATTGTCGCACAATCAGCCATTCCAGAAAATAACGTTGGCGCCGCAGCACACGATGCAGGCGCAGTTTATCACCAATGATGAACAACAAAAACTCTTGGACCAGGTGTCATCAAACACGTCGACAAATCTCTTGTCATAGCTCTCCTTTGTGGCATTGTCCTGAGAAGGTCGATGCTGAAACAGATTCTGAAGGTGGGCGAAAATTGACGAGATTGTCAATTGATTTACGTATTCTTCTTGTCTTCCACGTGTCACAGCTATGCCTGTCACACTTGCAGTATTGTGATTGGTGTAGAATAGGAGGCATAGGCCGCCATTAACCCTTGGGCTGCTGGGGGCTAATTTGGTCAATACTAAATTATGGGAATAAAGCTGAAAATAGCTCAAACCCTGGCACATGGGTACTCATCTAATAGTACTCAGCAAGAGCTTTTATATGAATACCAACATGATAGTGTTTTGTATGGTTTTCAAAATTTTTGTGTTGCTGTGCCTTTGGCAAAAGTAGCCTTAGCATCACAAGGGTTAACCCATTCTGCTCTGGTTGCCCATATGGTCGGATGACAACCACAAATATAGCGATGGTTAAATAAGACAACTTTTGATTCAAGAATAATTCAGCGATCGATACTTCGTGGAAGGGGAGGCAGACATTTCATTTTTCAGAGATATCTGCTTATCCACTCTGTAAGACCACTTGTGCCATCGGGCATGCATTGGTCAGGAGGTTAGGCTGGAAACAAAACAAAAAACCTGCTTTAATTATGGAAGCAATGAATATGATTCATCCATTTACCTAGACCATTGATTTAAACTATTTGCATGTAGGTTTTCTTCAAGGAAGAGCTGGTTAAAGGACAGGTTTTCTGGGAAGAGTATGTCATGATCCTGAATAGATTTCACCTTGATACAGGGAAGGAATGGAGTTTGTCTAGGGTTCGAAATTAACGTGCCAGGGAGTCCAATTGCATGTTCAAAAGCTACTTAACCCTTATGCTGCTGGTGGCTAATTTTGTCTGTGTGTGTTATTTCTTAAAATATATCATCAAACAGTACTCAACACTAGAACCAATATATAAGTCAGATAACACAAGATAAAACAAGATAATACAATATATCTGAATCTGTCAAAATAAAACAATATAACACAATATCTCTGCATCTAACATGACTTATTAGCACCGGGGTAAAATCCTAGATGTCCCGCACCACTGCGTGGTGAGACAAACACATGTGAACCCAGCTTGGTGAGACAAACACATGTGAACCCAGCGTGGTAAGCAAATATGGCCATGCCCTGACAGCACCACTGCGAGGTGAGACAAAAATGGGCGCGCCGCAGACTGGCCGCGCCATGAGCACCCAGCGTGGTAAGCAAAAATGGCCATGCCATGACTGGCCGTGTAATGAGAACCCAATGGTCGGCCCCAGACTAACTTAGCAACCCCCGTTGAATATATAATTGACCCCAACAGCGAAAGCAGCAATGAGCCCTCCACGGGACAATCGCCATTAACCCTTAACACGTTGAATTGGCTGTCGGGGGCTTGTCCCTCAAACTGGATTGTTTTTTTGCAACAAATTATGTTGCATTGCTGTTGCGCTGTCAGGGGGTTGTAACTCTCTCCAGCCATATAAGGCAAAATATCATACAAAAAATCTGAAATAAAAAATACTGCCTAAAACTACTGTTCTTGTTCTTTTTAATTATGTTTGTTTTGTAGATATTACTTTTAGAATATATTATGTCTGATCAGTGTAAACCTAAGGTTTTGCAGAGAGCAAATAAGTCTTGGCCAGAAACGAATTCTGAAAGCGCTTCAAAAGGATCAACTACCTCAAAGTTAGAGCGCTATAAACAAATGAAAATAGAAAATATTAATTGTAAAACATTGATATCTAATATAATTGAAACCTCCTCAATCGATACATGTAATTTTTGTTTAGAAACGATCATGTTTTGCACCACAAATCAACGATTGAACATAAAAAGCAAGTGTTGTGGCCGCCATTTTGTCACTTCCAAGTTCGCCAACTTTCAGGCGCAACAACACAGAGATAAAATTCCCAGAGCAGTAAAAATCTACAATAGAAATAAAAATAAAAACATATATCAATTGCCTACCTTGTTGTCCTCCTTATGGTGTCTTTATTTTGTGTTGTACCATCAGATATAGCCTTTTTCGAAGGCTTCAAACATGATGGTCAACACACTCCAACACCAGTTGTCAGGCACTGTTTAGTGTTTACGGCAAATTCGATTTCGAAATCCGTTGGCCGTAAGCAATGCACCTATTTCGAATCATGACTCTTTTATATTAATCGCCAAATAAACAAATGTAAAATTGACATTGTTAGATAGATATGTGTCTTGCCTTTCAGGAAATGTTTTATTAATTACGATCCAACCACGGGAAGTATTTATTTGGATCGTGTAAAGTGCAGAGAGGAGACCGCAAAATCTGCCGTTTTCAAAATGGCGGATCTAAACACGTGCGAAGCAATTTCCTTTGCACTTGTTTTACATGATCGTTTCAGCAACAAAATAAATTAATTTTGAAAAACGAAGTTGATATTCTTATTCCCTGACATCCATTTAGTCTAATTATTATGTTTTTTGAATTTAGGATGTCAGGAATAAAGAACTATCGATCGTTCGAAAAACTGGAAGCACTCTCTTCAGTGCCGACAAGCTAGCTGCGAGCCGGTATCAACATCGCAATAGATCGATTTTCGGCCGTGTTTTACCTCACACTTTATATTTGAGGTATAATATTGATGTTTTTCTTTGTCAATCTGACAGAGAAAAACATGTGAGAATAGGTGAGATATCTATATCACCTATTCCCAAGTTATTTCGCCAAATTTGATGGATAACTTCCTGATTAATGGAAGTTACCAAACATGGCGGCGGCTTGCGATGACGTTGTATGGGGAGAATCCCGATGTGCCGGCTGACGTCACTAGCCTATGCTAATAGGGTCGGGGAAGCCCCCACGTGACATCGGGGAAGTCCCACACGTGACAACCAACATTCCAATGGAGAGATCGGTTGACACACGAGAGCTCGCCTTGACGAGAATTGCTCGATTGAGACAATCGGGCATGCCGCAGCACACGCCACGGCAAAAACCAGAACACTACAACAAGCCGCACTACAAACCGGCGACAAGCTAATCGAACAACACAAGATGGCGACCGCTACGAAGAACTCAGACACGAGGAGGAACTACGATTATAGTCAGTTGAAAAACAACGACTATAAAATAATTAACACAAAAAGATATCATAAACAGAGCTATACAGAGGGACCCAAAGAAGGTAGGCCACTCAAAATTTAAGATAGATATCTATATAAAAAGTTATTATCAGTCAAAGTATGAAAGGGAAATGGTACTCAACATAATAGTAATGGACATTAGAATACATTAAGACGAACATCAAAGGAAAGGGATACACAGCGACAGACGTGAGTGATGCCAAGGTGGGCTCCAACTGCCTTGGGAACCCACAAAAAGCATCGAAACCCTGTCATGTTGGTATTCATTTGAAAGCTCTCGCTGAGTACTTTCAGATGAGTACCATATGCCAGGGTTTCGGTGATTTTTAAAAGTTTTTTGCATCATTTTGTATCGGTCAAATTAGCCACCATGCAGGATAAGGTTAAGAGCTGCTGGTCGCGTAACGACCGCCAAAATACCAATTCCAGCATGTTTCTTCACAGGCTCGCAGATAAATTGTGTTAGGATATAATTGTGGGTTGTTTTTTTACATCAGGAATAGCAATCTATTGTCCACTGCAGGGACCTTATTAACCAATGCTATAAAGATACCCATTAACCCTTATGCGGCTGGTCACTAGTTTGACAATACAAAATGACGCAAAAAAAAAGCTCAAAAATGACTGAAACCGTGGCATACTAGTACTCATCTAAGTCTACTCATCAAGAGCTATCTAATGAATACCAACAAGACAGGGTTTCTTCACTGGCTGAGAGATAAATTGTGCTGGGATATGATTGTGGGTTGTTTTTTTTACGTCAAGAATAGCACTCTTTCCACTACAGGGACCTTATTAACCAATGCTATATAGATAACCATTAGTTGTCAAGGGCCTCACTTCCTGGTCCTCGGAAAAATAATAAGGCACCTTGCTTTTCTTTACTGGTGTGGCTTAATTAGCATCACCTGTCTTGTATAGCAACGTTGTAGGGCATTATTAGTTATCCTCCTTGTAAAAAAGGGATACGGCCTGGTATCTGCGTGAAGCCAGTCGTATCACACGAGGCCGGAGGCCGAGTGTGATACGACTGGCTGAACGCAGATACCAGGCCGTATCCCTTTTTTACAAGGAGGATAACGAATTTATCATCAGCTCCCCCCCCCCCCCCCCCCCCCCCCCCCCCCCCACGCCTCCCAACATACTTGTATTGTTGACAATGGGCACATTTCACAATGGGACCTAATGGGTAAAATTAACATTATGCAGAGTTGAGACAAAAAGTACGTTCATCTATACACAACTTAGTGCTCCAAACGGGTTTGCCAAGTTTGGATGGCAAATTCGAGCGATTTGTCACAAAGAAAATGAAAAAAGCGGTAGCCAAAGTCGAGTCCCACAGGCTATATAGCAACGGAGATTTTCGTCAGACCTGACGCCGACCATACGGCAATTATTTCTCATATGTATGTGCAACATACCAACCTAAATCCATCTTATTTACTTTCTGCCATCTTTATTTTCATGTATACACCATGTTTGCAGACTAACATGCGCAAATAGTGTTTTAAACGCCAAAAGAATCCGTCAGGCGGCAAAGTGAAGAGGAATGTCCGCCATTTTATTTTTCGTCGCCAAGGGTTCAAAACGAGGCTGTGACCTGTATAAACTTGAGGTCAAACCCATAGTTGCCATGGTGAAGTGGGATAAAACACTGAGAGTGAGGATAAAACACTTATCCGGATCCTAGCATTGACATTTAATGAAAAGCAATGAAATACAATCCAGTACCCAACAGCTATTGACCAATCAGCTGCGAGTATCAGCGTAGAGCTGATGATAAATATATATATACCCAGTTCATCATGTAGTTGTCATTGTTAGGGCTTCACTTCCTGGCCCTTGGAACGAAATAAAGAACCTTGCTTTTCTTTACTGGTGTAGCTTAGAATCACATGTATAGCAACATTGAAGGGCATATCTAGGGAGAAGGGGTGTGCCGGGCATTGAACCCGTAACATGTAACCCCACATGCTGCCTAGGCTACAATGGGTCTGTAATGAAAACAATTCATTCTATTGATTAGGCCTGAAAAAAAAGATGTTTGGTTCCTATTACCCTACCCTACCTAGTTGTTGTCCCCTACCCTAAAGTTTTTTTTGCCAATCCTACTGAAAAATGAATTGTTCCTACCCAAAAAATTGCCTAGCCGTCCTAAATACCAATTCTCCAACCATTAAATTATAAATTTCTGGATGAACAGAAGCAGGGGCCTACAATTAATGCATATAAAGACAATTATGTACAACAAGGCAAACCTTAATCAAAGCCTTCCAACTCCAGGGAATCGTGCAAGTTAAAGAATAAAAATAAATAAATTTAAAAAAATCCCTACCTACCCTACCTATATTTTTTTAGGACGTAATAGGAACCAAACACTTTTTTTATTTTGGCCTTATATGGGGGAGTGTATACCGGACATTGACCGCAATCAGTTCACCTCTGCTGTAACCCAGCATGATACCAGAGCTGTTACAGGTCTGTGATGAAAACATATAATTCTAGTGGTTAAATTCGGAAGGGAGTTTGTATGTTTGGGGGGAAGGGGGGAGGGGGAGGGTGCTATACAGGGCATCAAAGCCATCAGCTCACCCCTGCCGACTAACCCATGATACCTGATCTATGATGAACACATGGCATTCTATTGGTTAACCCACTAATGCTTCAGAGTACACTAAGATATTCATTATTGTTGTCTGGATCTATAAAACTTTTGACGATAACTTCGGAAATGAGAGCAATTTGACAAAATATTTGAAGGAAAAATGTTGATAGTGTTCTTATTAACATATTTCCTTCAAATATTTTCCAAACTATGCTTTCAGTAGAAATATATCATCGAAATTGTCAGGCTGTCTTGGCCCCTGTGAGCAGTAATGGGTTAAATTAGGAAGGGAGCGTGGGTGCGTTTCGGGCATTGAACACGATCAGCTCATCCCTGCTGTAACCCCTCACGATACCATAGCTCTCCCCTAAGGATCTGAAACAGGTCTGTGATGAAAACATAGATATCTATTGGTTACCTTATAGGAAGGGAGCGTGGTGGTGGTGAGAGGGGGGGGGGGGTATTCCGGGCATTGAACGCGATCAGCTCACCCCCGCTGTAACCCCTCGCCATCCCTCTGAGGACGCGTCTCTCTGTCCCCGCTGATTACCTCGTTAAAGGTAGCATGTCCCCCTTCCCACAATCCTCGGTTCCGTCCACCCCCGGAGACCTTCGGGAGACCCCCAGCGGAGGACTAACGAGGATGAATAGCCGGCACGCCTGCCATTAATTTCACCTCACTGTCTGGGGTGGCGAGGTGAGTTCTGCTCTTTTTCTTTGAAATCCAACTTTGCTGTTTATTTTTTAGCATTTTTCTTTTCAGACAGACATGTAGTGGACTTGCTTATAAGTCTCTCCAATATCGGACCTGGCAAGTGAGAATGTTGCCAGTGACTTGGGGTTAGACAGTGGTTTTCAACGGGTACTCCGATTTCCTCCACCACTTACAGATGGCTAGTCACAAATTAGGGACAATATGGCAGAAATAATGATGAAAACCAAAACTTTTCAAATCCAAATTCCAAACCCCAATCCAGTTGATTGTGAGGCATAAAAATGTGGGATTGACACAGACCAATTACCATGGCACATTATAAAGCCATGGACACACCTATAAATCTCGCCTCAGGAAAGGGAAGAATGAGAGCTCTCGTATTTCTTTACATTTTGGAGAGAGTTGCGCAGAACGCACCTCTTGAGCGGTTCTCCTCAATATCGTTGTGCCGAGGCTGTTGAGCAACATCTGCTGGTTGCGTATCTGGTGACCGAAATTTGTGATTGTGAGGCTTAAAAGTGTGGGATTGCCAAAAGGGTAATGACACACTTGACTAGACTCTTCCTTCAAGGAACTCTATTGAAGCACTGCAATAGACACATCTTCCATCCATAGCATAAAGCACCTCACCAGTCGATAAATATCACGCGGTACCGTAAACAATCTTAACGCAGGTTTGAATACCGGCTGGGGCAAGTGAGAACGTTGCCAGTGACTTGGGGTTAGGCGGTGTTTTTCAAATTTCAAATCCAATTCCAAACCCATAACTTATGCTGCTGGCGGCTATAACTGAAACCCTAGCATATGGGTACTCATCTGAGAGCCCTCAGTGAGATCTATCCAATGAATACCAACATGACAGGGTTTAGATGGTTTTTCAAAAATGTTGCATCTGTGTGCTTTGTACAAAAGTAGCCTCAGCATTGGAAGGGTTTAACCCTTATACTGCTGGTGGCTAATTCGGCCGATACAAAATGATGCAAATAACCTAAAAAAATACTGAAACCCTGGAACATAGGTACTCATCTGAGAGTACTCAGCGAGAGCTCTCCAATGAATACCAACATGACAGGGTTTGGATGTTTTTCTAAAGATCTTTGCATCTGTGTGCTTTGGACGAAAGTAGCCTCAGCATTGGAAGGGTTTAAGTGTTGGTAATGACACACATGACTAGACTTCTTCCAAGAACTCTATTAAAGCACGGCAATAAACACATCTTACCCCAATGCAATAAAGCACCTCACCAGTCGATAAATATCACGCGGTACCATAAACAATCTTGATGCATAAACAATCGCCCGACCTCTATTAACTTTTCCTATATAAATTCCATCTCCGGCCATCAAACTGATGCTGGTTTATAGACTATGTAGGCGACCACTCTCATCCTCAACCCTTATGCTGCTGGTGGCTAATTTGACCAAAACAAAATGATGCAAAAAAGTTGAAAAATGACTGAAACCCTGGCAAATGGGTACCCATCTAAGAGTACTGAGCAAGAGCTTTCCAATGAGTACCAACATGACAGGGTTTAGATGGTTTTCAAAAATCTTTGCGTCCTTGTGCTTTGGACAAAAGTAGCCTCAGCATTGTTTTTATGCCTGGACGTTCCTCTTGAAAAAGTCATCTGGTTCTACGATACTTTTGAAAATAACTTACACTTACAACGATCAATGTCTTCACGAACTATTTGAAAGAGAGTTGTTATCACTTAAAAAGCATTTTTACAAAGATATACTGTAAAACCCATTATTATCAACTCCTTTCAATTTCACGCATTTCGCGCTAGGTGATGAGAACGCGTTTATTACTGGCGCTGATATACGTTCAAAATAGTATAACAATGCCTCATCTAGCGGTGATACAGTTGATGCGCGTAATTAAATGACCGCGATTAGATTAAGACGGCTATTACGTGAATAAAAAGGGGCGTGGTTATAAAGGGTTTTACAGTATCTTGAGAATTACATGACTGAAAGTTATTGTTCTCATTGCGTTAATCTAAAAGCGCCCAGAAACAACCTTACAATTTCAATATCAGGCATATCTCAATTTCAAGTATATCAGGCAAAACAATTATTGGGAAAATATTTTGAAGGAGGAATGTTAATCAGAACACTACCAGCAACTTTCCTTCAAATATTTTGTAAAATTATTCTTAATTCCAAAGTTATTGTCAAAAATATCATAGATCCAGACGACAATTTCTAGAGGAACTCTAGAGCATGAAAGGGTTAAATAATCCCACTTTGAATATTTTTTCCACTATTCCGTAATTTGACAGGTACAATTTAATTCTTCTAATAAAATATAAAGCTTAACCCATTAACACTCAGAGCAGCCAAAGCCTGCCTGACGATTTGGGAAATATTTTATTTACAGAAGCATTTTCTGGAAAACCTTTGAAGGAGAAATGATGATCAGAAGCTAAGCAACAACTCTCCTTCAATTTTTTATGAACTTTCGTTTCATTCCCAAGTTATTTTCAAAAGTATGAGAGTAGCAGACGATACTTTCTACAATATCTCTGAGTGTGAATGGGTTAACAAGCCTGTCCTAAGCCAGAACGTATTCACGGTGACACAAAGTGCTCTAAAATCCCACCGCGATGTATAAATAAATAAAAGAGGGAGCTAGCAGTCTAATTGAATCGGATTCACCTGCATCAATGATTCATACGATTGAGATTGAGTGCCAAAGTCTATCTATTTAACCCAACGAATGCTTCAGAGTTCCGTGAGAGATTGTCGTCTGCTTCTATGAATCTTTTGACAATAACTTTAAAATTGAGTATGATTTTAATACAATATTTGAAGGAGAGTTGTTGGTAATGTTCTGTTTAACATTTCTCCTTCAAATATTTTTTCAACTATGGTATGGCTAAAGAGATTTCATCAAAATCGTCAGACTGCTATGAGCATAAATGGATTACCGTACATTCACAGAAATTTAAACCACCCTAGGGATTTGGGCCACCAAATTGTGCAAAATAATTTAATTGGAAATCTGGGCAGCCCTCCATCTATTGCTATTGAACTCACTGCAGCCCTTCTGGTTCTGTGATACTTCTGAAAATGTTTTATGAATTTTCATATAGGGATCTGCCGTAGCCTTAAGTGGTTAGTTTGCATGTCTCCCAAGCATGAGTTTGCAAATTCAAATGAAGAGAAAGGAATTTTTTTTCCCGGTTCCTTGTTTCTATCTCGTTGCGATATGACCTATAAGCTGTTGAAACCAACGTAAAAATCTATTCCTTCCTTCCTTTCATGAATTCTCATAAAATCTGGAAGGAAATTGCGAACTAAATTCCGTAAAAAAACATTTCTCACACAAATATTTTACCAAAACATGCTTTTGTCAGTTATCACCAATATCTCCCAGCTGTTTTTGAGTGCTCGGGAATGTTTCATAATTTCTCATATATTTGCAAGAAAATTGTACGCAGTCCTGATGACATTTCCATTTTTGGGTGCTCCAGGCTTGAATGGGTTGAATTCATCCCTACTTGCAGCAAACATCCAGGGTTGAATGGGTTCACCATAATTATAATAAAATATTCTATCATAATTGAATATTTTTCTGACCAGCCTTTATATTGAAGGCTGGATAAATTTGAAAAGGAAAACATTTCTCACACAAATATTTTTACCAAAAACATCCTTTCGTAAGAGAGTCTTAACCAAAATTTTCCTTCCGGCTGTTTTTGGGCCTACCGGCATACATGGGTTGAATCCATTCCCACTATAGCTGCAAAAACATCCAGGGTTGAATGGGTTTATTATTATGATAGAATATTTTATGTCTGGGTAGGGCCTTCAATATAAATCTTTCAGTGCTTGCACTCCCTAGATGGTCTAGCCAGTGAACGGGAAGAATTGGTGCTGTGCTGGGTTCAAGGCTAAATCTTTGTAGGAGGCACAGGTCCGTAATAAAGTCTTATAGTAACGTTAATGTTTTTAAGTGGTAGGGGTAGGCGATTTGTTCATAATCGAAACCTGGATGGTTAAGCATAGACCGATCTTTATCTAGAGTGCATTCAACGAATGACAACTTTAAGCAAAACTTGTATATTTGAGTAATTACTTGAAAAATCAATTAATTATGAGAAATTCTTAAACCAAACAGAACATGTTTTTTTCTAAACTGCTTCTATTCAGGATATTTCTAGTTTTGTTGTTGTTTTGTAATGCTTAAGATGAAAACACTGACAGCTTGCAAAATATATGACAACAAACAATATTCTGAATTCAAAATTGACCAAAAACAAACAAATTGGTGTTACCACCAAAAAGACGCATGTGAAACACACAACAGTCGAGATACACATTTGTTTAATCTAAAAGATTTACTTAGCAACAGCTGCCATATCCAAAATTCTAGAAAAAAAATATTTGTTTTCAGTCACAAAAAACCTGCTACCACTATTCTATGTCAAAAGCACTCATCACGATCCAGTGAACACGCTGAATTACTGTCACTAGTCAGAGACTGAAATGTTAACCCTCATGCTGCTGGTGGCTAATTTGACCACTACAAAACGATGCAAAAAAACCTGAAAAATTACTGAAACCCTGATACATGGGTACTCATCTGAGAGTACCCAGTGAGAGCTATCCAATAAGTACCAACATTACAGGGTTTAGATTATTTTCAAAAGAATTGCGTCATTGTGTTTGGAAAAACGTAGCCTCGGCATTGGAAGGGTTATTTTCGTCTGTGGGTATCTCTAAGATCTTCCGGATCACCTGCTACAGTCGGACAATAATAGGTGGCGCCCACGACACGCACTACGAAACCTCAAAGCAGTGTGCAGAAAAAAGCCATTGAAATAAAACCAATGCTGACATAAATCAAGTCACAGCTGAAAACATTGATATTTCAAAAGGAACTCATTTGAGTATATGGACCATAAACATGTCCACTGACTATTTTTTATAAAGCGCTTAAAGAACATTATAGGTGAAAATGGCACTATATCAAATATCAATTCGATATAGAAAACCATTGAAATAAAATCAACATTGACATAAATCAAATCACAGCTGAAAACATTGCTATTTGGAAAGATGTTTATATGACTAAATGGACCATAAACATGTCAACTAAGGATTCTTTGTGAAGTACTTTTCAACATTATAGGTGGAGAGGGCGCTATATCAAATATCAATTATTATTTATCATTGTCATTATTATAAATCAAATGTCAATGAAATTCTACAGAATGTTTTTTCTTGTTATGTTATAGAAATCTTTTGCAGGACCAGTAGATCCTAGGTGACATTGGTCCTACGGGGCCAGTAACATTTTAAGTGAGCGTTGAGGCCTGCACACTATTATCTTCCTAATGTAACACTAGCTACTCAACCCTGCTGGTGGCTACTTTAGCCAATTCAAAATGATACTAAAATCCTGAAAAATGACTGAAACCCAGTCAAATGGGTACTCATCTGAAAGTACTCAACAAGAGCTATCCAATGAGTACAAACATGACAGGGTTAAGATGATTTTTAAAAAGTTTTTGCATCCTTGTGCATTGGACGAAAGTAGCCTCAGCATTGGAAGGGTTAACTAGCATTGAGGCCTGCACACTATCATTTTCTTAACCCTTACAATGCTAAGGCTACTTTCGTCCAAATCACAAGGAAGCAAAGATTTTTGATATCAAACGAAACCCTGTCATGTTGGTATTCATTAGAAAGCTCTCAATGAGCTTTCTTAGATGAGTACCCATTTGCCAGGGTTTCGGTCATTATTCAGCTTTTTTGCATTTTTTTTGTATTAGCAAAATTAGCCATTAGCAGCATAAGGGCTAATGTAACACCAGCCACTCAAATACCACGGCACTTCAACGGCGATGAACGAATCGGCCAATCAAAACACAGCCGTGCAGGCGGCAATAAATTCATCGGTTTATCTCGGCAATAAAAACACAGCTGCTTGAGCGGTCCTCGCAGTCGCTATTATTATTGCACTTCGCATCCTGCTCATGGCAATTGCGGGATGCTGCAATCATCTGATACTGAAAAAGATTCTCCGGCAATAAATCGCCATTTATGAGGTAACGGTGAACGGTGACAATATACACTGTCCATGATCGTCAACTCTCTCCGGGACATACCTTAACCCATTCACACTCAAGAGTTCCTCTCAAAATATCGTCTGCTACTTTCATACTTTTGAAAATAACTTGGGAATAAAGCAGAAGTTCACAAAATATTTGAAGAGGAGTTGTTGGTTGACTTCTCTTTTACATTTCTCCTTCAATTATTTTGCAAAAAATGTTTTTGTTAGAAAAATATTCCCAAAATCGTCAGGCCTGTTTTGGCTGCTCTGAGTGTTAATGGGTTAACTCATTTGCACTCAGAGCGGCCAAAAAAGGCTGACAGTTTTTGGAAATATTCTACTTACCAAAGCATTTTCTTGAAAACATTTGAAAGAGAAATGTTGATCAGAAGCAAAACAACAACTCTCCTTCAAATATTTTCTGAACTTTTGCTTTATTGACAAGTTATCATCATAAGTATGAGAGTAGCAGACAATACCTTCTAGACCAACTGTAAGTGTTAATGGGTTAACCCTTATGCTGCTGGTGGCTAATTTGGTTTCAATGGAAAATGATGCGAAAAAAGCTGAAAAATGATGGAAACCCTGGCAATTGGGTACTTATCTGATAGGACTTGAAAAGAGCTTTCCAATAAATACCAACATGACAGGGTTTCGATGATTTTCAAAAATCGTTGCGTCTTGTGCTTAGGAATAAAGTAGCCTCAGCATTGAAAGGGTTAACCTTTTTATGCCTAAGAGTTCCTGGCCTTGGAATTGCCATCTGGTATTTTGATACTTATGGAAATATCTAATTTGGCCAACACCAAATGATGCAAAGACCTAAAAAGAATGACTGAAACCCTTGCATATGGGTGCTCATCTGAGAGTACTCGGCGAGAGCTTTCCAATGAATACCAACTTGACAGGGTTTGGATGGTTTTCAAAAAAGTCTTTGCGTCCTTGTGGTTTGTACTCAAGTAGTCTCAGTATTGGAAGGGTTAAGGCGTACCATTAGATAAAAGGCACTAGGCCAATGTGGTAATGGCAACTGCTCATCAACCTGCTTCTGATATAGCTTTCATCACACCTTGATATAGAGCTGGATACTAGGGAGGCTGTCTATTTTATCACCGATTCAATGCTCATCATCATCATCATGTTCTTCATCATCATCATCATCATCTGTATTATCCTTATCCTTATATTCATTATCTCTATTATCATCATCATCATCATCATCATCATCTCCATCATCATAATCATCATAATCAACATCATCACCATCTTCCTCATTATCATCCTCTTCCTCATCATCATCATCATTATCACCATCATCATCATTATCATCATCATCATCATCAACATCATAATCATCAACATCATCATCATCATTATCAATGTTTTCATCAAAGTTACCATCCCCATCCTCATCCTCACCATATTTCTCCCCCTCCCCCTCCCACAATCTTCATCATAATTATCCTTTTTATTATCATTTGAATATTCATCATCATCATCATCATCATCATCATCATCATCACCCCCATGACCATCCTTTTTATCATCATTTCAATATTCATTATCATCATCATCATCATCACAATCATTGTTATCACTTCACTATCGACATTTTTCCTTATTGTCTAACACTCATCAACATCTTTTTCAACATCAAACACCCAAAGCTTGTTTTTCAGAAATATTTTGAAAAAATTAGACATTATACAATCCCTATGATGTGAACTATTTCTTTGCGACGCTTAGATACCCTTCTGGTTCTGTATCCGAAAAAAGTAAAAAATGACCCCTGCATAAGATTTGTAAAGAAATAAAGATATTTCAAATTCAATTATATGTTTGAAAATGTTATCCTCATAAAATGTCATGGCATTTATATGGGATGAGAAAAATTCAAATTTAAATTTGAAAATGACTACTCATAAAAATTTTGGGGTGTCCAGAGGCATAATTTTTGGGTGTCCAAATGATGCCGAGATGCCCTGCTTGCTAAAAAAATGGGTTAGAGATATAAAATAAATAAATAAATTGCTAGGTCTACAGCCAGCCGGCCTAGATCTACGCGGCTTCTTTGCGTTTACAGGCCACAGCTGCTCGCGAAGACGTCTCTCTCGGCTGACCAGTTTTATTAGAGCCGAAACAATGATTACGCTAAATCTAAGTGTCAAGGTCGACCCAAGGTCAAGTCTGCCTGTCTCTCAGACTCATCAGGCGTCACGAATGTTAGCAACTAGTTTTCCACTTGCCGTTTCGTCTTCATCGGAGCATGACAGATGTTTTCATCAAAGATTGATGATGTTGACCGAGTAGCGGGAATAAAATGATGCCGGCTGGTCATTGGATGAGAAGAATTAACCTTATTATACCCAGATTGCCCTCAATGTTTGATATGAATATGAATAGTTTGCCATATTTTTTTTGTTGAGGTTATTTGCATGAAATAAGTTTTTCATACTCCAAAAACAAAAAAAAATTTCACATGAATTTCATAGAATCAAAATATTCAATATTTTTTTCTACATCTATTCATTTATTTATTTCTCCATTTTTTATCTATTCATTTACTTGCTTATCTACTTATCATATTGTTGCTCTTCTGTATAAAATCAATTTAGTGCATGTTGAAAAATGCATGTTGATACTTATCAACATCAAATATGCAAGAAAAACTTGGTTTCGCTTTTGATAAGATATCAAACTATTTTTTTTTCTTGCCTTCGATCAGGAGTTTATGTGCTATTTATAACATTATAAGCAGTATCTCCTCCATATTAGCTGGTATATAACTGCAGTTATAAATTCTATTTAATATTCATTGTATAATTTGAAGAAATTTTTGCAATTGTTTCTATTTAATGACATTTTTAGAAATTCCTCACAAAATCTTTTGGGTGTCCTAAAGGTTGATTGTTGAGAGTTTGGGTGCCCAAATGACGCCCAGACGCCCTGCTGGCTACCAAGACTATGGTCCCGGCTAAGTCCTCCCTGCTGAGATATCCCGCGCAAGCCATTACATCATAACGCCTCCTCCATCATTGCCGGTAAATACGGCAATAAATTCTACCTATTTATCAGTTCAAAGATCCATCCATTTTCTCACAGCGCCGCTGCTCCATATTCACAAACCAATCCCATAGAAAACACATAATGCGACGGCCAAATAAAACACCCTCTCCACAAAATTACACGAACCCGACGTAAACCCTCTAAACTCTGACACTTATTCGACCTCCACGACCCCCAATACCATTTTCCGCTCAAACGGGATCGAAGTCTATTGCAGCAAGGCGGGATTTTTCTGGCGAGCAATTCTACATAGCATTGAGATGGATGTGTAGGGGGGGAGTAGGAAGTATCACAGGGGCATTAATATTAATTGGATACTAAGTTAAGGGGTTCCCATCAGGCTTGGGATGGGGGGGGGGGGGGGGGGGGGGGTGAACAGAAGAAATATTTCAAGCTGCAAAGGCTTTTTTCCATGAAAGCTTCCATCAGGCATGGGGGTCTGAGGTATGGATGAACAGGAGAAATATATCAAGCTGCAGTGACTATTTAACAGGAAAGCTTCCATCAGGCATCGGGGTCTGAAGTATGGATGAACAGTAGAAATATTTCAAGCTGCTACAGTGACTATTTAACAGGAAAGCTTCCATCAGGCATTGGGGTCTGAAGTATGGATGAACAGCAGAAATATTTCAAATTGCTGCAGTGACTATTTAACAGGAAAGCTTCCATCAGGCATTGGGGTCTGAAGTATGGATGAACAGCAGAAATATTTCAAATTGCTGCAGTGACTATTTAACAGGAAAGCTTCCATCAGGCATTGGGGTCTGAAGTATGGATGAACAGCAGAAATATTTCAAATTGCTGCAGTGACTATTTAACAGGAAAGCTTCCATCAGGCATTGGGGTCTGAAGTATGGATGAACAGTAGAAATATTACAAGCTGCTACAGTGACTATTTAACAGGAAAGCTTCCATCAGGCATGGGGGTCTGAAGTATGGATGAACAGCAGAAATATTTCAAGCTGCTTCAGTGACTATTTAACAGGAAAGCTTCCATCTGGCATGGGGGTCTGAAGTATGGATGAACAGGAGAAATATTTCAAACTGCTGCAGTGACTATTTAACAGGAAAGCTTCCATCTGGCATGGGGGTCTGAAGTATGGATGAACAGGAGAAATATTTCAAGTTGCTACAATGAATATTTTCCAAGAAAGCTTCCAACAAGTTTCCCCTCCAGAATGTCCCCAAATGTTTTTGAAATAAATGAAGATAAAACAAATAAAAATATATGTTGTCAGCACCAGTAATTTTTTTTCTGTACCATTAGATCCTAGGTGTCACTGGTCCTACAAGGCCAGTAAGATTTTGAGTTACGTTGATTCATGATAAATCGACAGGATTCGACATAAACCTATAGCGCTCCCAGATGCCTGACTATTTAGGAGATATCTCTAAAACCAAACAAATTCATAGAAGATATTTGAAGGAAAAATGTAATTCAGAAACGAACAACTCCTCTACAAATATATATTTTCTAATTTATGCTTAATTTTAAAGTTCAACATCATAATTGGGTTGGCTATCCTTAACCTCTGACATTATATGCTGTTCCTCCCAGATCATTTTCTAGTCTAGTCGCGTGACTTTTTTCTTGATATCTCAAAAACAAAAGCAACTAATTCTCAGCAAATATTTGATGGAAAAATTTAAAACAGAAACTAACAAATCCTTTTCAAATATTTTTTCTTATTTATGCTTCATTATTTTTAAAGTTCGACATCACATTAAAGTGGTTTGGCTATTTCTAACCTCTGTTGTATGTTGTTCCTCCCCGCTAATTTTCTAGTCTAGTCGCGTGACTATTTTGGTGATACATCTAAAACAAAAGCAATTAATTCTCAGATAAAAATTCAAAACAGAAACTGACAAATCCCTTTCAAATATTTTTTTTGTAATTTATGCTTAATTTCAAAGTTCGACACCATAAATTGGTTGGATATTTCTAACCTCTGTTGTACGTATGTTGTTCCTCCCAGACGATTTTCTAGTCTAGTCGCGTGTGGCATGCCAGACACGATTTATCTCCGCCAATTTTCGGGGCGACAGCCTGGCCTCCGCAGAAAACCCTGCAGACAGAGGAGCAATTTTGCGCACTTCGTCAAAATGACTCTCCGATCCTCAATGCTAATTTCTGCATCCAGGCAGCCAGCCCTTTTGTTAGAGAAGGATAATGCTCCATAACCATTAACCCTTCCAATGCCGAGGCTACTTTTGTCTAAAGCACAAGGACACAATTTTTTTTGAAAACCATCGAAACCCTGTCATGTTGGTATTCATTGGATAGCTCTCACTGAGTACTCTCAGATGAGTACCCATGTTCCATGGTTTCAGTAATTTGTTTTAGATTTTTGCATCAATTCATTGTGTATCGGTCAAATTAGCCGCAAGCAGCATAACCATTAACTCTTTCATGCCGGGACATCTCTCAGGGACATTTGTAGTCTGCTTTTATACTTCTTTTCAGAATAACTTTGGAATTAAGCATCAAAAAGAGAAATATTTGATGGAGATTTGTAGTTTTGATCAATTCTGATCAACATATATCCCTCATATATTTTCTTTCGTTGATCATCTGCTTCTATACTTATTACTGCATTTCAAAATAACTTTGGAATAAGGTTATTTGTAGTTAAGATTTGTAGTTTAGATTAATATTACTCCTTTAGATATTTTTTCAACTTTATGTTCCTATTGAAATTTCATCAAAATTGTCAGGCTGCTTTTGGCAGCAGTGCGCATTAGTGGGTTAAGAATATATTTGACAAAATGCTAATCAGAATTCTACCGTCTTCTCTCCTTCAAACAACTGTAAATGTTTCATTACTATTATTTTTGGTCAAAATTGAAGTAAAATATCGGGCATAAAACGGTTAACAATGGCAAAGTCATTTGCAAACCTTAACCCATTGGCACTCAGAGTGGCCAAAACAGGCCTGACTATTTTGTTGATATTTTCCTCACAAAAGCGTTTTTATCAAAAATATTTAAAGGAGAAATGTTTATCAGAATATTGCCAACAACTTTCATTCAAGTATTTTGTGAGAATTTGCTTTATTTCCAAGTTATTTTCAAAAGTATAAAAAATAGCAGACGATACTTTTCTGGGGAACTCTGTGTGTGAATGGGTTAAATTATTCGGGCAGTGGGTAAATGGTTTGGTGGGCCTCAGCGGAGTTTCCAAGGGTGTTAAGCAATTGCTCTCCTATGATTGGTCGACGAAGACCAATCAGACGCCAATGGCTGATACGACACTTCGGGTGCACTATGGAATAACATTAGTCCTGACTATTTTGGGGATATCTTTTTGGACGGAGATTCTTAAGCAAAATATTTGAAGGAGAATCCTTAACCTGAACCTGACCAACAATTCTCCTGCAAAAGTTTTACGAATTTATGCTTAATTGTGAAGTTATTTCCAAAAGTATCAAAGATCCATATGACATTAATCAATGAGATATCCAGGCAAAATATTTGAAAGAGAATCCTTGATCAGAAGCCAACCGACAATTCTCCTACAAATATTTTACAAATTTATGCTTAATTGTGAAGTTACTTACAAAAGTATCAAAGACCCAGACGACACTTGTCAATGAGATATACAGGCAAAATATTCGAAAGAGAATCCTTCATCAGAACCCGACCGACAATTCTCCTACAAATATTTTACACATTTATGCCTAATTGCGAAGTTACTTACAGAAGTATCAAAGACCCAGACGACACTTGTCAATGAGATATCCAGGCAAAATATTTGAAAGAGAATCCTTGATCAGAACCTGACCGACAATTCTCCTACAAATATTTTACAAATTTATGCTTAATTGCGAAGTTACTTACAAAAGTATCAAAGACCCAGACGACACTTGTCGATGCGATATCCAGGCAAAATATTCGAAAGAGAATCCTTGATCAGAACCCGACCAACAATTCTCCTACAAATATTTTTTGAATTCATGCTTAATTGTAAAGTTATTTCAAAAAGTATCAAAGATGCAGACGACACTGGTCCAGGCATAAATGGGTTAAACACGGCAGAGAATCAACTGCGAATCGAGAAGATAGGATGGATAGCGTCTGCGAGAATCCAATCAAGATGGCCGTGGCGGAAAGCTCATATATGTCGCCTGATGGTGTCCGGGAGATAGGGGGAAGTAAGAATGATATCATCAATTCGCGGCAGATAATAAAAATAACATGGTGCGATCCCTCGTGAGAGAAATAACCAGCACTTGCGGTATTACAGACTTCTGGCGGTTCCCGCAGAAAAACAGACAGGCAGATGAGGGCCCACATACATACAACTATTTATTCATGACTGAATCTAGGGATATGTACTGGTACTTGATACAAAATGCTGGTATTGAATGGGAAAAGGTATTGTATCAAAAACGTTAACCCTTCCAATGCTGTGGTTACTTTTGCCCAAAGCACAAAGATGCAAAGATTTTTTAAAACCATCAAAACCCTGTCATGTTGGTACTCATTGGAAAGCTCTTGCTGAGCACTCTCAGATGAGTACCCATTTGCCAAGGGTTTCAATGGTTTTTCAGGATTTTTGCATAATTTTGTATTGGCAAATTTAGCCGTCAGCAGCATAAGGGTTTTAGGACCTAACATGGTCTTAGTCAGGGTCTAGAAACTGGGTGCCCAAAATTGCCAATTGTAAAATTTTCTGGGCGACCTATGTTTCAAAGAACACAATAAACTCAGATTACAACCATAAACATGTATTCACTTAATGAGATTAAGTATAATGAAACTATATAGAGGTGAAAAAAAATCAATTATATGTTTGAAACTGCAAGAAAATTTACAATATTAATTGTTAAGGGGGTTTTGTCAAACACAATATGGATGATACCAAATATTGCCCCCTAAGTATGAGTCAAGCACTCTGTCAATAAAAAAACGACCTTCGTATATTCTGGCCACTAAACTCCTTCTGATGAAAAAGTGAATTCTAACATAATGCCATTCTTTAGACACGATATAGATGATACTAAATATTGCACCCTAAATATGAGTTAAGCACTTTGCCAATAAAACCCCAACCGTCGTATATTCTGGGCACTAAACTCCTTCCGATGAAAAAGTTATAGTGAATTCTAACATAATTCCATTCTTTAGACACGATATGGATGATAGTGAATATTTCATCCTAAATACAAGTTAAGCACTTTGCCAATAAAAACCCAACCGTCGTATAAAAAGTTATAGTGAATTCTAACATAATTCCATTCTTTAGACACGATATGGATGATAGTGAATATTTCATCCTAAATACAAGTCAAGCACTTAGTCAATAAAAAGCTGACCTTCGTATTTTCGGGACAGTAATCCGATCATCGATAAACGACGTAAAAGACTTCAACTCACCCTGTCCATTCATATAATCCAAATTGGCACCACCAGTAAATCTGAAATGACAGAAAATTGCATCAGTATTTCTCCTGATGAGCAAGCACTCGACAGTATCATTAATAATGCGCACAGCGGCCAAAAGCAGCCGAACAACTTTGATGATATTTCGTAGGCAAAAGCATAGTCAGCAAAATATTTGAAGGAGAAATGTTCATCAGAACATTACCGACAACTCTCCTCCAAAGATTTTGTAAAATCATTCTCAAATCAAAATTTATCATCAAAAGTAACATAGATCCAGACGACAATTTTCCGGGTGGACTCTTAAGCATAAAGGGGTTAAATCATCACTCGACAGTATCATTAAATCATCGGACTCGGAGACGCGACCTGCCAATTCGATAATCAACCTAGGTTTTATTATTAACTAACGCAGATTTATGGTCAATTAAAAAATCTATTTGCAAAACATAGTCACGGAATAAGTGACGGCCCTCCGCGATGTGCGTGTTACACATGTATCGCTCGCTCACACTCATGAAAAAAACACGCTGTCAATAAAACAAGCTGAGCGTAAAAACAAGGTGGTCATGATGATGGTGATGACGATAATGATATATAAATGATGCTGATGATGATTAAGATGATAATATTATAGATTGAGAGAATGATGATGAGGGTGATGACTAGGATGATGGTGAGTATGATAATAATAAAATGATGACAATGATGATGATGATGATGATGTTATTGATGGTAACAATGATGATGATGACGGTGATAATAATAATAATGAAATGATGAAGAAGCTGCTGCTGTTAATGATAATGTTGATGATTATACTATTGATAGTGACATTGATGTTGACAATGATGATGATGATGATGATGATAATGATAATGAAATGAAGCTGATGATGAGGATGCTGATGAAGATCATAATAAAATGATGATGATGATAATGTTATTGATGATGACACTGATGATGATGATGATCATAATGATGCTGATACAGATTAGAAATTAGAAATTGTTTTTACTGACCTAGAAATGATAAGAAATGCAGATGTCGATGATGATGATGATGATTGTTATTATGCAATGATGGGGATGATGATGATGATGTTGATGAGGAAGATGATGATGATGATGATCAAGAGGATGAATATGTCATATTGATTGTCAAACACTGTGAGTTTTTAGAGGCAAGATACGAAAATGAAAATGATAATCTGGTAAACATGAAAATAGAACAGATATCACGTAGAAGTTGATATTTGTTGCTAAACTAAATAAATCAATCCAACATCCATATCTAAAATCATTCTGTGAAATTCAATTAACATAAAAACAGTAAACCTATTGATTTTACTAGCAACTGTGAGTTCCTCACTATGGAAACCATCTGGATGTCCTCTGATTATTTCCAAAAACTATGTCTCAATATTGTAGAACATCATATTAATTAAAAATTTAAAAGAATGCCCCTTTAAAAGTAGTGCAGGAATCTGTGATACTTTTGGAAATGACTTAAATTAACCCATCAATACCTAATTGGAAGTACACTTTTTATATAAATATATATATATATATATATATATATATATATATATATATATATATAAATATATATATATATATATATATATATATATATATATATATATATATATGTATATATATATTTGTTTTTATTATAAATATGTATCTCAATATCTATATTTCAGAAGGTTTTATTTTATTTAGAAATATCAGGAATGAAGAAAAATCAAATCTTAGGCAAAATATCTACCCCTGAGCACAGTCGTTGATCAGGTCAGCCTGTTAAATACCTTCGGCTAGCAAAAACAAAAACAAATACAGGTTCATTCAAGTAAAATTGGGTAAGTAGTTTGGGAAAAACACTTACCCAGACACTTTTTGGGGGTTATTTTGGGTATATAGGGTAACGCTTAATGTCAAGCCCTGCCTGAGGAAGTCCGTGCCGTGCAGGTGAGGTGTTGAAGTAGCGATTAATAAGGCTTCACCTTTAGCATGTAGAGCTCTGTGAAGTAACACTTGACCTTTATACAGATAACCCATTCAGACTCGAATTTCGTCACTTTTTCTGCCGTATTGCAGTTTAGTCGTAATTAGCCAGTGGCAAATGGTGGAGAAAACCTGTACCTGGTGAAAAACCCCACCTAACCCCAAGTCACTAGAAACTTTCTTAAATATCCTGGAAAGTGGTGAGAGATAGCAAGCAGTCAGTGGCAATGTCTTCAACCACCCCTAAAATGTCAAGGGAAGCATTGGGGTGCTTTTCTCAGCCCTGAAAAGGTACCTGCTGTGCAGGTGCAGTGAAGAAGAAGTGATTTATAATTATAAGGCTTCACCTTTAGCATGTAGAGCTCTGTGAAGTAACACTTGACCTTTATACAGATAACCCATTCAGACTCTAGGAAATATTGGCACAGTATTTGATGAACACAGGAATTGGTTTTTATGTTGCCCTTACCATATGAGGAATATTTTTTTTGGAATTTTGGTTTTTCATCACTTTTTCTGCCATATTTGCAGCTAAGTCGTGACTAGCTTGTTGTAACTGATGGAGGAAACCGAAGTATCCAGTGAAAAACCACCGCTTAACCCTAAGTCACTGGTAACTTTCTCACATGTCCCAGGTAGGATTTGAACCCCGACAGCAGTGAGGGACAGCAAGCAGTCAGTGGCAATGCCTTAGACCACCAGGCCATCAGGGCAGGCCCTTAGTAGTGAGAGACAGCAAGCAGTCAGTGGCAATGCCTTAGACCACCAGGCCATGCCCTCAGTAGTGAGGGACAGCAAGCAGTCAGTGGCAATGCCTTAGACCACCAGGCCATCAGGGCAGGCCCTCAGTAGTGAGAGACAGCAAGCAGTCAGTGGTAATGCCTTAGACCACCAGGCCATCAGGGCAGGCCCTCAGTAGTGAGAGACAGCAAGCAGTCAGTGGCAATGCCTTAGACCACCAGGCCATCAGGGCAGGCCCTCAGTAGTGAGAGACAGCAAGCAGTCAGTGGCAATGCCTTAGACCACCAGGCCATGCCCTCAGTAGTGAGGGACAGCAAGCAGTCAGTGGCAATGCCTTAGACCACCAGGCCATCAGGGCAGGCCCTCAGTAGTGAGAGACAGCAAGCAGTCAGTGGCAATGCCTTAGACTACCAGGCCATCAGGGCAGGCCCTCAGTAGTGAGAGACAGCAAGCAGTCAGGGGCAATGCCTTAGACCACCAGGCCATCAGGGCAGGCCCTCAGTAGTGAGAGACAGCAAGCAGTCAGTGGCAATGCCTTAGACCACCAGGCCATCAGGGCAGGCCCTCAGTAGTGAGAGACAGCAAGCAGTCAGTGGCAATGCCTTAGACCACCAGGCCATCAGGGCAGGCCCTCAGTAGTGAGAGACAGCAAGCAGTCAGTGGCAATGCCTTAGACCACCAGGCCATCAGGGCAGGCCCTCAGTAGTGAGAGACAGCAAGCAGTCAGTGGCAATGCCTTAGACCACCAGGCCATGCCCTCAGTAGTGAGGGACAGCAAGCAGTCAGTGGCAATGCCTTAGACCACCAGGCCATCAGGGCAGGCCCTCAGTAGTGAGAGACAGCAAGCAGTCAGTGGTAATGCCTTAGACCACCAGGCCATCAGGGCAGGCCCTCAGTAGTGAGAGACAGCAAGCAGTCAGTGGCAATGCCTTAGACCACCAGGCCATCAGGGCAGGCCCTCAGTAGTGAGAGACAGCAAGCAGTCAGTGGCAATGCCTTAGACCACCAGGCCATGCCCTCAGTAGTGAGGGACAGCAAGCAGTCAGTGGCAATGCCTTAGACCACCAGGCCATCAGGGCAGGCCCTCAGTAGTGAGAGACAGCAAGCAGTCAGTGGCAATGCCTTAGACCACCAGGCCATCAGGGCAGGCCCTCAGTAGTGAGAGACAGCAAGCAGTCAGTGGCAATGCCTTAGACCACCAGGCCATCAGGGCAGGCCCTCAGTAGTGAGAGACAGCAAGCAGTCAGTGGCAATGCCTTAGACCACCAGGCCATGCCCTCAGTAGTGAGGGACAGCAAGCAGTCAGTGGCAATGCCTTAGACCACCAGGCCATCAGGGCAGGCCCTCAGTAGTGAGAGACAGCAAGCAGTCAGTGGCAATGCCTTAGACCACCAGGCCATCAGGGCAGGCCCTCAGTAGTGAGAGACAGCAAGCAGTCGGTGGCAATGCCTTAGACCACCAGGCCATCAGGGCAGGCCCTCAGTAGTGAGAGACAGCAAGCAGTCAGTGGCAATGCCTTAGACCACCAGGCCATCAGGGCAGGCCCTGAAATGTCCAGGGAAGCATTGGGGTGCTTTTCTTAGCCCTGAGAAGGTACCTGCCGTGAAGGTGAGGTGTTGAAGTAGTGATTCGTAAGGCTTCACCTTTAGCATGTAGAGCTGTGAAGTACCACTTGACCTTTATACAGTTAGCCCATTCATACAATTGGCCCAATATCTGACGAAGGAAGGAATTGATTTTTACATTCCTTTCAATAGTTTTGGTCATATTGCAACGACATGGACACCCCTAATCTTTGTCATTACAGTTAAAAAGAAAAGCAAGCTTTTGGAAATATTCTATAGAATAGACTTCCTAAAACTTTACACATATTATCAAACGCCTCGAAAGAATGAAATATTGCAAACCGAGAAAGTGATTATCTTGCTTTTGTAATTAGGCCTAAAAAAATAAATTGTTTGTTTCCAGTAACGGCCCGAAAAAAAACAGGGTAGGTAGGTCGGTATGTTTTACGTTGATTGGGAGTTGGGAGGGCGATAAAAACTTTAGGGTAGGGATTTTTTTGAATAAAAACTTGTTAGGGTAGGGTTACAGGAAACAAACAACTTTTTTTTAGGCCTTAATGCAGAATCATATCTCCCTGTCATCACAATGCATGACAATAAAGACGGATGCAGAGAAAAACATCAATTTACTAATGTGATTGTGTTGAATAACAAAATATGCATCAATTAAAATATAACATTAATTACCACCTAGTGACGCAAAACAGGGGTTCATAATGTACTTATCCAAAAACTGTGAGAGATATGACATCACCATTTTCCTTTAGTCGAAAACATTGAGTCCCAGTGGAGAGGTCGTCCTAAGCCTGTGTATCCACATAAGTTCTAGAATTAGACGTATAGCGAGTGACTCTTCAGAGTCCGGATTCTTTCTACCAAACTGTAAAACAAAGATATTGACATCGTCCAGACCATTGTGATCAGGATCATTAAAATGTCTACCCACACTGTGAGTGTTGTTATTTTGAGAAATAAATCTGAAATGTTCGCACATTCTTGCTCTTAGTGTTCTTTTTGTATGTCCTACATATTGCTTAGAACACCTTTGACATGAAATACAATAAATAATATTGTTAGTTTCACAATCACAATTTCTAATTGTGTTATACTTGCGGTGAGTGATAGGGCTTCTGATGGAGCCACATTTGTTAAGTTTGCAGCAGTATCTGCAGTTAGGTCTGGAACATCTCTTGTTCTTATTCAATTTAGTGGTCCCCTTGCTGGGGGCCGGTTGTACGTCCATAGGGTTGCGACATAGTGCTCTCACTAAGTGATCCCTTAGATTTTTAGGTCGCCGGAACCCTTTTGTAATTTTCCAGTTAAGGATGGATCTGGTACTACTAGACCTGTCTAATAGATCCCAATTTTTGCGAATAATTTTATCTAAAAAACTGCCGGAAGGATGATATGTGCTGATGAGAAAGATCTTTGGTATGATGTCTTCATCAATCAGAGTTGTTTTAAGTGGGGGGTGAAGGAGGAGTCTTCTCTCCTTGTCATAAGCTCGTACGAAGGCCTCTTGTACGAGATCTGCAGGGTATTGAGCCCTGAGGAAATGCCTAGCAAGTTCTTTGCTATGTTTGACGAAGTCGTCGTCATTACTACAGATCCTACGGACTCGTAGGAACTGACTATATGGAATTGCTTTTTTGCAATTTCTTGGGTGGCAGGAATTGTAGCTCAAATAATTGTGAGCATCAGTGGGTTTTGTATATAGAGATGTTTCTAGATGGCCATCATCAATTTTGACTGTAACGTCTAAAAAATGCACTTCTGTCGGAGAAATGTCTGTTTCGAATTTAATAGATTCTACTACTTGGTTGAGATGTTTCTCGAATTTTCTAAATTCTTCTATTCCGTGGGTCCAAATTTGAAAAATATCATCGATATATCTGACCCATATTAAGGGTTGCATCGGGTAAGTGTAGACGAACTGGTTTTCGAACCAGCCCATGTAGGTATTGGCAAAAGATGGCGCCACCTTTGTGCCCATGGCAGTCCCTCCTACTTGGAGAAAATGTCTGCCGGCAAAATCAAAATTATTCATAGTTAATACTTTCTCTAAAAGTGTGCAAAGACTAGAAATGGTGGGTTTAAAGCCATGATGTCCAGCATTAATTAATGCTAATTTAGCAGCCTCTATCCCCTCTAAATTGGGTATATTTGTATATAAACTGGAAACATCCATAGTGACCAGAAAACTTCCTGGGGGTATATCTGTAAAGTTTTCTAACTTTTTAAGAAAATCGGTTGTGTCCTTAACATAGGACGGTAGTGTCTTGACAGTGGGTTGGAGGAAGAAATCCACAAATTGTGATATCCTCTCTGTCGGGCAACCGTTGCCCGAAACTATAGGTCTACCTGGTGGTTTTACTCGATTCTTGTGAATCTTGGGAAGCATGTAAAAGAGCGAAGTACGTTCTTTGCTAACATAAAGGTATTCATAACATTTATCATCAATTTCTTTATTCTCAGATAAAGTCTTAAGAAAAGCATTAATGTCTAAGGTATGTTGATGTGTCAGGTCTTCCTGGGTTTCTATGTAAAATTTAGGGTCAGACAACTGTCTGATGCCTTCATTGATGTAGTCAAGGACATTCTGGACTACAACAGCTCCGCCTTTATCGGCGGGTTTGACAACAATAGATTTATTATTGCTTAAACTCTTGATTGCTGCATTCTCACCCTTTGTTAGATTATGAAATTTGGTGGGAGGTATCCCATGTTTTAAAAGGTCCATCTCATTATGTCTAATGAATTGCTCTAGTGTATTCACTGGAGGTGGCTTCCATTTAGAGGGTTCTCTAAATTTTGCATTACCAAAGCCCTGGTCTTGGTTGTTTGGAGTAATAGTAGGACATAAAGTACTGCCATTCTCGTCTTCTTTAGTCTTCTAAAGAAGACGAGAATGGCAGTACTTTATGTCCTACTATTACTCCAAACAACCAAGACCAGGGCTTTGGTAATGCAAAATTTAGAGAACCCTCTAAATGGAAGCCACCTCCAGTGAATACACTAGAGCAATTCATTAGACATAATGAGATGGACCTTTTAAAACATGGGATACCTCCCACCAAATTTCATAATCTAACAAAGGGTGAGAATGCAGCAATCAAGAGTTTAAGCAATAATAAGTCTATTGTTGTCAAACCCGCCGATAAAGGCGGAGCTGTTGTAGTCCAGAATGTCCTTGACTACATCAATGAAGGCATCAGACAGTTGTCTGACCCCAAATTTTATATAGAAACCCAGGAAGACCTGACACATCAACATACCTTAGACATTAATGCTTTTCTTAAGACTTTATCTGAGAATAAAGAAATTGATGATAAATGTTATGAATACCTTTATGTTAGCAAAGAACGTACTTCGCTCTTTTACATGCTTCCCAAGATTCACAAGAATCGAGTAAAACCACCAGGTAGACCTATAGTTTCGGGCAACGGTTGCCCGACAGAGAGGATATCACAATTTGTGGATTTCTTCCTCCAACCCACTGTCAAGACACTACCGTCCTATGTTAAGGACACAACCGATTTTCTTAAAAAGTTAGAAAACTTTACAGATATACCCCCAGGAAGTTTTCTGGTCACTATGGATGTTTCCAGTTTATATACAAATATACCCAATTTAGAGGGGATAGAGGCTGCTAAATTAGCATTAATTAATGCTGGACATCATGGCTTTAAACCCACCATTTCTAGTCTTTGCACACTTTTAGAGAAAGTATTAACTATGAATAATTTTGATTTTGCCGGCAGACATTTTCTCCAAGTAGGAGGGACTGCCATGGGCACAAAGGTGGCGCCATCTTTTGCCAATACCTACATGGGCTGGTTCGAAAACCAGTTCGTCTACACTTACCCGATGCAACCCTTAATATGGGTCAGATATATCGATGATATTTTTCAAATTTGGACCCACGGAATAGAAGAATTTAGAAAATTCGAGAAACATCTCAACCAAGTAGTAGAATCTATTAAATTCGAAACAGACATTTCTCCGACAGAAGTGCATTTTTTAGACGTTACAGTCAAAATTGATGATGGCCATCTAGAAACATCTCTATATACAAAACCCACTGATGCTCACAATTATTTGAGCTACAATTCCTGCCACCCAAGAAATTGCAAAAAAGCAATTCCATATAGTCAGTTCCTACGAGTCCGTAGGATCTGTAGTAATGACGACGACTTCGTCAAACATAGCAAAGAACTTGCTAGGCATTTCCTCAGGGCTCAATACCCTGCAGATCTCGTACAAGAGGCCTTCGTACGAGCTTATGACAAGGAGAGAAGACTCCTCCTTCACCCCCCACTTAAAACAACTCTGATTGATGAAGACATCATACCAGAGATCTTTCTCATCAGCACATATCATCCTTCCGGCAGTTTTTTAGATAAAATTATTCGCAAAAATTGGGATCTATTAGACAGGTCTAGTAGTACCAGATCCATCCTTAACTGGAAAATTACAAAAGGGTTCCGGCGACCTAAAAATCTAAGGGATCACTTAGTGAGAGCACTATGTCGCAACCCTATGGACGTACAACCGGCCCCCAGCAAGGGGACCACTAAATTGAATAAGAACAAGAGATGTTCCAGACCTAACTGCAGATACTGCTGCAAACTTAACAAATGTGGCTCCATCAGAAGCCCTATCACTCACCGCAAGTATAACACAATTAGAAATTGTGATTGTGAAACTAACAATATTATTTATTGTATTTCATGTCAAAGGTGTTCTAAGCAATATGTAGGACATACAAAAAGAACACTAAGAGCAAGAATGTGCGAACATTTCAGATTTATTTCTCAAAATAACAACACTCACAGTGTGGGTAGACATTTTAATGATCCTGATCACAATGGTCTGGACGATGTCAATATCTTTGTTTTACAGTTTGGTAGAAAGAATCCGGACTCTGAAGAGTCACTCGCTATACGTCTAATTCTAGAACTTATGTGGATACACAGGCTTAGGACGACCTCTCCACTGGGACTCAATGTTTTCGACTAAAGGAAAATGGTGATGTCATATCTCTCACAGTTTTTGGATAAGTACATTATGAACCCCTGTTTTGCGTCATTTTGTTTTGTCTTACATGATGTTCTTACTTCCAGCTTGGACCCTTGTCATGCGACTAAGGTGTTTATTTTCTCCTGGCCAACGTCTTGAACCCAATGTTCTCTCATGCCCTATAATACACTGATGAAGTCATCATAGTGTATTTTTATTTCCTATCTTTAGACCACATCCAAAATTTCTACAATATCTTATTGACATCATGTGATGTTGCTTATCTTTCTACCTTTCATACTATTTCGATACCACTACAAATTCTTTATTTTCCGCCTCCACCTCTGATGATTGCTTGTAAGCATGAAACCGCAACAAGGGTAAATCACGTGATTTTGCCCAGAGGGAGCCACCGCCCGGCCCCTCCAAATGTATACACGCGTCTACCATGGCAACCCACGAGGGACCATGGAGACACGTGGAATTTTCTTTATTGACATGAGAACGCTGGCCAGCTGTTTGACAACCACTGTCAAATGCGGTTAGGTCTTCTTCTTGCACACCGGAGAAAATCCTTCGTCATCTCTTTTTACCCCTGTCTTCTTAGTTATTAATTACCACCTAGGAAGCAGGCATTGACATAAGTGATTGTGTGCATGTTGAGACAAGTAAAATTTGCTGCCATGTACGCATTAGACCGTTCAAATTTCGGGGCAGGCCCTCAGTCGTAAGAAAGCAGTCAGTGGTAACACCCTAGACCACTTGGGTATTAATGCAGTCAGTGGCAATGCTTTAGACCACTCAGCCATCAGGGCAGGTCTTCAGTAGTGAGAGACAGCGAGCAGACAGTGGCAACACCTTAGATCACTCAGGTATTAAGGCAGCCCATCAGTGGTGAGAGACAACAAGCAGTCAGTGCCAATGCCTAAGAACACTTGACCATCAGGGAAGGCCCTTAGTGGTCAGAGAGAGTGAGCAGTCAGTATCAATGCCTTACATCACTCAACCATTGAGAGCAGGCCCTCAGTGGTGAGAGAAAGCAAGCAGACAGGAGGTAACGCCCTAGACCACTCAACTATTAAGGCTGTGCCCTCATGAGTCATCGCACACTAAGTAGATCTCATTATACTCTGAATGGTCAACAAATCTCAGAACTTCACTGACTGCTTAGGAAGTACATAGATAAACATCAGATAAATTTCTTTAAAAGAGATATATAAAGAAATACTCTAAAAACCAATATACATAAGTACCATTCCAGCAACTTCCGCCATTCAAATTCTTCATAAATATTCTCCATATCTGTCGAGATATTAGCATAAATAAGCGACCAATGAGGCTCTTTGCGGGGGAATGGGATAATTTTACGAATGGTCTAAGGCGGTGTAGGATGAAGTATGATGAAGAAAGAGTAATAAAGAGACAAGGGAGTTTCTCCGAGACGAAATAAACTGCCCGATCGGACAATGCCCCTCTGGACAGCATCATTAGCCAATAGTTATGGAGCCAGCCTCCTCATCCATCGTCATGGCAACAACAATAGATAGGCATCGTCGTCAATGGCGAGGAAGAAGTGTTGGAGATAATCATCGCCGTGGCTACACCGTTATTCGGGCATCAACGCATTGACAAGATATTCTCCCCTCTCGACCAATCATATTCAGTCTACGAGGGCGATAAGAGATTGCCGCTCATCGTGCGGGAAATTGGGATTGATGAAAAGGAATCGAGGCATACAAATGTGTGTTAAGGTTGTGTACGCGGGGTGAGTGCCTATATCGGCAGGAATTTATAGCCGAACTATAAATACCTTAGAAGAAGAGGGAAGTAAGTTAATTGCTATCAATTTGCTTCATCAAGGAAAAGCTCTGTATACCAGTAAACACGTGATTGTACAGCTATATAGATATTAACAAACCAATATTCTGACGGTACCATTCTGACATAAGAGGGTTGCTCCCTTGGCTGAGCCATCTAGCACAGTTGCAATCCAGCTAATAAGGTTTTGTATGCGGGGTGAGTGCCTATATCGGCAGGAATTTATAGCCGAACTATAAATACCTTAGAAGAAAAGGGGAGTAAGTTAATTGCTATCAATTTGCTTCATCAAGGAAAAGCTCTATGATTGTACAGCTATTCATAAATTAACATACCAGTATTTATAGATATCACAGGTTACTAAAATACCTTTAACAAGGTCCTTTAACAAGGTCCTTTAACAAGGTACTCTTTGCATAGATGGGTTTACATTTTAGATACAGATTTTCTACATGTATGAGACAAAGGGTTGCCCCCCCGGCTGAGCACAGTTATGATCCTGGCAATAGCCCTTCCAATGCTGAGGCTACTTTCGTCCAACGCACAAGGATGCAAAGATTTTTGAAAACCATCTAAACCCTGTCATGTTAGCATTCATTGGATAACTCTCACTGAGTACTCTTAGACGAGTACCCATTTGCCAGGGTTTAAGTCATTTTTCAGCTTTTTTTGCATCATTTTCTAATCACCAAATTAGCCACCAGAAGCTCAAAGGGATTTTGTACTCAGTGAGAGTGCCCAGATCACCAGGAATTTAAAGCCTAACTATAAATACCTTAGAAGAATCCTTGGAGTAAAGAGGGGAGTAAGTTAATTGCTGTTAATTTGCTTCATCAATTAAGCCTTCTAATGCTGAGGCTAATTTCGTCCAAAGCCCAAGGATGCAAAGATTTTTATAAACCATGTTGGTATTCATTAGGTGCCAAGGTTTCAAAGGTTTTTTGCATCATTTTGTATTGGCCACAAAATATCCACCAGCAGCATAAGGTTTAAGGAAAAACTCTGTTTACCAGTTAACCCATGATTGTACAGCTATTTTATAATTAATAAACCAATATTCTGACATTATAGGGTTGCCCCCAAAGCTGAGCCATATGGCACAGTTGTGATCAACTAATAAGATGCATCTACCACAATCCATCTCACCTTGGTACAAATCTGGGGCCAATGTTTTGTATGCTAAAGTCAAGTTAGTCTTTATATGGCGGAAAATAAGTGACGATGTTAGAATTTCAAAATAGAGCCATCTCGCCACTGCGGATTCCTCCTCCCGACTACGAAATCTGTTCCTCCCACAGAGGCTTGATCTGGATCACCATCTCTCTGTGTCGCTTAAGACTTCCAATGCTGAGGCTATTTTCGTCCAAAGCACAAGGACGCAAAGATTTTTGAAAAGCGTCCAAACCCTGTCAAGTTGGAATTCATTGGATAGCTCTCGCTGAGTGCTCTCAGATGAGTACCATATGCCAGGGTTTCGGTCATTTTTCAGGGTTTTTTGCATCATTTTGTATTGACCAAATTAGTCACGAGCAGCATAAAGTTACAGTGGATCTCGACCTCCCGACTGAGAAATCTGTTCCTTCCACAGAGGCTTGATCTAGGTCGTCATTTCTCTGTGTCGCTTAAGACGGTCAGCGAAGTGAGCAAATGTTTGGCTTGTTAGCGAGAGAACAGACAAGAGCCTCATCTTCGTTCCTCTAGACTCTATTAAATTACCCCCTGTGAGCCCTGGGCTTAAAGAGAGCTTAACCCTTCCAATGCTGAGGCTACTTTCTTCCAAATCACAAGAACACAACAATTTTTGAAAACCATCTAAACCCTGTCATGTTGGTATTCATTAGATAGCTCTCATTGAGTACTCTCAGATGAGTACCTATTTGCCATTGTTTCGGTCATTTCAAATTAGCCACCAGCAGAATAAGAGTTTAACCATTATGCTGCTGGTGGCTAATTTGGCCAATACAACATGATGCACAAAAAACTGAAAGTGATCGAAAACCTGGCAAATGGATACTCATCTGAGAGTACTCGGCGAGAGCTTTCCAATGAATACCAGCATGACAGGGTTTAGATGTTTTTCAAAAATCTTTGCATCCTTGTGCTTTGGACGAAAGTAGCCTTCGCATTGAAAGGCTGAACCCTTATGCTGCTGGTTGCTAATTTGCTCAATACAAAATGATGCAAAAAAACAACTGAAAATGATCAAAACCCTGACAAATGGGTACTCATCTGAGAGTAGTCGGCGAGAGCTTTCCAATGAATACTAGCATGACAGGGTTTAGATGATTATCAGAAATCTTCAGCGAAGTGCGCAAATGTTTGGCTTGTTAGCGAGAGAGCAGACAAGAGCCTCATCTTCGCTGCTCCTGCCTCTATTAAATTACCCCCTGTGAGCCCTGGGCTTAAAGAGAGCTTAACGCTCTGTGGGGCCTGAAATTAAATCCACCAGCTCGAGATCTGTTAACCCTTCCATGCCCTTGAAGTCACGAAAAAACCTACTGTCTTTTAGAAAAGCTCATTTTTGAGGCAGGCAAAGAATTTTCAACTGTGGCTTTTTGTAGGTAATAACCAAATTTTTCACTAACCATCTTCTAAGACATAGCTGATGTGCAAATCGCCCTTTCCATCACAATATGCAATTAAATGAAGTTGTTATAAGGATAATTAAATCTGGATGGTCAGAATTTTTGGAATTGCTGTTTTGGACAGGGATTTTTGAAATCCTGGCTGTCTTGGCTAGCAGTTGAAATCATAGTCTTAGCCAGCAGGGTGTCTGGGCATCATTTGGACACCCAAACACTCAAAAAATTAACTTTTATTTCAGGACACCAACATTTTTTGTTGGGATTTTCTTAAGATGTCAATTTCAAGCATATTATTGAATAGTTTTCACCTCAACATGATTCACATGCCATTGTATATGGACATTTTGCTTAACCCATTGACACTTAAGAGTAACTCCAGAAATTGTTGTCTGGATCTAAGACACTTTTGACCATAACTTTTGAATTGAGAATGATTTTACCAAATATTTGAAGGAGAGTTGTTAGTAATGTTCTGATCAACATTTCTCCTTCAAATATTTTGCCAATGATGCTTTAGGCTGAAAGATTTCATCAAAATTGTCCAGCTGGTTTTGGCTGCTGTGAGTGTTAATGGGTTAATTTCATCAAGAAAATACATGGTTATGGTTGTAATTATAGTAAATGCTTCATACTTCATTTCAAAAAGTATGACAGGTCCAGATGACACTATAGTTAAGTAGATATTTAGTCCTATTGTAGACCAGTGCAACAGGAGAGTAGATCAAGTGTTACACTCTCCACACAGAGATATGCAACGCATAGTACCTCTGCCACAACACACAGGCACCGACATAAGTACTAGCCCGCTTGCCCCGCAGGCACCAACATAAGTACTAGCCCGCTTGCCCCGCAGGCACCGACATAAGTACTAGCCGGCTTGCCCCGGTGAGTGATTTTTTGAAAAAAGGGCTTTCGGGCAAGTACATTTTAGTTTTCACTTGCCCGGATGGGCAAGCTGATTTTCTGAACACTATACACATTTCTTTTATAGTGAATGGCCCAAATACCCAGAAATATGCAAACAATGCAACAGAACTGAAAAGAAAATAGTGTTCAAATCCATGATACACAATACATGCCTTTCTAGCATATGTTATAACTTATTTTGGGCAAGTCAAAAAATATTTCGGGCAAGTCAAAACCATTAACTACTTGCCCGGCATAGCAAATTAGTTCTGAAAATTATGCTGGTGCCTGACACAGGTACTATTTAGCGGAATATTTTGATAAGTGACGCCATTAAATGTAGCCCATTGGTCAAAAAGTGTGATGCACACAAAATTACAATCAACAATGACGTCATCCTCGCAGTGGCCTGTTTGTTGCGAGAGCGCTGGCCGTCCAACTGGCTGATTGGTCAATTCAGGACTTTTCACCACATTTTCTCATGAGCTATTGCAAAAAGTACTGAGGCATTACAACAGAAATGTCATGGATATTGTAGTTTGCGCAATTACAAATAACTGAATGGCGAATAATGCACAGGAGCTTAACATCTGGTAAAATTTTGAAATTGTACCATGAAACAGAACAAAATTTCAAAAATTGAGTGATTTGGTGCATGGTGGCAGAGATACTAGTCGTGTAGCAATCGAGGTAGATGGGATCGCTGTGCCGCAGATTGCAAGCGTTAGCGCCTACAGCTGCTGCTGACTTCAGTGCAGTACCGAGCAAAGGCTTATCTCCTCATTGATTGGATCAGACACTGTATCTAATCGGCCGCCAAGAGTCGATGTTGTACAAATGGTTAGCTCGTCGAGGTTTGCGGCGTGTGTCGGTGATAATCCGCAGCTCAGAGATTAAGGTGAAACTTCAGAGGCGATCTCTGCTTTTCTCCTGTTTGTTTCACGTCAGTTTCTCTTATCGTTATCATTGCTTTCGGTTACCAGTGAAATCTGACGTCTGATTGCTTGGATATGTTGGAAATAAATCATGATGGATAAATAGCTCATCTATGACATCAATATCAGAAGAAGGAATTCTCCCTCTCTCTCTCTCTCCCCCCCCCCCCCGTCTCTCTCTCCCCCCGTCTCTCTCTCTCTCTCTCTCTCTCTCTCTCTCTCTCTCTCTCTCTCTCTCTCTCTCTCTCTCTCTCTCTCTCTCTCTCTCTCTCTCTCTCCCCCCGTCTCTCTCTCTCTTTCTCTCTCTCTCTCTCTCTGTATGTCTGTCTGTCTGTCTCTCTCTCACTCTGTCTCTCTCCCTCTCCTTCTCTCTCTCTCTCTCTCTCTCTCTCTCTCTCTCTCTCTCTCTCTCTCTCTCTCTCTCTCTCTCTCTCTCTCTCTCTCTCTCTCTCTCTCTCTCTCTCTCTCTCTCTTTCTCTGAGAAGACAGACTATTTCCACAAAGAGCTCAAGACATGAATGGGTTCATTCTAAAGTTATGAGATCACTCAGGACCACAGAGGTGAAATGAATTACATTGATTATAACAAACCAATTATTCAAATTAACCCAAGACCCCGCCCCCTGAAATCTCACTTCATTCAATTACTTAACTGACAGTCTCTGTGATAAAGAGAAATCAATCCATTAAAACAATTACACTTACTTTCAGATGTGCTAGCCTAGATAGCCAAGTGGTCCAATACAAAATGATGTCAAATAACTGAAACCCTGGCAAATGGGTACTCATCTGAGAGTCCTCGGCAAGAGCTTTCCCATGAATACCAGGGTTCAGATGATTTTGGAAAATCTTTGCATAATTTGTGCTTTGGATGAAAGTAGCCTCAGCATTGGAGGGGTTAATTGACAGTCGTTGTGATACAGAGAAGTCACTCCATTAAAACAATTACATTTACTTGGAGATGAGCATGCCTTGATAGTCAAGTGATCCACTGCAAGAGCACTGACTGCACAGTCTTCAAATTATAGTCTTAGTCATCAGGATGTCTGGGCATCTTTTGGGCACCCGAACCCCAAAAACACCCCTCAGGACAACCAAATTAATTTAAAAAAATGTCAATTGCAAGCATAAAAGTTTTTCCACCTCAATATAATTTCCATGATATTGTATAATGATATTATGTCTAATTTCAATGAGTAAATAATGTCTAGGGTTGTTATCTCAGTACATTGTTGTCTCCCTTGAAAAATAGGACGCCCCAAAATTTTACAAATGTCAATTTTGGACAAGTTTCTAAATCCTGGCTAAGACCCTGCTTCCAATGCTGAGGCTACTTTTGTCCAAAGCACAAGGACACAAAGAAGTCATTTCATTAAAACAATTACACTGAATTTCAGATGAGCTAGCTGTGATAGCCAAGTGGTTCATGTCAAAAACACTGACTGCACACTGTCTTTTACCCTTCCAATGCATTTAGGTAGCAAAGAAGTGGTTTCAGTGATTTTTCATGTTTTTTTGCATCATTTCATATTGGCCAAATCAGCCACCAGCAGCATGAGGGTTAAGGGGAGTGTAAATGAATTGATAGCCCTTAACGAGACTCTCTTTGTAGTCTTAATTGAGTATTGGCCAGCGATCCCAATCCCCTGTCAATGAACAAGAACGAAATCGCTCCAAATTAGCGCAAACGGCTAAACGATAACGGCAGGGAAAGCGACGCTGGGTCGACCAGGGGCAGGTCCGCAGTCAAAGCCTATAATGAACTCTGATTGGCTCAAATCACCAATTATCCAGCTGGTAATTACGGATTCGCATCTGGAGTTACGGAGAGGAGTTTGATCTCGGCGACCGAAGCGACCCGCTGGCACATAAAAACCGGGTGCTGGATTTTTGTGTTAACCCTTCCAATGCTGAGGCTACTTTCATCCAAAGCACATGGATGCAAAGATTTTCATATACCAATTAAACCCTGTCATGTTGGTATTCATGGGATAGTCCTCACTGAGTACTCTCAGATGAGTACCCTTGAGCCAGGGTTTCAGTCATATTCAGGTTTTTGCATCATTTTATATTGGCCAAATAAGCCACCAGCACATAAGGGTTAAGCATTTACGTATGTCTAATTGATTGCAGGTCAGATATTTTCCTATATGCAAAACTTAAACTTACCCCCAGGCCCTTTCTGAATATGAAAATGGAAAGGATTACTTATAATAACCTTTATGCAACTTAAAGATTATTATTATTATTATTATTATTATTATTATTATTATTATTATTATTATTATTATTATTATTATTATTATCATTATTATTTATGCAATATTTCCAGACAGAGCTACAGACCTAACATTTCCAGTATTTTTCAAGAAGCCTTTTGATTAGGACATTAATAAGATATATTACAGACGGCAGGGGTCCTATGGCCGGGCTACAAGTTACATAATATTCATTATGCAACATTTCCAGACGGAGAGATAGAGATCTAAAATCACCTCAATATACCGTATTTCTCCTGAATCTCCGGAGAGAAAGGTTTTCACAGATTTTAACCCTTTCAATGCTGAGGCTACTTTCGTCCAAAGCACGATGACACAACGATTTTTGAAAACCATTTAAAACCCTGTCATGTTGGTATTTATTGGATAGCTCTTGCTGAGTACTCATGTGCTATCTAACATCACCTCAATATACCAGTATTTCTCCCAAGTCTATGGAAAGAAAGGTTTTCACAGATTATGACAGAAATAAGCTAAAATCATCTAATTGAGTATTTGGCTATCTGGGTCCATATACACTTCTGAAAATGGTCGTTTATGTGCATTGCTTACTTTGGACAATCCAATTAATATGACAATATGGAAATACCAACTGCTAACAAATCAATATTACGAGAAATATGTGAACGAAAATCTCTCATCCCTGTTTGGTTGCAACAGTTCCCTCCTCAAATAGTTCTCAATCTTGACCCAATTCCCTCCCCAAATATTTCACAATCTTAACCCTTATGTTGCTGGAGGCTAATATGGCTAATACAAAATTATGCAAAAACTTGAAAAAATACTGAAACTCTCGCATATGGGTACTCATTTAATAGAACTCAGCGAGAGCTATCCAATGAATACCAACAGGATAGGGTTTAGATGATTTGAAAAAAAAATGCATTCTTGTGCTTTGACTGAAAGTAGCCTCAGCATTGGATGGGTTAAACCAATTGCCTCCTCAAATATTTCTCAATTTTAACTCTATTAATGTTTAAGAGTTCCTCCAAAAATTGTCGTCTGGATCTGAGATACTTTTGACAATAACTTATGAATTGAGGGTGATTTTACAAAATATTTGAAGGGGAGTTATTGCTAATGTTCTGATTAACATTTCTCGATCAAATATTTTCTTAGTGGGGTTTTTGCCTGCAAGATTTCATCAAAATTGTTGGGCTGCTTTTGGCCGCTGTACGTATTAATAGGTTAACTCTATTTGAGGAGTTAGGTTCAATGTTGTCAGATCATGTGAGCACTCCAGATAAAAATGGGTTCATCCAATTACTTAACCAGTACATGCCTAATGGGATCTACTTGACAAGTGTATATTTTCTGGACCTGTCATACTTCTGAAAACATCTTAGGAATGAATGAAGGTTTTAGGACACATAACTAAATAAAGCAATAAAGATAGTACAGGTGAACTTGGATATGACGGACCACTGTACAATGGATTTTTGCACATGACGGACGATATGCTTGGTCCCAGTCCGATGCATAGCAAGTATTTGTCATATGTATACGACAGATTTTGCATATGACGGACCAGTTTTCCTGGTCCCATTGAGTCTGTCATATCCAAGTTCACCTGTATTAAACCTGTATGCTGCTGGAGGCTTATTTGGCCAATACATGATGGTGCAAAAGATACTGAGAAATGACAGAAACCCTGGCATATGGGTACTCATCTGAGAGTATTCAGCAAGCGCTATCTAATGAATACCAACACAACAGGGTTTAGACGTTTTTTCACAAATCTTGCATCTTTGTGCTTTGGATGAAAGTAGACTCAGAATTTGAAGGGTTAAGGCTAGGATAGCAGGGCTCGACGAATAGCATAGTCCCATCTCCCGGTAGATCTGAATTCCAAAAACAGCCCTGTCGGGCTACCTAAAGTTGGATTCAGGTAGTCCCGCTGGAGTACCTGAATCCTGAGGAAGTTCCCCACTAAAATGCTACAAAATGGTTGCAAAAACAAGAAAATACAGCATCCCTTAAGCATGCAACCTTGCAAAATAGAAGAAAAAAGCATAAGTACCATTACTGACATGAAACGGGATTGGATTAAATGGCGGGGCTACCTGAAATGCTGGTGGGACTACCTGATTTTGGGTTCAGGTAGCCCCGCCAGCCTACCTGGTCCTTCTGGGGACCGTCGAGCCCTGGATAGGTTAGAGTCTTAGATAATAACTGATTTTACTCTTGACCAAACGAGGCAGTCTGTTTGGTTACCTAACAACCAGACTTCCATGCCAGGACCAGACTCCTAAAAGCTTCGACCCAGAACAATTACGATGAGTAAATAAGGCATTTAGAGCAATTACCCACCTAACAACCGGCTTTCCCCGATCACACACACTTCGCAAGAATCGACCCAAGAATTAACTTCTTCTCATCCCGATAGTTATATTTCATTCAGGCTTAATATTGCAATAACTCTTGAAAATTACAGACATCTTGCAAAAAGTGCTTTGGTCAAAAAAAAATATCACGAAAAATAGGGGGCATTCAAGATATGAATAAAATAACTACCAATAACCCTAAATATTACATATATATAAGAGTATGAATCATATTACACAAAATATGCTTTTATTCATTTGAAAAATGCTCTGATAGGAAAGATATCTATATAATAATAATAATAATAATTATTTTATCTATTATTATATCATTATATTATATTATATATATATATATATATATATATATATATATATATATATATATATATATATATATATATATATATATATATATATATATATACATACATATATATACATACATACATACATACACACATCAGTGCTTTTGGGCGCTCCTGGTACTAATGGGTTAATAACTGATGTGATATATTGAGTTACATAATAACAAATTATCTCATACAGCACAGCGAGAGAGAGAGAGACACCTCAAGGCCGCAATGTACCCAGCTCTCAATGACCCGATAAATCAATCTGAAAATGAGGCTTCGAGGATGAGTATCTATCAAAGTGTCGGGAGCGGAATAGAGGGGGGGGAGCGAAGGAAAGGGTAATCAAAGCAAAACGAGGCCATTATTTAAGCTAAGTAGGGGCAATCTGTTAGTGGGTAGAGTTAAGCACGAGATTATTATCGCGCAGGGGATCGCTTAGATGACCAGGTCATCTGGGCAGTGATCAGCGGGGTCCTAAGCTGAAAGATTGTTAACCCATTGATGCACAGAACACTACCAAAAAGAGGCCAGACAATTTTGGTGAAATCTTTCATTTGAAATCAGATGATAATCAACAACTCTACTTCAAATACTATGTAAAATCATTCTCGATTACAAAGTTATTGTCAAAATTATTAAAGATCAAGACAACTCTTCCTTTTTCCTGTGGTTTACTCTGGATTCCTCCACCACTTACAACTGACTAGTCACAATGAATAAGTGATGAATATCAAAATTTCTAAATATATAATTATTTACCCAGCCTGGTGCTTATGGGTTAAAAAAAACAGGATTTCCCAGAAAATCTCAGCAGGTGCCCACAATCAATGGGGAAAATACCACCCCTACATAGGGACCCATACCTGCATCCCCACAAAACAATAGTCTATTGTTCTTTATAATTATCGGCACACCTGGATAAAGAACAATACACACAGGAATTAACTCTCATGCTGCTGGTGGCTAATTTGGCCATCACAAAATGATGCAAAAAACCTGAAAGATGCATGAAACCCTGGCAAATGGGTACTTATCTGAAAGTACTCAGCGAGCGCTTTCCAATGAATACCAACATGAAAGGGTTTAAGTGGTTTTCAAAGATCTTAGCGTCATTGTGCCTTGGACGAAAGTAGCATTGGAAGGGTTAACTAAATGCACGTGTCTTGAACAGGTAATTGGATGACAAACATATCTCACCAGATCGAGTAAATCTTTCAAGAATTATTGAAGAAGGATTGCTCTACTTAACTAGAACAATATCCTTCAGACAAATATTCCTGAGAGAAATGCTTTGTTTTAACCAATTCGTGCCTGTAGAGGCCAAAACGGCCTGACTATTTTGGTGATATCTTTCTAACAACAGCAAAATTCAGAAAATATTTGTATGGGAGTTGTTCATTAAAACTATATCTACAACTCTCCTTCAAATATTTCGCAAATTTATCTTTTATTCCGAAGTTATTTTCAAAAGTATGACGGGTCCAGACAACACCTGTCAAGTAGATCTGCAGCCATGAATTGGTTAATAAGTTGCAGCAGACCGTGAGATTTCTCCAGATTTGACCTGGTGAGACAAAAGAAAGTGAGGATGTTGCCAGTCGAACAGGAAACAGAAGATTGATACCAAAAACAAAAAAAAAAGAGCCAACAAAGGAACAGAAGCATGGGAAGCGAAACAAACCTATACGTTGTTCACAAAAAAAAAAATGTCTGTCACTTTGTGGTGAAATCTTACAGGCAAAAGCATAAAAATATTTGAAGGAGAAATGTTAATCAGAAAACTAAAAATGACTCTCCTTTAAATAAATTGTCAAATAATTCAGAATTCTATGATTATTGTCAAAAAATAATCCAGATCCAGACGACAATTTCTCGTTGATTTTCTAAGCATTAATGGTTCAATAACTAACCAATATTATCAGGAATACTTAGCTAAAATATGTTGCAGTACCTATTGGACTTAAAAATCCCCTTTCCATCAAATTTCACTGGATTTGACAAATAAAGTTGTCTGATGTGTGAATTGTTTTCCTTTTGACAGAATCTGCTCTTGCAGAGAGGTACCATTGATCTACGACAACGTGGATACTCCAGATATTTGAACTAAATTCTCATATAGGATGCTTCTCCTATAACAGTATACATATACAACAGTTCGTTTCAGACATAGGATAGAGGAACAATTCCACAATCAAATAGCACCTTTTTCCGACTTCCCAAAAATATTTGTTGTCATCAGGATCATACCCCAGTGTGATAATGACTGCTGTTACTGCAACATTGTGGCCAGTAACTTATTCTTCTCATGTATATACCATAAGTCCTCATCCTGTAAGTTATCTAAATAGTTCTCCGATCCCCCATTAGGGTGAGCCACAAAGAAACATTGTGAAATGTTTAGTTATTCAAACTATGGTTTAGTAAGAACATAAGGCATTTGTTCATAAAGAGCCATTAACCATTCCAATGCTGAAGCTACTTTCTATTATCTATTATGCAGGAGATGTGCATAGGCTTCCTAGTTGCATAATTTCACACCAGGGGGCTGCCTGTGCACATACAACACCCATACTATGATGTTGTTGGTCAAGCTATCATTTATTATGCAAGAGCCATGCTCTCTTTCTTAAGGCAGCATTTAATCTGCCATAAACTTGCCACTAAGACCCAAACCACTATGCTGTTGGTCAAGCTATTATAATTAATTATACAAGAGACATGCATAGGTTTTTAACCCTTGTGCTGCTGGTGGCTAATTTGGCCAATACAAAATTATGCAAAAACCTGAAAAATGACTGAAACCCTGGCAAATGGGTACTCATCTGAAAGTACTCAACGAGAGCTATCCAATGAATACCAACATGACAGGGTTCAGAAGTTTTTCAAAATATTTTGCTTTCTTGTGCTTTGGACGAAAGTGGCCTCAGCATTGGAAAGGTTAAGTTGCATATTTTCACACCCTATCTATGCAAAAACCAACACCACTATGTTGTTGGTCAAAATATCATTTATTATGCAAGACACCTGCGCTCTTTATTAAAGGCAGCATTTAATCTGCCTTAAACTTGCCATGTTTCGGAGACGCGTAGAGTTTTCTAGTTGCAAAGCTTCCCACCAGGGGCACCCTATGTACATACTATGACCCATCCCACTATGCTGTTGGTCAAGCTATCATTTATTATGCAAGAGACCTGCGCTCTTTATTAAAGCGGCATTTAATCCGCCATAAACTTGCCGTGTTTCCAAGGTTTTCTAATTGCACATCTCGCCACCAGGGGCACCCTATGCATTGTACTAAACCCACACCACTATGTTGCTGGTCAAGCTATCATCTATTATGCAAGACACCTGCGCTCTTTATTAAAGCGGCATTTAATCCGCCATAAACTTGCCGTGTTTGCTAGGTGCCTAATGCAGTGGTCTCGTCCCCTTCCACAGCATATAGTAGGGCGGTTAAGGAAAAAATCGTGCACTTTGGGGTAGAAGCATGAAACTTGGTACAATTATGGTTTAAGGAATTCTAAGAAAAATTGGAAGGGGACACAGGCTGTAGGTCACCCCTATGACCCATTTTTGGGCCATTTTAGGTCAAAAACGGACATTTTTGGTGATTTAACATATGAGACACTTTCATTAAACTGAGTAGAAGCATGAAACTTGGTATAAATATGGTTTAAGGAATGCTTATAAGCATTGGATGGGGACACAGGCTGTAGGTCACCCCTATGACCTATTTTTGGTCCGTTTTATGCCAAAAAAGGACATTTTTGGTGATTTTGCAGATAAATACTTTCATGGATCTTTGTAGAAGCATGAAACGTGGTACAATTGTGGTTTTAGGATTGCTTATAAAAATAGGAAGGGGACACACATTCTAGGTCACTGCTCTGACTTATTTTTGGGCCATTTTAAGCCAAAATTGGACAAAAACGGACAATTTTGGGGTATTTTCTAATAAAACATCCTTTAATTTCAGTTTGAAGCATGAAACATTGTACAATTATGCTTTAGGGAATTCTTATAAAAATTGGAAGGGGACACAGGCTGTAGGTCACCCCTATGACCTACTTTTGGGCCATTTTAAGCCATAATCATTAGATATAAACTGACATTCTTTGGTGATTTTGCAAATAAAAAAACATTCATTGACTTGTGGGATGCATCAAATTTGCAACGTACATTTCCTTATGGATATTAATACATTTAAAGTGATATTTTTATGTCATATGTAACCTAAACATCACATTTTTGGGGTTAAATGAGGCAACAATTTCCAAAAGCTAGCACTTCTTGTAGGAATTACATAGATTGAGTTAAATAATAGACTAAAAATAAAACCTTGAATGTGAGTACTCAGTTAAGTATTTGTTTCTATAAATGATTGAATAATAGCCCCTGACTGCCTAATTTAGTCATCATTTGACATTATACAGGTGAACTTGGATATGACGGACCACTGTACGATGGACTCCTTGTCTATGACGGACGATATGCTTGGTCCCAGTCCCATGCATATCATGTATGTGCCATATGTATATGACAGATTTTGCATATGACGGACCAATTTTCCTGGTCCCATTGAGTCTGTCATATCCAAGTTCACCTGTATTTGAGAAATGTACAAACTTGACATTTCCACATTACAAGTTTTGACTATGAATGGGCGAATAATGCTACAATGCAGTAATAGAAAAGTTCTCTTCCATGGTTGATATGAGTTGAGGGTGAAACATGAGAAATTATTTTAAAAAAAGAGAGGGTTTGGTTGGAGCGATGTTCAGGATACCTTACTAATTACATAACATGAGGCTTGTGCATTATTTACAACTTTGCTTGATAAAGGGTCTAATTTTCTACCATTTCACTGCTTTTAAAACTGGAATTTTCAGAGCAAGAATGCATGATTTTAGCATGTTACCTTTTTACTCTTGAGAACTGTGTCCTCCACATTCAAAAAGACGTGTGCGCAATTGAGACTATCTTTATAACATTTACACTAGCACTTGCATGCTTTTCTACACTTACAGTGAATGAGTTCGTAATTCATGCCAGATTTGTCCGAAAAAGGTTTTCCATATCGAAACGTTTTTTTTCAGCCTCACTTAGCAAGACTTGGGAGCTTTGATAGGCAGCACCTAGAATCTGTTGCACAAGGGCTGAAGACAGTGATGGGAGAATGCTCTCTAAACAACACAATTTCCAGGAGAAAAGGTGCTGTGTTGCAGAATTGACCCTACAAAATTCATTTGTTCTGTCATATATCAGCACCACAAACATTTCAATCACTATCAATGCATTCTTAGACACTTTATCTGGATCATCCTCTAGTGACAAAAATGTCTTGGTGAGAAAATAGCACCCAGAAATCATCAAGGCATGAATATTGTATGGTCAATTCTGCAACACAGCACCTTTTCTCCTGGAAATCTTGTTGTTTAGAGAGCATTCTCCCATCACAGTCAGCCCTTGTGCAACATATTCTCTAGGTGCTGCCCATCAGGGAGGACATGCATATTTAGGGGCAACAAACACAGAGGACCAAGAGCTAACAAGTCCTGCAAAGATATGGAAAATCTTTTTGGACAAATCTGACACAGGCTCAGGAAATGTGTTATGAACTCATTTACTGTAAGTGTAGAAAAGCATGCAAGGGCCAGTGTAAATGTTACAAAGCTGATCTCAATTGCAGTCGTCTTTGTGAATGTGGAGGTCACTTTTCCGAAGAGTAAAAAGGTAAAATGCTAAAATCATGCATTCTTACTTTGAAAATTCCAGTTTTAAAGCAGTGAAATTGTAGAAAATCAGACCCTCCATCAGGCAAAGTTGTGAATAGTACGCAGGCCTAAAGAATGAATCCAAAGTACGACTCCCATCCCTCTCCTTTCTGAAAACATTTTTCATGTTTCACCCTTAACTCATCAAACATGGACGAGCTCTTTTCTGTTACTGCATTGTAGCATCATTCTGTCAGTTATAGTCAAAACTTGTCATATGGAAATGTCAAGATTGCACATTTCTCAGATATAATGTCAAATGATGACTAAAATAGGCAGTCAGGAGCTATCATTCAATCATTTGAATAGACAAATACTTAACTGAGTATTCACATTTAAAGTTTTATTTTTTAGACTATTATATAACTCAATCTATATATACATCTACAAGAAGTGCTAGTTTTTTTGAAAATTTTGCCTTATTTAACCCCAAAAATGTGATGTTTAGGTTACATATGACATAAATAATATCACTTTAAATGTATTCATATCCATAAGGAAATGTATGTTGTAAATTTGATGCATCCCACAAGTCAATGAATGTTTTTATTTGCAAAATCACTGAAAAATGTCAGTTTATATCTAATTGATATGGCTTAAAATGACCCAAAAATAGGTCATAGGGGTGACCTACAGCCTGTGTCCCCTTCCAATTTCTATAAGAATTCCCTAAACCATAATTGTACAAAGTTTCATGCTTCTACCTGAAACTAAAGGATGTTTTATTAGCAAAATCCTCCAAAATTGTCCGTTTTTGACCAATTTTGGCTTAAAATGGCCCAATGATAGGTCAGAGCAGTGACACACAATGTGTGTCCCCTTCCTATTTTTATAAGTAATCCTTAAACCATAATTGTACCACGTTTCATGCTTCTACCAAGATCCATGAAAGTATTAATCTGCAAAATCACCAAAAATGTCCTTTTTTGGCATAAAACGGACCAAAAATAGGTCATAGGGGTGACCTACAGCCTGTGTCCCCATCCAATGTTTATAAGCATTCCTTAAACCATAATAATACCAAGTTTCATGCTTCTACTCAGTTTAATGAAAGTGTCTCATATGTAAAATCACCAAAAATGTCCGTTTTTGACCTGAAATGGCCCAAAAATGGGTCATAGGGGTGACCTACAGCCTGTGTCCCCTTCCAATTTTTCTTAGAATTCCTTAAACCATAATTGTACCAAGTTTCATGCTTCTACCCCAAAGTGCACGATTTGGCCAAAATCTTGATTTATCCGCCCCACTAATAATGATTTGTTAAATGAGAAATGATATGAAGGAACTTTTATAAACATTCTAAACCCTGTCATGTTGGTATTAATTTAATAGCTCTTGCTGTGTACTCTCAGATGAGTACCCATTTGCCCAGGTTTCAGTAATTTTTCAGGTTTTTTGCGTCATTTTGTAATGGCCAAATTAGCCACCAGCAGACCAAGTGTTAATGAAATCATTAACTACGAGCTAGTCTACGTATGCACTAGACCCATCCCACTATGTTGCTGGTCAAGCTATCATCAATTATGAAAGAACCATGTGCTCTTTATTAAAGGCAGCATTTAATCTGCCTTAAACTTGCCATGTTTCGGAGATGCGTAGAGTTTTCTAGTTGCATATTTTCACACCAAGGGCACCCTATGCAAGATACTAAACCCACACCACTATGCTGTTGGTCAAGCTATCATCCATTATGCAAGAGACCTGCGCTCTTTATTAAAGCGGCATTTAATCCGCCATAAACTTGCAATGTTTTCGAGGTGCGTAGGCTTTCTAGTTGCTTAGTTTCACACCAGGGGCACCCTATGTACGTACAAAACTCACACCACCATGTTATTGGTCAAGCTACCATCTATTATGCAAGAGCCCTGCGCTCTTTATTAAAGCGGCATTTAATCCGCCATAAACTTGCAATGTTTTCGAGGTGCGTAGGCTTTCTAGTTGCTTAGTTTCACACCAGGGGCACCCTATGCAAGATACTAAACCCACACCACTATGCTGTTGGTCAAGCTATCATCTATTATGCAAGAGACCTGCGCTCTTTATTAAAGCGGCATTTAATCCGCCATAAACTTGCCATGTTTCCAAGGTTTTCTAGTTGCACATCTCGCCACCAGGGGCACCCTATGCATTGTACTAAACCCACACCACTATGCTGTTGGTCAAGCTATCATCTATTATGCAAGAGACCTGCGCTCTTTATTAAAGCGGCATTTAATCCGCCATAAACTTGCCATGTTTGCGAGGTGCCTAATGCAATGGTCTCGTCCCCTTCCACAGCGTAATGATTTGTTTAGTGAGGAGCCGCCATTTGTCAATTATACAACTCAGGCAGGACCCCCATGTGCATACAAAATAACTGGAGGGGCAGGCCGCATGTTATTTGGCTCAGTTAACCCTTTACTTTCATGCCTGGGGATCTGTCTACATGACTAGTGTCGTATGGACCTGTTACACTTTTGAAAATAACTTTGGAATGAGGCATTAGTTTGCAGACTGTTTGAAAGAGGGTTGTAGATTAAGTTTTAACCCTTCCAATGCTGAAGCTACTTTCATCAAAAGCACAAGGATGCGAAGTTTTTTGAAAACCATCTAAACCCTGTCATATAGGTATTCATTGGAAAGCTCTCTTTGAGTACTCTCAGATGAATACCCATATGCCAGGGTTTCAGTCATTTTTCAAGTTTTTTGCATCAATTTGTATTGGCCAGCCAAATTAGCCACCACCAACATAAGGGTTAACCCTTTCATGCCTGGAGATCTAAATGAGTTGCGTCGTCGGGACCTGTTGTCCTCAAGAGAAAAAAAACTTAGGAATGAAGCATTAATGTGTGAAGTATTTGAAAGAGAGTTGTAGATTAAAGGACAATTCCACCATGAATAAAACATAGACCCAAATAGTTTCTTAGGGTATTCTCTACTTAAATCCAAGTTCCCACCAGTGCCAATCAGACAAACTTCTCCAGATCTTCAGGCATGAATGGGTTAATGGTATCACTTATAAATTGTCTTTCTAATAAGATAATATCTCTGTTTTGAGAAAGATTTTGGGAAAATATTTCAGGCAGAAATGTTGTTCAGAACCCAACACACAACTCCCTTTCAAATATTTTGCAAATTCACGCGTAGTTCTTAAGCAATTCGCAAAAGTATCGCAGGTCCAGACGAAACTCTCCAGATCTTCATGCATGAATGGGTTAATGGAAGTATTTAGCTAGTCATTAGCTAATGGAACCAATTCTGGTCATTACATAATGAGCCGGAAAGGAATAGAATTGAAGTTCGCATAGCACACTGGCCGATCATTGATCCTTTCTCGGTTAAGTTTGAACCATTTTCCGGTATAATACGATGACCTCATGTATAATCAGTGAATATATTGAGTCGGAAAGGAATAGAATTGAAGTTCGCATAGTACATTGGGTCAATCATTGATTCGTTCTAGGTCAAGTAGGAACCATTTGTCCGGGATAATATGATGACCTCAAGTTTAATCAGAGAAACTTTTATGACAATAGCACTATCTCTTTCATCTCTCAAGGCATAATACCTTAACCCTTCCAATTCCGAGGCTACTTTTGTCTAAAGCACAAAGATGCAAATATTTTTGAAAACATCTAAACCCTGTCATGTTGATATTCATTGGATAGCTCTCGTTGATTACTCTCATATGAGTACCCATGTGCCAGGGTTTCAGTCATTTCTCTGGTTTTTTTTGCATCATTTTGTAATGGCCAAATTAGCCACCAGCAGCACAAGGGTTAACCCATTAATGCCCACAGCCGCCAAAAGTAGCCTGACAACTTAAATGAAATATTGCAGGCAAAAGTAGTTACAAGCATATTTGATGGGGAAATGTAAAGGTAGTGTGACACGGGTATCAATATCAAAGTCCACTTGACCTATCCCCCGCCTGATTAATTTGGTGATATTTCTCCAACAAAAGCAATGGTTGGAAAAAAATTGAAGGAGAGTTGTTCGTTAAAACTTTATCTACAATTCTCCTTCAAATAGTTTTCAAATTAATTCTTCATTTAGAAGTTATTTTCAAAAGTATGACAGGTCCAGACAACATTTGTATGTTAAGTATCAAAATACATTTTGATGGCAGTTTCCTGATGGGAAGGCACCCTACCTGTCAATCCTGAAGTTTACCACTTTCGTGGGATTTTAAGCTATATCAGATTTCAATATTCCATGGTGATTCTGATTACTTCCTGTGCGTCTTTCATGTGATAAGGACGGCGTAACGTAACACAGCAATTACTCTACTATTAACCCTTCCAATGCTGAGGCTACTTTCGTCTGAATTACAAGGACCAAAAAATTCTGAAAACCATTTTAAACCTGTCATTTTGGTATTCATCGGAAAGCTCTCACCGAGTACTCTCAGATGAGTACCCATTTGCCAGGGTTTCAATCATTTTTCAGATTTTATGCATCATTTTGTATTGGCAAAATTAGCTGACATCAGCATAAGGGTTAAAATACATTTTTTCATGGCAATGTCCTAATGGGGATGCATCCTACCTGTCAATTGTGGAGTTTACGATTTCCTTGCATCCTTGCAAGTGTCCTGGTTATATGAGATTCTTCGCAATATTCCACGGTAAATCTGATCACTTCCTGTCCGTCTTTCACCCGATAAGGACGGCGTAACGTAACGCCGAGATTCCGCCACAATCAATCAGGGAGCAGGTGTCAGGTGACAAGTGTCAGGCGTCAGGTGTAAAGGCGCTCTCGATAAGCCACCTGTTCTCTACCTCCTTCGCGGAGAGTTCCCTCGTGCCCTGGAGAGCTCCATTCCTCGCTACAGCACTCGGTCGCTCATCTGCGTTCAGCTATCCCAGAATCCATCTCTGTCTACGATCGTGACTTAAAATGACTTAACCACTTGAATCCATTATTCCCCACCTTCAAGTATCAATACTACAAGCATGTTTTGTAACTCTAACCCTGGAGAGTTCCACCAATTATTCCCTGCTATAATATATACTCAAATAATGTGTCCAGTCGCAGTTAAAAATTCAGGGTATAGGCACATATATCTATGTTCATCTATGTTCATTGACGGTCTTCAGTTATCAATACTACCAGCATGTTTTGTATCTCTATGTCTGGAGTGTTTCACCAATTATTCCCGGCTAATACTCAAATCATGTATCCAGTCGCAGTTAAAAACTCATGGTATGGGCACATAGATCCTTACCCCTCAGTTGCACAGCACTCTGTAGCCATCTAGGTTTAGTGACAGTTTGAGGTCTTAGTGAAGGAACTCGGCCTGCTCTGCAGCTTGACGACCTGAGGACCGTGTGTAGGAACTCGGCCTGCTCTACTGCCTGACGATCTAGGGACCTTGTGTGGGAACTCGGCCTGCTCTGCTGCCTGACGATCTAGGGACCGTGTGTGGGAACTCAGCCTGTTCTGCTGCCTAACTGCCTAACAGCCTGACGATTTGAGGTCCGTGGGTAGGAACTCGGCCTGCCCTGCTGCCTGACAATCTAAGGACCGTGTGTAGGAACTCGGCCAGCTGTACTGCCTGACGATTTAAGGACCGTGTGTAGGAACTCGGCCTGATCTGCTGCCTGACTGCCTGACAATCTAAGGACCGTGTGTAGGAACTCGGCCTGCTCTGCTGCCTGACGATCTAAGGACCGTGTGTAGGAACTCGGCCTGATCTGCTGCCTTAAACTGCCGGATGATCTGAGGGCCGTGTGTAGGAACTCGGCCTGCACACCTTCCTGACAATCTAAGGACCGTGTGTAGGAACTCGGCCTGCACTGCTGCCTGACGATCTAAGGACCGTGTGTGGGAACTCGGCCTGATCTTCTGCCTGCACTGCTGCCTGACGATCTGTCAGGCCTGTGTGTAGGAACTCGGCCTGATCTGTTGCCTGACGATCGGATGCCTGTGTGTATGAACTCGCTCTGAGGCCTGTGTGTAGGAACTCAGCCTGATCTGCTGCCCTGCTGCCGGATGATCTGAGGACCGTGTGTAGGAATTCGGCCTGCTCTGCTGCCTGCCTGCCGGATGATCTGAGGGCCGTGTGTAGGAACTCGGTCTGCCTTGCTGCCTGCCTGCTAACCTCACAATACACACATACCGGATCAATCAGAGCCAGGCAGCTGAGACACAAGGACGTGCCTCAAACATACACCAATCATTAACACATTCATGATCAAGAGTTACTCATGAAATTGTCGTCTGGATGTTTGATAATTTTGACCATTACTAGGAAATTAAGACTTATCTTAGAAATTATTTGAAGGAGAGTTGGTTGTAGTATTCTGATGAATATTTCTCATTGGAATATTTTCCTAAATTTGCTTTTGATTTTACCCAAATTGTCAGGCTGCTTTGGCCGCTGCAAGTATTAATGAGTTAACACATTCATGCCTAGATGTCTCAATGACAAATGTTGTCTGGATCTATGGTACTTATGGAAATAACTTATTGCTAAAGCATTAGTTGACAAAATATTTGAAGGAGAGTTGTTAGCTGATTCCTGGTAGACAATTCTCCTTAAAATATTTTTGAGACATAAGGACCTGCAGCAAAATTTTTTGCGATTTCCCAATGTTGCAAAAAACCTGAAAAATGACTGAAACACTAGCACATAGCTACTCATCCGAGTGCTAAGCAAGAGCTATCCAATGAATACCAGCATGACAGGGTTTAGATGGATTTCGAAAATAGTTGTGTCTGTGTGCTTTGGATGAAAGTCGCCTTAGCATTGGAAGGGTTAAAACATTCGGCTGATGTCTTAACTCTCAGAAAATATATAACTAGGAAATCAAACCTTCAATGAAATGGCTTTCTGGTAATTAAAGAAACTATCGGAAACAGAACTATTATCAATGCCACGGCATCGTAATAACTACTGCCAGAGGCACTGACAGCAATGTGGTATTGACAAGTTTCTATGCGATAATCGGTGATAAGTGATAGGTTGACAACAGCACTCTCGTGTTTCAGGACTTTGCTGCTAAGTGGATTCATGTAATACACAGAATTTAACCCATTAACATTCCTTTCATAATGTACGTCTGGATGCATGACAATTTTGAAGATAACTTTGTAATAAAGCGAGACTTTACAAAATATTTGAAGGAAAGTTGTTCATTTAGTTGTGATACACATTTCCCCTTCAAATATTTTTTGAAAGATAATTTTTTTAGAAAGATATTAGCAAATTTGTACGTCTTTTTGGCCGCTGCAGACGTATATAGGTTAATCCATCTTAGCACTAATCTCATGGTGACAGAGGAGATTAACTTACTAATCCCTCTCAATCAGTCTCACTCAGAAACATCTGACTCCGAATCAATAATCCACTCGGCATATTTCAAACATTTTCCACAAGATGACTTTGAGGGAAATATATCATCTAAACAATCAGGTTTTCTGGCCAGCATAAGACAAAAGAGTGATAAAAACTTGCTTTACACAAATATATCAACAAACTTTAGCGAAATCCTTGAGATGTGCACACCCAGGGCAAAAGTATTCACATCTTATAGTTTTTCAAAACTTTAGTGTTCACAATATATAGGTGTTCATATCTCTAAGGTTTTCACAACAAAAGTGTTCACCGTATATAAGTGTACACATCTCATAGTTTTTCAAAACTTAAGTGTTCACAATATATAGTTGTTCATATATCTCTAAGGTTTTCACAACAGAAGTGTTCACAATATGTAGGTGTTCCCATCTCAAAAGTTTTCACAACTAAAGTGTTCACAATATATGTGTTCACATCTCAGAGGTTTTCGCAACTAAAGTGTTCACAATATATAGGTGTTCACATCTCATAGTTTTTCAAAACTTTAGTGTTCACAATATATAGTTGTTCATATCTCTAAGGTTTTCACAACAGAAGTGTTCACAATATATAAGGGTTCCCATCTCAAAAGTTTTCACAACTCAAGTGTTCACAATATATGTGTTCACATCTCAGAGGTTTTCACAACAAAAGTGTTCACAATATATAGGTGTTCACATCTCAGAGGTTTTCACAACAAAAGTGTTCACAGTATATAAGTGTTCACATCTAATAGTTTTTCAAAACTTAAGTGTTCACAATATATAGGTGTTCATATCTCTAAGGTTTTCACAACTCAAGTGTTCACAATATATAAGGGTTCACATCTCAAAGGTGTTCACAACAGAAGTATTCGCAATGTATAGGTGTTCACATCTCCGAGGTATTCAAACCTTAAGTGTTTACAATATATATGCGTTCACATCTCAGAGGTTTTCACAACTCAAGTGTTCACAGTATATAGGTGTTCACATCTCAGAGGTTTTCACAACTCAAGTGTTCACAGTATATAGGTGTTCACATCTCAGAGGTTTTCACAACTCAAGTGTTCACAGTATATAGGTGTTCACATCTCAGAGGTTTTCACAACTCAAGTGTTCACAATATGTAGGTATTCACATCTCAGAGGTTTTACAGTATTTGTGTTTCA
>OZ012697.1:23875157-23916790 GCA_963942565.1 Maea johnstoni | reverse complement strand
TAATTAGAAAGCCAGCTCCACTTAACATATAACCAATCACCATTAGCAACCGCATCCCGCATCACTAATGGTCCCGGCAACGGTAGAGGTACAGACTTAACTGCTAATTGGCAACTGGTTTCAGCCTGCATGAAGCACAGCTAAGCTGCTGAGAGTGATTGCAGCCTGTGTTTTAGGAGCCTGTGTATATGTTTACTGTCATTCTTACCATGGTTAGGTAAATTCTATGCATATATTTACTGTCTTTCCAAACCAATCTACCATGCAGCTAGTTTCTGTATATGGTCAGGTTAATTCATATTTCTCTCATCAGGTAACCATATTTATCTCCCTTTGACTGTCTCGCTGTCTGTTACAGTCTTAACCTCTCTCTCTCTCTCTCTCTCTCTCTCTCTTTCTCTCTCTCTCTCACACACCTTTGGTTATGCTAGGGATAATATGATTAGTGCATGTTGAAATAAAACCACCGGTTTAAAAGTCTAACATTACATTTTTATGACTGTTTTGAATTTCATAAATCTTATTTAAAGGTGGCTGTGCCTGGGTTTTTAGGTCAATATGCATACTTAACGTTTATGTTGCAGTGAAATTTAAACAGATTTTTTTTCTAATGTGAAATAAGGTGTTTACCCATTAATACCAAAGTGTTTTATGCAACTAACAGACATGAATTCAAAGAATTGCCTGACCAATAGTTTTTCAGTGTTTTCATATTGAAAGCAATTTCACCCTATTAATTAACTAATAAATCAGTTCTTTTCTTTAAATGGCATCATCCAACAAGAGTGGACATCCTACAAGCCTAGAAAAGGGCCTTTTACGCCAGTAAAATATTGTCTATCGAGACCAAATAAATATTCCAAACCAAAACCAAAACATCCATCTTGACCTTATTGGAAAACAACTTCCCTGAGAACTACAACCTGAGAATCATCTAAATGTCAACAAGGATATAAAATGCTTTTTGGGACCAGGATCCATTATCCGTAACGAAATCATCCCTTCTCTAAACAGATAACAGTGAGATTACATAAATAATACAATTACGGACCCCCACTCCTCCTCATAATATTACCATATGTGTCTAAAAGCATCGCAAAACAAACTCTGTCATTGTCCAATCAAATCATAGGACACATCCCTCATCCGATCTCGCCGGTGCCAAGAGCAATTTAACCCTTTCAATGCTGAGGCTACTTTCGTCCAAAAAAACAAGGACGCTAATATTTTTGATAACCATCCAAACCCTGCCATGTTGGGAATTGTTTGACAGCTCTCGCTGAGTACTATCAGATGAGTACCCATATGGCAGGGTTTCAATCATTTATTTGGTCTTTTGCATCATTTTCAGTTTTTTTGCCTAAATTTGAATTGGGCAAATTAGCCACCAGCAGCATAAGGGTTAACCCCTTCATGCCAGGAGATCTACTCAAGGAAAGTTGTCAGCACCAATAATATTTTTGAAAATAGCTTTGCAAGTGTTTATAAGTTCACAATATATTTGATGGAGAATTATGGGTTGGGTGGCGATTAAAATTTCTCCATCAAATTGTTTCTGAAAAATGTGTTTCTGAGAATGATATTCTCAACACATTCAGGGTTTCGTGGGTGGCAGATTTGATAGATGAGTTAGGTAATGGATGGAGAGATAGATATGGATGTAATTCTATAAACATAAACTACTCCTCCTTTTATAATCATGTATGTGGGGATTTGAGAGCCCTGAGGATGGCAACCATCAGTTCAAACAAGTATACATCTTGAGTCCTAAATAGGGCTTTATATAATGTTAAGGCTTGGATAGGGATTTAAGTGTTTAAGGAATATCTTGAGGCTTAGAATGGGGGTTAAAGACTAGATAGGAGATTAAGGGTTAAAGGCATTTTTCTGAGCTAGATGAGGGTTTAAGGGTTATAGGAATTTTATGGCCCAGACAGGGGTTTAAGGGTTAAAGGAATTTTATGGCCAAGACATGGGTTTAAGGGTTAAAGCAATTTTATGGCTGAGATAGGGATTTAAGGGTTAACAAAATCTGAAGTCCTAGATAGGTGTCTAAAGGTTAAAGAAATGTTATGGCCCAGACAGTGGTTTAGAGTTTAAAGGAGTCTTGATGCCTGGATAGGGGTTAAAAGGAATCGTGAAGGGGTTTAAGGGTTGAAGGTATCTTGAGTGCTAGATAAGGGTTTAAGTGTTAAAGAAATTTATGACCAAGACATGGGTTTAAGTGTTAAAGAAATTTATGACCAAGACATGGGTTTAAGTGTTAAAGAAATTTATGACCAAGACATGGGTTTAAGTGTTAAAGAAATTTATGGCCCAGACAGGGGTTTAAGGTTTAAAGGAATTTTATGGCCCAGACAGGGGTTTAAGGGTTAAAGAAATTTTATGGCCCAGACATGGGTTTAAGGGTTAAAGATATGTTATGGCCCAGACAGGGGTTTAAGGGTTAAAGAAATTTTATGGCCCAGACAGGGGTTTAAGGGTAAAGAAATTTAATGGCCCAGACCGAGATTTAAGGGTTAAAGAAATTATATGGCCCAGTCAGGGGTTTAAGGGTTAACGCAATAGGTCAATGATAGAGTCTCCAAGGAGAGCAGGGACAGCCTATCTCCTCAGCCCTAACCAGATCAACATGATGTATTTCACTCACAAGGCAAAGAACAGGCTGAAGGATCACTGCCATCTCCAAAGATAGGACTCATAATGCAATTCCAACATCCCCAACAAAAGGTAATGGAATCATAATCTTTTGATGATGATGGATTCACAAGAAAGAGGTCAAGGTCATGACATAGAGGTCGAATGTTAAAGGGTTAAATCTTGAGGCTTTGATAGGGATTAAATGCAAAAACAACTCCACCATCCCCAACAAAAAGTAATGAAATCATAATCTTTTGATGATGATGGATTCACAAGAAAAAGGTCAAGGTCATGACATAGAGGTCGAAGGTCGTAGGGTGTCTTTAGTCACTTTCAAGCAAGATCACTTATTAGATTTTTGAGGGACAAACGTTAACCGATGTATGCCTAGAGATCTCCTTGACAACCGTTACCTGGCTCTATGATGCTTTTGCAAGCAGCTATCTTATATATGCAGAAAAAATTTGGAGGACAATTTTGTTGGTTAAGTTCTGACCAATATTTCCCCTTCAAATATCTCACTTACTCTAGACTGTTTTAGATAGATTTCACCAATACAACCAAGCTTTTATAGGGAGCTAATGGTATACATGTCCAATAATTAAAGGTATGCTAAGATTTCTAGGGATTGGCACCGTTAAAATTTAGAATGAACACAATATGTTTGAAAGAAATTTGTTGGCAATATTTTGAATGATATTTCCTCTTCAAATATTTTCCAAGATTTCATTAATATTGTCAGGCTGATTTTGGCTGATTTGAGCATTAAAAAGTTGACCCTTATGCTGCTGGTGGCTAATTTGTCCAAAACCAAATGACTGAAACTCTGACATATGGGTACTCATCTAAGAGTACTCAGCGAGAGCTATCCAATGAATACCAACATGACAGGGTTTAGATGGTTTTCAAAAATCTTTGCATCCTTGTGCTTTGGATGAAAGTAGCTGCAGCATTGGAAGGGTCAAAATCGTGAGGCTGATTTTGGCTGTTTTGAGCTTTAAAGGTTAAGGAGATTTCACTATAGTTGAAGAGATATAATCTAAGGCCAAGAAAAAAATATTGTTTGTTTCCTGTAACGGTCCGAAAAAATAGGGTAGGTATTTCGGTAAAAAAGGTTTTGGTGAAAAAAATGTGTTTTATGCATGTTTTACATTGATAGGGAGTTGGGAAGGCGGAAAAAACCTTAGGGTAGGGATTTTTTTTGAATAAATTTTTTTTGTTAGGGTAGGGTTACAGGAAACAAACAAAAAGATTTTAAGGCCTAATCTGAAGAAATCCCCCGGATTGCAAAGGGGATGCCGGAGAGAACCATGTGGGGGTTAACCAGAATTTATAGTCGGAAATTATAGACAAGATATTCATGGCAAGGACAATAGATTTATTGTTACCATGGCAACAGATTATATTATTTGTGCTCCCGATAGACATTAAAGGGGCAAAAAATCAGCGATATGAGTTGTTTATCCAACTTTTATCTTTTGTCGTGAGATTTGAGGTCAGTTTCCGCCAATTGGGAAAACTGTTGTCATGACAACTGAAATCAATGACGTCCTTATATGGAACAACAATTTAATCCATACTGTGTATTACAATAACTCACTAAATCCCATAACGAAGAACTACTCTAAACCATTTATGCCTGGAGGTCGATCTCCAGGGTTCAACAAAGTAGTGATAGGATTTTCATGATCGATCATTGGTTGGGTACAACCGATCGATGATCGATCATTAATAGGTTGTGCACGCTTTTATCCCAGCAGCACCTATTAGCTATTTCCGCAACTAATTAAGTAATATCTGAGACATTTTCTGGTACTGTTTTTGGCGAAAAAAATCGTCAAAATACATCCAGGTAGACGTGCCAAAACACATCCTTTTTGCTGTTTATTTCAATTCAATCATTATCGTTGCCAAATTTTGGGATCGATTAATCGAAATCGAAACCCTTTCGATCCAATGATCAATTATAATCGATCATCGGATTATCACTACAACATAGATTGCAAATTATTATTCTCTGAGCAAGGCAAGCTGCCCCTAAGTTGACTTGCCCACCCCCCCTGGCACTTCCACTTGCCCTGCCACTCAGAGTCTTGTTCAGCTAGCCCCATTGCTGTTTTTTGCCAAATTCACTTGCAACTTGCAACGGGGCAAGTGGTTATGTTGCTTGCTGGTCTCCTTTACAATTAAGTGTCATCTCACTCATCTGGACCTTTGATACATTTCAAAATAACTTTGAAATTAATCATAAATTCACAATAATATATTTGAAGGAGAGTTGTAGGATGAATTTTGAGCAACATTATTTTGCACCTTGTCATGAGTGTATATTTTTGCCCCTTTCTCTAACACTTTGATTTTGATCAACATTTCTTCTTGAAAATTTTCAAATAATTTGCTTGTCTTAGAGAGATATCACCAAGATTGCCAGGCAGTTTTTGGCGCTACCGGCACCCAAGGGTTAACCCTTCCAATGCTGAGGCTTGTCCAAAGCACAAGGATGCAAATATTTTTGAAAATATTCTAAACCCTGTCTTGTTGGTATTCATTGGAAAGCTCTTGCTGAATACTCTCAGATGAGTACCCATATGTCAGGGTTTCAGTCATTTTTCAGGTTTTTTGCATTATTTTGCATCAGCCAAATTAGCCACCTGCAGCATAAGGGTTAATAAACAGTGGCTTGCTTTTTTCTTGTAAAAGTGATTTGTGTATTCATAAGGGAAGCACGCTGCACTGTTCTGTTTCCTTCTTCATCCATCAAACACCGACTTGTCCCCGCGGATTACACTATCAGCACCAGCCAATCAGAACGCTTCGTCTGACTACTCAACTGGATACGTTCGGACAACTACGAAAAATGAGCGAGTTGCAGTTGCAGGGTCTGTGGGGACGCGGTGAATCTTCACAGCGAGAAGGTGAGAAAATCTGCCAAAGATGGAGCGAGAAAAATGCCACTCTATTGTTACGCAACGTCAAATTTCAAATTAATTTCAGCAGTTTTTTAATATGCATTCTGAGAGGATGAGAGGCACTGACCCTGTCCAGAAGTGAGACACAGCACTAAAAATATCCACCTCTAGAAGTGAGACACAGCACTGAAAATATCTACCTTTAGAAGTGAGACACAGCACTAAAAATATCTACCTTTGGAAGTGATACACAGCACTAAAAATTATCTGCCTTTAGAAGTGAGATACAGCATTAGAAAGTAATAATAATAATAATAATTGATATTTGATATAGCGCCCTTTCCACCTATAATGTTCAAAAGCGCTTTAGAGTCATTGGACGGTTGTCATGGTCCATATAGTCAATTAAACTGCAGCTGTTTCTTGAAGTTTTGCACACTATCAGCAGCCTTGATGTTGTCAGGGAGCTCATTCCAAAGGCGTGGTGCATAGGCACAAAATGCTCTGTCACCAAACCTTTTCAGATTAGTGAGTGGTATCTGTAATAAGTTCTTAGTGTTTGATCTTAAGAGTCCTTGTATTGGCTTGTTTGACTAACAGTTCCCTCAAGCATAGAGGGACACATCCTTGCATGCATTTGAAAGTCAAAAGCAGAATCTTGAGCTCAATCCTTTTCCTGATGGGCAGCCAGTGAAGATCTTTTAGAACTGGTGTAATGTGATCATACTTTTTGGAGCCACTAACCACTCTAGCAGCATTGTTTTGGACTTTCTGGAGCCTGCATAGCAGCTCATCAGTGATTCCACAGAGAAGTCCATTACAATAGTCAAGGCGTGATGTCACCAGTGAGTATCCACCTTTGGAAGTGATACACAGCACTAACAGTATCCACCTTTAGAAGTGAGACACAGCGCTAATCAGTATCCAACTTTGGAAGTGAGACACAGCACTAAAAGCTATCCAACAACAACCCAAAGTCCTGCAGTCTCCCAGTTTTTTTTTAACAAAGCCTGACCCGGGAAGGAAATGTTAGCGTTTATAGTATAATATGATGAATAGCATTCTTTACCTGTGAAGAACATCAAATGTTGAGAGTTTTGGGAATGAAAGTGTTAGCGATTATAGTATAATGTACTGAGAGTTTTGGGAATGAAAGTGTTAGCGTTTATAGTATAATATGATGAATAGCATTCTTTATCTGTAAAGAACACCAAATGTTGAGAGTTTTGGGAATGAAAGTGTTAGCGATTATAGTATAATGTACTGAGAGTTTTGGGAATGAAAGTGTTAGCGTTTATAGTATAATATGATGAATAGCATTCTTTACCTGTAAAGAACACCAAATGTTGACGAGCGTTCGCGATAAAAAGTTCAGCGCGGCTTGAACCAACACGCTACGATGCTAATCAAGACGTGCGCATTTCCGTCATTACTCCCCCATTAGCTACCATCACCGCTACATCTTACCCACCGAGGTGAAGGTGCCGACGTATTCCGACGCACTCTTGGTGGTGAATTGGCAAAAAATAGCGCTCGCAAAATCAGAGCGCTAGATTGCCAAAATTGACTTCTTTGTGATAAGGAAGGAATTTTCCGCGAGGATTCTCATCATGACTGTACAATCACCATCAAGATCTCTATCCTGTGTGCTCTGCCGCAATAAAATCGGCAATAAAGTTACATCGCAGATCAGACTCGACTGGCCTCTTATTGGCTGCTTTGGCTAAATGGAAGACTTTCTTATCTGATTGGCAAACACGAAAACATTTCCGATACCGACTTTAAATGTGCAATTAGGATCGGAATGCAGGCCCCCTAGTGAGAGAATTGGGAATTATCTTCAAGAAAAGAGCTCCATTTTTTATCGTTTATTCTAACAGAAAGACTTACTTATCTGATCGGTTAACATGAAAAAATTTCCGGCACTAACTCAGGCTATTAAGATAGGCCCATGCAGTCCCCCTGGTGAGAAAATTGGGAATTATCTTCGAAAAAAGGCCTCCACTTATATCTCCTAAGTAGATATTTACTAATACCAGCTATTTGATTATCAAACATTGCTTCTTCCAAATGATGATTCAATATGCTATTTCAACGCTAACTCAGACTATTAGGATTAAGACTATTAGGATTAAGACTATTAGGATTAAGACTATTAGGATTAAGACTATTAGGATTAAGTCCCCTTGTGAGGGATAAGGCAATTATTTTCAAGAAAAGGGATACACTTTTTATTGTTTCTTCCGAGTTGAAAATATTCTTATCTGGTAGGCTACTCAGGCCAGTGTTCTGTACATTTCTTCGCAAACTTTTGTAATTTTGATTAAAACCCACAAAACCAGGCGCAGGAAAGTTCCTTTGCTGAGAATATTTGTAACTATACCCTAACAGAAACTGAAAAAAGGTGATATCATTTTGAAGAGTATTCTATCAAATCAAAACTCAGCAATTAAAAAGGAAGGTTACAAGTGACAGTCCTAGTTGAAAGCAATTGCATACAACCTAAAATATAGGAAGATCTCATGGCAAGCATCGGAAAAACAATGATGATTTAACCCTTCCAATTCTAAGGCTACCTTTATCCAATTAAAGAACAAGGATGCAAAAATATTTTATAACCATCTAGACCCTGTCAAGTTGGTATTCATTGGATATCTCTCAATGAGTACTCTCAGATGAGTACCCATATGCCATGGTTTTGATAATTTTTTCATGTTTTCGCATCATTTTGTATTGGCAAAATTATAGCCACCAGCAGCATAAGGGGTTAAGCTGGAAATGTCAAACTAACTAAGTCAAACTAACACTACACCCTCTGTATTTGTAGTACTGCCAATTCGCCACTGCAAACGATATTGCAGGTAGTAGCTGGAGATAGGATAATTTCTTGGCAAACAACGGTGGCAAGCTATGAATAAACTGTAAGCTCTTGGCTCCTCTCCGCATCACAGCATCATAACCGCAAAGCAATGCCGAGGCTACTATCATCCAAGGACATAAAGATTCTTGAAAACCATCTAAACCTTGTCAAACTGGTATTCATTGGATGGCTTTCGCTGAGTACTCTCAGATGAGTACCCATTTGCCATGGTTTCGGTCATTTTTCAGATTTTTTGCATTATTTTGTATTGGCAAAACTAGCCGCCAGCAGCATATGGGTTAACATCATACCATTACCTCATCATCTCTTACCTGGCAGCAAGAAGACTCACCTTGCCTAATTACAGGTAAGACCAGGTAAGACGTTTTCCCACCTGGCCAACATTAGGTAACCACTCAGAGGATTAAAGGGGATCCTCTCTCGCTATGCTCTTATCTCATACGAGTTTAGACTAATAATTAGATACAGCGCAATCTTGCGACATAGAATCTCTCCATAGGTAGGATTGCAGGGGATCTGATTGTGATTTAATTGCATTAGGATGTATAGACACTAGGGAATTAGGTGGCTCTATACACGCAAGAATATCAAGAGGACTCATCCTAAATCAATCCTTAACCCTTCCAATGCTGAGGCTACTTTCATCCAAATCACAAGAATGCAAATATTTTTGAAAACCATCGAAACCCTATCATGTTGGTATTCATTGGAAAGCTCTCACTGAGTACTTTCATATGAGTACCCATTTGCTAGTGTTTCGGTCATTTTTCAGTTTTTTTTGCATCATTGTGTACTGACCAAATTAGCCAGCAACAGCATAAGGGTTAATATTACAATGTCGGATAGTAATGGATGTATCAGAAAATCAAGGTTGATATAGACATAATTAGGTGGCTCTATACACACAAGGATATCAGAAGGACATATCCTAAATCAATCCTTAACCCATTAACACTCAGAGCGGCCAAAAGAGGCCTGACAATTTTGGAAATATTTTGCTTACAAAAGCATTCTCTTGAAAACATTTGAAGGAGAAATGTTGATCAGAAGTCAAACAAGAACTCTCCTTCAAATATTTTGTGAACTTTCGCTTTATTCAAAAGTTATTTTCAAAAGTATGAGAGTAGCAGACGACACTTTCTAGAGAAACTCTAAGTGTGAATGGTTTAAGATTGCAATGTCGGATAGAAATGGAGGTATCAGAAAATCAAGGTTGATAAAGACATAATCTCATACAGGGATCTCCCATCTAGGTAGCAGGGTCTGACACTTAGATTTCAGGCTAGGGGCCCAAAATGGTACATCGATAAAAATTAGTGGTCAAAAACAGGATTTCTGGGGCCGACAGCAAAATCTAGGGGCATATGCCCCCGGGCCCCTGGGAAAGTCGAACCCTGGGTAGCACGCAAGTGGGTTAGTAGATTTACCAGGTCAGGATGTCAGGTAGTAAGGTAGCTGCTAATGCCATATGTATACCAGCACGTCAGATAAGCTATTAATAGACTAAAATGGCTGCTCCCAGAGCCTCCATTTCTTGTGTGTTAGGATGTGTTTAACCTGCAATATACCTCTTGTATGAAAGTTGACAGTGGTGGGAATTTGGATTTGAGTAAAGAATCCCTAAGAAACTAATTGGGCACATGTTTTATTCATGGTGGAATTGTCTTTTAAATAAGAATAAAATCACTCTTTGAGTGGAAATGAAGGTATTTTCTTTTTGTTTATTTTTACTGCATAAAATGGAAAGTCCCTTTTCGAATGCTACTGAAGTCTAAAAGATATTCACAGGTACTCACAGAGAAAACAATTGATGAACCAACTCCACAAATACTACTGAAGACATTGCAGTTTACGTAATGTGTACTGGCTCCGGCGTTCTTGAAGGAGTAGATTGTTTTCACACCAGGAGCCCGGCTCACCCCCACTGCTGAGGCAATGCATTTAAACTACTCTATTGGCATGGTAATACTGGGATCTGATCCTAGGCTGGGGCATGTGAGAAAGTTGCCAGTGACTTGGAGTTAGGCGGTGTTTTTCACCAGATACCCCGGTTTCCTCCACCACTTACGACTGGCTAGTCACGCCTCAGACACAACATGGCATAAAAAGAGACGATAATCAAAATTCCAAATTCCTTAAAAGACAATAAAATTGCTCATTGGATGTTACTCAAGATTTTCTATTTTTTCAGCGGAAAATGAAAGTCCCTCTTTGAATGCTACTGAATTTGTTTGTTACTCAGGAAAAAATTATTTCCCTCTTAGAAATCTTCTGAAATCGAAACGATATACACAGTTTCTCACTACGAAAACAATTGATAAAGTAACTCCACAAATACTACTGAAGACATTGCAGTTTACGTAATGTGTACTGGCTCCGGCGTTCTTGAAGGAGTAGATTGTTTTCACACCAGGAGCCCGGCTCACCCCCACTGCTGAGGCAATGCATTTAAAGTACTCCATTGGCATGGTAATACTGCCTCACAGCGGGGAAATAATGCAGTTCCTGGCAGGATGCCTGACTCTTATTAGACTTTATTCCCGCTTTCTCAACTGATAGCATGGAGTGGAAAGAGGATGGGAGAAAACGTGAATCAGCCATGTACTGAGCGTAAAGTTTAATACTTATATTTCTGAACTGCTAGCATGTAGCAGAAAGAAGGGGGTGGAGAATCAACCCCGCTTAGAGCTCAAGTGTTAACCATTTAAATGCTGCTGGTGGCTAATTTGGCCATTACAAAATTGTGCAAAAAAAACTCAAAAATGACTGAAACCCTGGCAAATGGGTACTTATCTGAGAGTACTCGTTGAGAGCTATCCAATGAATACCAACATGACAGGGTTAAGATGATTTTCAGAAATATTTGCATCCTTGTGCTTTAGATAGAAGTATCCTCAGCATTGCAAGAGTTACCATAAGACATCAGGTTATAGCTATGTTGTTTCAGTTCCTATTCTTCGAGACTGATGGCGTAAGCACCACCTTTTGACAGTGGCCACTTAGCGTAATTCACAGCCGGAGTTGGCGCCCCAATCGCTGCCCGCTGGCCGTCTGAGAGATGGATGCTAAAGAAGTAGATAAGTGCAGAGACGGTTTCCTATAGAGATCCTCCGTACTGATGCCTTACATTGTCACTGCTGCTATTATGGAGAACACCCATCATGATATTATAATGTCAGAAACCCTCCGTCTTAGGGATTGACACTTTAAAAAAATTCATGATAACTTAGGCCTAAAAAAAAAGATGATTGTTTCCTGTAACCCAACCCTAACAAGTTTTTATTCAGAAAATCCTTACCCTAAAGTTTTTTCCACCTTCCCAACTCCCAATCAACGTAAAACATGCATAAAACATACATTTTTGACCAAAAAAATAATGCAAGAGTTTTTTTTTTACCGACCTACCTACCCTATTTTTTTACGGACCGTTACAGGCAACAAACAATTTCTTTTTTTAGGTCTCAAAAATCAACGTCTAAAACCCTCCCTCTAGATTGGCACCACAAACTTAGCCAGCATTGATAGGTTACCGTTAATTAAGAAAATCATTATTAACTTTGTTTACAAAGCAATAATTATTTTTAAATGATTATTGCTGCCATAAAAATCAACGACCCCAATAATTTTGGTAATAATCAATTCATCTGTTGTAAAAACAATTGTCAAAACACTTAATTCACTACTAAATGTCTAAGGTACTCACATGAAAGCAGGTAAAAATCTCAGTCAAAAAATGTTCAATGAACGTACCTGAAAAATACAAGAAAGCACTTATTATAAGGAAATAATAAAAATAAGGTATCTATACATTAGGCTACACACTTCATGCTTAATTGTCAATTAAGCATTTTCCTTCATTAGTACTTTTACTGGTATTCTCTGATTAGTATTGACTTTTGCTCGAGAAAACTAGAGCAACTTCAGGGAAAACCAGCTACTAACTAAAGATGAGGAAAATTTCTAAAAATGTCAATTTCAAGCACATAATTGGATAGTTTTCACCTCAATATAATTCCCATGACATTTTATGTGGACATGATGCTTTATTTCAGTAAGTAAACACATGATTATGGTTTGTGGTCTGAGTACATTATTGTCTGCCTGGAAGAATTGGACTCCCAAAATTTTCATAATTGCCGATTTTGAACACCCACTTTCTAAATCCAGGCAAAGTCCCTGCTCAGCACTACAAGCACATGTGAAGAAAGGAAGGAAGGAATGGGTTTTTACGTCGCTTTTAACAGCTTAGATCATATCGCGACAAGATAAAAACCTGGAACCGGGAAGAAATTCCCTTCTTCTTTCAGTTGCAGAAGTACCATAGACAGCCTTCCACAATGCCGGACATTTATATAGCGACCATGCCAACCAGCTTGGGGATCCAGCAGAGACTCAAACCTGCGAAACTCACGCTTGGGAGCCAGGCATCGTAACCACTAGGCCACGGCCGATCCCTCACATGAGCATGCGAGGATAACACATGATATTAATGTAAGTGCTATTACTAAATGTTAACCCTTCCAATGCTGAGGCTATTTTCGTCCAAAGCACAAGAATGCAAAAAGTTTTGAAAAACATCTAAACCCTGTCATGTTGGTATTCATTGGATAGCTCTCGTTGAGTACTTTCAGGTGAGTACCCATTTGCCAGGGTTTCGGTCATTTTTCAGGTTTTTTGCATAATTTTGTATTGGCCAAATTAGCCACCAGCAGCATAAGGGTTAATCCGCGTCGGCAGCAAATCTTGACTCACCACCACATCAACTCGACTGCTCATTAATGCCTACTTTATTTTGGTAATATACTTTTTCACATTTGACATTGGTATTTGGTATCGTATCAAGCCCCAGTACCTATCACTACCCAAGAGTATCACAGCAGGTTATCATTTTCTGCACCAAAATAAACACATGAGGAACCACATGATACTAATGTTTAAGTACTATTACTTAATATTATACAATATGATACCATAGATAAATCTTTCGATAAGATGCATTTTCACATTCAATATCTGTATTTGGTATAATATCGAGTGTGATGTCATTCTAACCACATGAAACATGCGAGGATAGTACATGATACTAAATTAATGTAAGTGCTATTACTAAATATCAATCCTCGTTGGCAGCAAATCTTGACTCACCAGCATGTGTATCAAGTTGACTGCTCATTAATGCCTACTGTTTTTTGATAATATACTTTTTCCCAGTACCTTTCCACACCTAAGAATTTCATAGCATGATATCATTTTCGATCTGCACTACATAGAACAAGCGAGGATAGTACATGATACTAAATTAATGTAAGTGCTATTACTAAATATTAATCCTCGTTGACGCAGCAAATCTTGACTCACCGCCACATCAAGTTGACTGCTCATCAACGCCTACTGTTTAAATCCACTAACATCATTAGACGACGTATCGCTCCCTGCGCAATATCCTAACTCTCATCCATAGCACAAGGATGCAAATATTTCTGAAAAACATCCAAACCCTGTCATGTTGGTATTCATTAGATAGCTCTCGATGAGTACTCTCAGATGAGTACCCATTTGCCAGGGTTTCGATCATTATTTAGGTTTTTTGCATCATTTCGTATTGGCCAAATTAGCCCCAAGCAGCATAATGGTTAATCCACTAATATCATTAGACGCCGTATCACGCTGTATCACTCCCCACGCAATATCCTATTAGCGGGAGCCGTGATTATCCTGTCGCCGTGTTGTCGCCACGATGGCGGCCGGGCGCAGGATAAAGCGACGACGATCGTTAATCCTCTGAATCCTGACACCCACATGACAAGGCAGTTGACAAGGTGTCATCAACATCGCTAAATATTGCCCAAAAGTTTACATGTCATCGCTGACTCTCATCTATCGTAAAAATTAAGCTGTAGCTATTTTTCAGGGAATAAATCTTGAGGAGTTCGTCCCCGGGGCGGGGTCATCAATATCGGTAAATATTACCCGAAAGTTTACATGTCATCGCTGACTCTCATCTATCGTAGAAATTAAGCTGTAGCGTTAAGAGAAAATTTCTATTTCTGGGAATAAATCTTGAGGGGTTCGTCCCTGTGGGTGGGGTCATACTGGGTTATTTTTTCTATTATTTGTGGAATAAATCTTGAGGGTTCGCCCCTGGGGTGGTGTAGCGTTAGAGAACTTCTATTTCGGGGAATGAATTCTGAGGGTTTGTCCCTGGGGCGGGGTCATCAATATTGGTAAATATTGCACGAAAGTTTACAAGTCATCACTGAGTTTCATCTATCGTAGAAGTTAAACTGTAGCGTTAGTGTCATCAGAGCTAACTTCTATTTCGGAAAATAAATTCTGAGGAGTTCGTCCCTGGGGGTGGGGTCATACTGGGTTATTTTTTCTATTTTTCAGGGAATAAATCTTGAGAGGTTTGTCCCTGGGGTGGTGTCATCAACATCGGTAAATATTGCCCGAAATTTTACAAGTCATAGTTGACTCTCGATCATCTATCGTAGAAATTAAACTGTAGCTGTAATTCTGAGGGGTTCGTCCCTGGGTGTGGGGTCATACTGGGTTATTTTTTCTATTATTCAGGGAATAAATCATCATCAACAACGGTAAATATTACAGGAAAGTTTACATGCCATCACTGACTCTCATCTATCGTAGAAATTAAGCTGTAGCGTTAAGAGAAAATTTCTATTTCTGGGAATAAATCTTGAGGGGTTCGTCCCTGGGGGTGGGGTCATACTGGGTTATTTTTTCTATTATTTGCGGAATAAATCTTAAAGGGGTTCGCCCCTGGGGTGGTGTAGCGTTAGAGAACTTCTATTTCGGGGAATGAATTCTGAGGGTTTGTCCCTGGGGCGGGGTCATCAACATCGGTAAATATTACCAGAAATTTTACATGTCATCGCTGACTGTCATCTATTGTTATTTGTAGAAATTAAATTGTAGCATAAGTGTCATCCGAGCTAACTTCTATTTCGGAAAATAAATTCTGAGGGGTTCGTCACTGGGTGTGGGGTCATACTGGGTTGTTTTTTTCTATTATTCGGGGAATAAATCATCATCAACAACGGTAAATATTACAGGAAAGTTTACGTGTCATCGTTGACTCTCATCTATTGTAGAAATTAAGCTGTAGCGTTAAGAGAAAATTTCTATTTCTGGGAATAAATTCTGAGGGGTGGCTCCCTTGGGTGGGGTCATACTGGGTTATTTTTTCTATTATTCTTTGTCACCGATTGTTAGGGCTATTAATTACGAAAAGTCAAGATCTAATCATGAGTTATTTTTGAAAAAATTGCTGTGTACCAATCAGCTATTTATAATGTCCATGATGAGGGTTGCATACCGTTAACATGAAATGGTACGATACCGGTACCGGTACTGGCGAAACGGTACCAGTGGTATCGGTATCGTTAACAGTGAAACAGAACCTCTGATCTCCGAGGCCTGATCGGCTTTTTTTACGAGATTCATGTTGCTAACAAGTGTGGTTCCATTCCTCACTTCTATGACAACAATCAATAGTAGAATTGGGGAACAGAACCAACGATTGAGACGGACATTGACAACGATAACCGAAGCAAATGATCGCCACAACACACTGCGAACGTGCCTGAGATGTTACATCATATCGTGTTACCGCCGAATGCTATTCCAGACAGCGTGTCTATAACTCTTTCGGCGGGAATCAGCACACAATGCGTCATCGCCGCATATGATTGGCAGTAACAAATTGTTTAATCTGTTGAAACAAAGCGGTACTCAAAAACGAAACGGTGCCTTTTAGTAACGCTTCTCAACGAAACGGGTAAATACCGGTTCTTTTCGAAACGAATATCGGTTCCTATCGGTACCCAAGTACTGGTATGCAACCCTAATGATGGCAATAATGAAGATGGTATTAATAATGCTGATGTTGATGATAAGTATAACAATAGAAGTAATGATGACAATAATCATAATAATTATAGCGATAATGTTGAGCATACTTTTTCCATAAAATGCTCAAAACAATAGCTTATCATTGAAAGCTAGTAAACCTAACCCAGTTCCTTCACCAACTCATTCTTGAGTGATTTCTTTGGCAAATTTGGGAAATTAAAATCATTCGCATAGTCTCTAAGTTGATATTAAGCCTGGGAAAATACAAAAAATGCATGATTTTAGAGGATATTACCAATAAATAACTCACAGCAGGAGCTACATTTAATCTCAACTACCACAACACATCCTACAACCATATGCATCAATCAATGGGAACATATTTGTGGCAAGTTTTATACATCTACATTGGAGGCAGCATTTTCCAAAAGCAAATTCCTAAAAACGCATGCTTTTGACGTTTTTTCAGTAAAACACCCCAGATTTAGCAAGTCATAGGTTGGCAAACATAACTTATTTTCCCTATATGCCCATTCTTAGTTAATATTCTGTAACAACAATATCAGTCTAGAAACTTGGAATAAGATATAATAAGCTTTGTTCAAATAAATGAGAAATTACAAAAACCCTACTATTTTAACGGTTTTTACCCCAAAATCACTCACAGCAGGGGTCAGATACATTTCATACTAACACAAAACATTTTATTAACATAGACATCCTTATAAAATGATTTGTGGCAAGTTTTTAGTTCCTACTATGAAAATTGCACCTTCCAGAAGCAAATCCCTAAAATCACCTGTTTTATGCCTTTTTTCTGCATAATGCCCCAAAACGTAGCATGTCATGAAATATGCAAATATGACTCACCCTGTCTATCAAAACCTTTTTGGTTAGTTTTCTAAACCAGAACTATTTAGTTGAGAGTTTGGAATAGTCCACAGGGTGACATTCAACTCGTGGGAAATTACAAAAATCCTACTATTTCATTGGTTTTTACCCCAAAATCACTCACAGCAGGGGTCAGATACATTTCATACTAACACAAACCATTTGATAATCATAGAGATCCTTATGAAATCCTTTGTGGTAAGTTTCAAGTTCCTACTATGAAAATTGCACCTTCCAGAAGCAAATCCCTAAAATCACTAGTTTTAATGCCAATTTTTCTGTAAAGTGCCCCAAAACGTAGCATATCATGAAAATATTCAAACATAACTCACTTTCTGTATCTACACCTTCTTGGGTAGTTTTCTACACCAAAACTATTTAGTTGTGAGTTTGGAATAGTCCACAGGGGGACATTCAAGTTGTGGGAAATTACAAAAATCACCCATTTTTGATGATTTTTACCCCAAAATCACTCACAGCAGGAGGTTCATTGAATTCACACTAACGCAACATGTTCTATGATCAAAAGCATCCTCTTGAACACATTTGTAGCAGGTTTTGAGTTTCTATCTCGAAAAATGAATTTTCTAGAAGGAAATCCCAAAAAACATACTTTTTTGGTGTTTTTTTGCATAAAATGCCCCGAAGTTCCCTTATGAAACAAATGCAGACATGTCATCCACCCGTACGCTAAAGCCCACCCCATGTAGAGATGAATAAGCATGGATGACGAAAAACGCCACCCGCCTAAATATTAATAATGATAATAATAGTAATAATAATAATAATAATAATAATAATAATAATAATAATAATAGTAATAATAATAATAATAATAATAATAATAATAATAATAATAATAATAATAATAATAATAATAGTGACAAACTTGAACATTTATTATCATCATTTTCCCTGCGAGGATGTTGGTTAAACATGACTAGCCTAGCCCACATCACTGCAAACTTTCTCACATGCCTGAAACAGCATTCAAACCCCAGACCTTAACCCCTCAAATGCTAAGACTACTTGGGTCCATAGCACAATGATGCAAATACTTCAAAAGTCATCTAAACCCTGTTATGTTGGTATTCATTAGCTAGCTTTCACTAAGTACTCTCAGACAAGTACCTATGTGCAAGGGTTTCAGTCATTATTCAGAATTCTTGCATCATTTGGTGTTGGCAAAACCTGCAACCTGCAACATAAGGGTTACGATATGTATTGGTCAACCCATAGACCACTTTGCTATTGGGGCAGCCCTTGGTGCATACAAGTAACTGAAATGCTGGAATTCCTCCAAGTGCTAATTTTGCAATCTAGCGTCTTCCACAACTTATCGGTCTTGTCCATGTCTCTGCCGGAAAACCATAAAACACCCGATAAATACCGGCAGGTCACACAATTTGACTCGGCCACCCATAAATTCTGCTCCAATTAATATTCGCTGTCAGTTGAATGTTGGCTTTGGGCTGCTAAATGAGTATTACTCATAGAATTGTTTGCGGAGCACAAATGCCTCTGTTTGGGGATGACAGAGAGAGCATGGAAAGATCGGATAAACCAAATTACTGTATAAATATACATTATATCACACATTGTCTCCGGGAATCCATCTTTGTCGTTCCCGCAAATTATCGCCAACGCTCATTTGACCACCTCCTTCCCGAGGGCTCGGATCTCCGTATTAATCATGGGGGTAATTTGCTAATTAGTGTCAGAAATCGATCGGATTTACATGATCCATCTCTCTTTGATCTGCGGTAATCCGTTCACGGCTCTACAAAGGAATTTGTGTTCAATTGGCGACTTTATTAACTATTCATCTCTTTCACTACTAAGAGATGATAATCGATTCTACCATTTGTGATCAATTCAGGCATTTTCCATTTCCACTAATTTTCAACAAATGATTTTTTTTCTTACATTTCATCAAAAAAGGTAGGCAACCATGCAATAAAAACTCATGAAAATGCGTGGTGGGTGCTTGGTTTAGAGTTTGTGTGTGTGTATATATACATATATATATTTATATATTTATATATATATATATATATATATATATATATATATATATATATATATATATATATATATATATATATATATACATAATATATATATATATATATATATATGTATATAGCTTATAGAAAGTTGTATGCGGCTTCAGAAAAATCAACTCCTTTCCATGACGAAAATGAGGAATTAACAGGATAAATCAATTAAATACCATAGATGAGAGCTTAGATAAATGGCATGATAATTAGGTCTTTAATAATACAATAGCAACACATAATGAAATGTACTACTCAGGCCTGAATAAGGCCTAATTAGATTACCAGAATATGTAAACTCCATCTTAGCAATCAGCTATATGGGTATGGAATTTGGGTCGGTAAGGTCTTGCGTCACTTTCTACAGCTTCGTTAATATATCGTGACCATATTGGAACACAGAAACAGGAAGAATTTTACCTCTCGTCATGAAAAGTTACTTGCAAAAGCACCACAGAAAGCTGCACATTTGCAAAGCAACCAGGTGAACCTGCACATAGATCTAATCAGGGCAGTGGTAAGCTACTGTTAGCAGTCAGGGGCCAATGCCTTTGAAGCTGCAGGGTCCAGCATAAGTACTAGCCCGATTGTCCTGGCAAGTGAATTTTTGAAAAAAGGGCCTTTGGGCAAGTACATTTTAGTTTCCACTTGCCTGAAAAGACAAGCTGATTTTCAGAGCAGTCCACACATCTTTATATAGAAAATTCAGCACAGGTATATAGACATATGCAAACAATGCAACAAAATAAAAAAGAAAATGTTTTTCAAATGATTAAATCCATAATAGATAAAACATGCCATTCTAGAATATGTTATAACTTATTTCGGGCAAGCCACAACTTATGTCGGGCAAGTAGAAATCATTAACTACTTGCCCGGCAAGCAAAGCTAGTTCTGAAACTTATGTTGGTGGCTGTTATCTATAGAAGCAGTGATGAGAAACATCGAGAAGTCAGTGCGCAACACCTTAGGCCACTCAGATATTGGGGCAGGCCCCATAAGACTTGGAAGAGTGACTGATATTGCCCACTGCAGCTCCTACATATACACACTAACCCAATACAGATAACAGAGAGACCAAATACGGCTTTCCCTGATAGGAATACCTTGCACCACTCACCTATCGGGGCAGCCCTCATAATACTTGGAAGGATATTGATATTGCCAACTGCAACTCTTACATATACACACTAACCCAATACAGATAAGAGAGAGACCCAATAAGGCTTTCCATGATAGGAATACCTTGCACCACTCACCTATCGGGGCAGCCCTCATAATACTTGGAGGAGATATTGATATTGCCCACTGCAACTCCTACATATACACACTAACCCAATACAGCTAACAGAGAGACCCAATACGGCTTTCCATGATAGGAATACCTTGCACCACTCACCTATCGGGGCAGCCCTCATAATACTTGGAAGAGATATTGATATTGCCCACTGCAGCTCTTGCATAATCACACTAACCCAATACAGATAAGAGAGAGACCCAATATGGCTTTCCATGATAGGAATACCTTGCACCACTCACCTATCGGGGCAGCCCTCATAATACTTGGAAGAGGTATTGATATTGCCCATTGCAGCTCCTACATATACACACTAACCCAATACAGATAACAGAGAGACCCAATACGGCTTTACATGATAGGAAATTTCCAAGTCATCACCTCCGAACACCAGGCGCACGTGTGAGTACTGGAGATCTGCCAAGCTTCTGCAGTAGTAGTCTGGTATCCACTAACAGTATTATACCTTATGCTGCTTGTGGCAAATTTAGCCAATACAAAATAATACAAAAGTCCTAAAAAATCACCAAAACCCTGGCAAATGGGTACTCATCTGAGAGTATTCAACGAGAGCTATCCAATGAGTACCAACATGACAGTGTTTAGATGTTTTTCAAAATTATTTGCGTTCTTGTGCATTGGATGAAAGTAGTCTTGGCATTGGAAGGGTTATACCTTAGTGTGTATGTGTATGAGTAGTCGAAACAAATGTTAACCCTTATGCTGCTGGTGGCTAATTTGGCCAATACAAAATTATGCATTTTTGGATAGCTCTCGCCGAGTGCTCTCAGATGAGTACCCATTTGCCAGGGTTTCAGTAATTTTTCAGGTTTTTTCTCATCATTTTGTATTTGCAAAATTAGCCACCAGCAGCATAAGGGTTATCAACATAGATCCCATGTTGAGTGTATGATTAGTCGGAACTAATTCTAAGGGAGTCTTATCCTGAAGCTCAGCCAAAAATTCCCCCTGTACCTACTTTCTGGGAAGGATGATGTAAATTGCGTTAACGGTAAACCGAATTATTGCGGCATCCCCGGAATCGGAGGCGTCCATTGGGTATGTGCCAGCCCTCCACGGACGATCCGATACCAGCTGGGCAAAATAATTGTATTACGATAAATTAAAACAAATATGCTTGTGAATTTGATTACCGCCTGCTGGTTTTTAAGCTGAAATGCATAGTAGAGTTTCTGGAATTATTATGTGGATCTATGATACTTTCTAAGATACTGTATAATTGGTATTTTTTAGAGGCATTTAATTTTCGCTATTTTCAAGCTCTCAATGATAGTGCCAAAATAACATCCTTCAAATAAATATCCTGCTTTTGTATCTCCTTTGTTTCTCTGCTTGAATGTGCAAATCTTAAGTAGTATAAATACCCTTATACAGGGCTGTAAAGCGTAATTTTTAGCACTCCAAATTAAAGCTATATATACAGTAACTTATTCCAGTGCCCAAAACCGACTGGCTATTTTATAAATAATAAGCAAATTTCAGAAAAAATTTGAAGGAGAAATATTAAACAAAATCCAACCGACAAGTCTCTGTTCCAAAATATATTGTGAATTTATGATTAATTCTTAATTATTTTCAAATGTTTCAGAAATCCAGACAACACTTATGAAGGAGATCTCCATCCACAAATGGGTCAAAAACCCATGTGTAATTTCACATGATATTTATGAAGTTTTGTGGTTTGTGTTTCGATTAATATCCATTCCTGAATTCATTGTGCGGATCAATGGTACTTTCTAAGAAAATTTATTCCATTCATGTCTGTAGTGCCCAAGACTGCCAGACTATTATGGTGATATCTATTTGAACAATGCAATTTTCAGAAAAATTTGAAGGAGAAATGTTTATTAAATTCCAACCCACACCTCTCTTTCAAATATTTTGTAGATTTATGATGAATTCTTTCATAAAGTTTTCTTCAAATGTTTCAGAAGTCCAGACAACATTTATTAAGGAGATCGTCAAACATGAATATGTTAACAACCAGAGTGTGATTTCACTTGATATCTATCAAGATTTGTTGGTTGAATAATTAGTATTGGCCCTTCAAATACTTCAATGGCTGTCCTTTGGTCGACCCATTAATGCTATAACAGTAGCCAAGGGCAGTCTGACAATTCTGAAGAAATCTTGCAGGCGTAATAGGTAACTATTTGACGGAGAAACGTTACTGAAAACATTACCAACAACTCTCCTTCAAATATTTTGTGAAATCATTTCAATTACAAAGATATTGTCAAAAGTATCATAGTTCCAGACGAGTATTTCTGGGGGGACTCTTAACCCATTAATGCTTAAGAGTTCCTCAATAAATTGTCGTCTGGACCTAAAATACTTTTGACAATAACTTTTAATTTAAAAAAGATTTCACAAAATATTTGAAGGAGAGTCGTTGGTAGTGGTCTAATTAACATTTCTCCTTCAAATAATTTCCCAAATATGCTTTTGCTTGAAAGATTTCATCAAAATTGTAAGGCTGCTTTTGGCCGCTGTGAGCATTAATGGGTTAAGCATTGATGGGTTAAAGGATATTGCCAAAATATATCAATCTTTTGGCTGCTAGAGGCATGTATGGTTTATCCCACTTTTACTCTATAAAGAGGCTGGATGAAGATTTACAAAAGAAGAAGCATAATAAAGGAAACTGACGCTAATTATCATTGACAGAAGAATTAATGTTGAAACGGAAAATGATACTAGTTAACTTTGAAAGATGTTTCTTGTGAAGCATATATCTTTCAAAGTTTTCACATTCAGATTTTGAACATCAGAACTGAGTGTGAGAGAACTTTTACAAAAAGAGCATAAATAGGACACTGGCATAAGTATCTTTGACAGAAAAATTTACGTTGAAAAGGAAAATGATACTAGTTAACTTTGACAGATCTTTCTTTTGAAGCATTAATCTTTCAAAATTTTCACATTCAGATTTTGAACATCAGAACAGAGTGTGAAGGGTGCTACATATCTTTTTGTCAAATAACCTGACAAAGATGACTTGATATTTTGAATATATAAGAACAGGGTTTGACAGTTATTTTTGTCAAATAAACTCACCAAGATTTTTTGAGATTTTAAATAACAGAAGAGGGTTTGATTGTATATTCCTTGATCATCCAAATATTAGCATATTTAATTATGCCATCAACTTTCTACTCTGAGCATATTTGGATACTATGTTACCTGTTTGAGAACTGAGGATGATATCATCTATCATTGACAGACACTTTTAGTGAAGTAAAAATCTTTCACAATTTTCATATTTAGATTTTGAATATCAGAACAAGTTGTGACAGAACTCTTCAGTTAAGATTACATGAAATTAATAATTATAATAATAACAGAACAGGAAAAACATATTTCAACTGCATATTCCTTTATCGTCCAAAAATAAGCATCAATTTGCCATCAACTTGACACTCAGAGCATATGGGGATACTATGTTACCTGTCCGACAAGAGAAAACTGAGGATGATATATCATATTAGTAATCTTTGACAGATGCTTTTTGTGAAGTATAAATCTTGCACAATTTTCTTATTTAGATTTTGAATAACACAACAGGAACAACATATTTCAAACTTGTGTACATACTATTATCGTCCAAATATTAGCATATTCATGCAATCAACTTTCCACTCTGAGCATATGGGGATGCTTAATTTTCAAATAAACTACCAAAGATTTCTTGAGATTTTGAATATCAGAACAGGGTTTGATTGTACAATATACTCCTTGAGAATCCAAATATTAGCATATTTATGCCATCAACTTTCCTATCTCAGCATATGGAGATACTATGTTCGGGGTATCCTTTATCATCCAAATATTAGTATCACCATGATGTGCATGTTATACTTACCACTACCGTATGCCTACTGCCTACTTGCTGCATTGTATACTATATTCCACATGGTTACATTAGCATATTTATGCCATCAACTATCCTCTCTCAGCATATGGGGATACTACGTTACCTGTCTGAAAAGATTTAACTGAGGATAGGTACCTTATGCCTACTGGCTACTTGCTACGTTGTATACTATATTCCACATGGTTACATTAGCATATTTATGCCGTCAACTATCCTCTCTGAGCATATGGAGATACTATGTCACCTGTCTGACAATACTGAACTGAGGATGGGTATTCTTCTCACCTATACAGGTGGGCTATTCACACAGGTAAATCTTAACCCTTTCATGCCTGGAGATCTTCTTTACAAGTGTCGTCTGGACCTTTGATACTTAGGAAAATAACTTAGGAATTAATCACAAATTCACAAAATATTTGAAGGAGAGTTGTGTGTTGGATTTGGATCAATGTTTCTCTTTCAAATATTTTCTGATAATTGCTGTTGTTGGAGAGATATCACCAAAATAGTCAGGCGGTTTTGGCCCCTACAAGCATGAATGGGTTAAGTAATTAGCTGCAGCTACGGGCCCCAGTCTCATCCCTCTCACACCTGCCTGTCTATTCATACCCAGAATGCCCTGGTGATGGCACAGATAATTATGACACACATGTAAATTAGGGCGGCAAAAAAAGGTCTGACGTTTCTGGTGATATATTTCTAATAAATGCCCATCTATTCACCCCAGAGTACCCTGGTGATGGCACAGATAATTATGACACATATGTAAATTAGGGCGGCAAAAAAAGGTCTGAAGTTTCTGGTGATATCTTTTTAACAAATGTCTTTTTAGAAAAATATTTGAAGGAGAAATGCGCATCTTAACATAACTAACATGACTTCTTCAAATAGTTTGCCATGTTTTGCTTGACACCCATTTTTATCAAAAATATCAAAGCTATATGTGATTATTCTCAATCATAGGAAAATAATCATTGACAGCTGTTTTTCATACTTCTATAATATTCGCTTACAAAGTTTTTCAATAACATTTCCTCTATTAACCCAGCATTTTGCATACACTTCCAACAATAATAAGTGCAATGTGCTCCTTCATAGTTGTCACAATATCTAAGTTTTGTAATAATTCAAATTTACATAAAGAACTTAAGGTAACGGTTTGTTTTTCTAGCTTCTAGTTCAGCTTCTCCCACAGCTAGTATTGTAAGAAGTGTAGTACCGTATATCACCTATAGATGGCGCAAGATGTTGATATAGATATCTAATATGCACCCTATCCACCTTTTGACAAATAAGCCAATGGACAGATGATGGTAATATTCAAATCAGTAAATACTCCTGAAATCTTTCTGTATATCATAAAGCATCCAATATTTCCGAATTTGGTTGACAACCTGACTGAGTTTCAATCTAGCCAAGTTTATTTTACTTGATGAGAAATCCTAGATCTGTTTTTTCTAGTACTGGGTTACCATGTTTTTTCCTTGACAAGTACATCTGGACCTGTGATAATTTTGAAAACTTATTTTGAGTTAGCCCATTCATACTTCAGAGTTCCTCTAGAAATTGTTGTCTGGATCTATAAAACAGGAACTCAACTACTTTCTTTTTTATTTATTTTGGTATTGAGGCTATTCCTTTTGGGAAATATCCCCAAAATAAAAGCATCACTTCCAAAACATCTAAAGAAAGTGGAAACATGCATTCAAACCCAAATACCTCTATTTAGTTATTTTGGTATTTTGGCTTTTCCAATTCGTGCATATCTCCTAATAAAGGCAATAACTATAAAACTTTTACAGAAAGTAGAAACATGCACACATAAACTAAGATACTTATTTTGATTCATTTTAGTATTTCAGCTATTCCTACAAGTGTTTATCCCCAAATAAAGGCAATAACTACAACCCTTTTAAATAAAGTAGAATGTCATGCACACACAAACTCAAATACTTCTTTTGATTCATTTTGGTGTTGTGGCTAGTCCCCTTAGCATCAAACCACATGGAACTCGATGCAGAGCATGGAAGTGATCCCAATCCAAACTTACCCGATCGCCGAAACCGAAACCGCCAGTGTTACTATCAAGTACGCTTCAAGAATCACTCCAAGGATCCATACAATTCAGGACTTAATCCAATGAACTCCCTACAGGAAATCGACGTAAAGAGTTTGTGTAGCCGACATACCTGAACCTAACGAGTATTCAACACACCTGTCGCCGACAATGCACCAATCACGCGCCTTGTTTCACCCTCGATGGGCTGACACAACATTGACACACTTGCTCGGGAGCGTGGAGTGTCTTGCGGGTAAGGGCGGCTTTGTGGATCGCCGGCCGAGCGTGCCGAGGGGCGGGGAGGGCGACAGCGGGTATGTAGGGGTATCAGTGGGCATGCAGCACCCTGGAGCCAGTCAGGCGTGGGTTATAATTACGGCAAGGTAAACATTCATAAACTTCCATTATCTGTGGAGCGAGGAGAGGAGGGGGAGGAGGAGGAGGAGGATGGAAGATAGTGATGAGGATGGAGATGAGGAGGAGGGAGAGAAAGAAGATGAGATGAATTGGATTAGGAGGATGATGAAAAGGGAGAGAAAGAAAAGAGATCAGTAGAGGAAAAGGGAGAGAAGAAGGGAAAAGGGAAAAGGGAGAGAAAGAAAAGAGATCAGTAGAGGAAAAGGGGGAGAAGAAGGGAAAAGGGAGAGAAAGAAAAGAGATCAGTAGAGGAAAAGGGGGAGAAGAAGGGAAAAGGGTATGGAAGCAGGGAGGGGGAAAATAGAGGATAGACCTTCTAATGCTGAGGCTACATATGTCCAAAGCACAAGGATGCAAAGATTTTTGAAAACCATCCAAACCATGTCATGTTGGTATTCATTGGAAAGCTCTCGCTGATTACTCTCAGATGAGTACCCATGTGCCAGGGTTTCAGTCATATCTCGGGTGTTTTACATCATTTTGCCAAATTGTCCACCTGCAGCATTAGGGATGGGGACCGTTGAGAATTCTACGGTTCGGTTCGGTTTTTCGGTTTTGCTTCTACGGTTCGGTTTTATCACGGTTTCCTAAACGGTTTATTAATGACATTTCTTGGATACGAAACTACGCAATGGAATGCGTGGCTGAACTTGCCTGAACTTGTAAGTTCCTATATACTAGTTCCCTGGCCAGTTTCTCTATGCTCAGAAGGCTTCTGCGCATAGTGAAAGTGGCCAGAGAACAGGAAGCGCCATTCATCGTGACTTTGAAATGGCTATTTGATCGGCGCACTTGACAGACATTGTGAGGCCAGCAGGAGGTAGGTGATGACAGTTTTATTACGCCTCCAGCGTGCATAGAAAACCGAACCGCATGGAGTGAGGTCCGGTTTCAGACCGGTTAACCACACTGCTCAGGCCGGTATCACATGTGGACCGGTCTCCGGTCCCCATCCCTATGCAGCATGTGGGTTAATCTTTCTGTGGCTGTGTTGCAGCATAAGGGTTAAGAGGAGGGAATGAAGAGAGAAGGATAGGGAAGTCACAATAATTCATGAATAAAACATCGAAAGTGGTAGGACGTTTAAGTTCTCATTGCTAATACTAATAGCAGTCCAAGATAATAAAAGAAAAAGTGCCGAACATTCCGCACCATCATTATAATGACATCTCAGCAGATATATCTGTGGCAGCTCATCCTGAGGCAGGAACAATAAGACAATTCCAGCTGCTCTAAAGAGGGGGGACGGCCCAAGAGAGAAGGGTAGGAGGCATAAGCTTTTAACTCATTTATGCCTGTGGCATCCAAAAACCAACTAAACCCGGTCAGGTTGGTATTCATTGGAAAGCTCTGAGTACTCTCAAATGAGTACCCATAAGCCAGGGGTTCAGTCATTTTTCAGGTATTTTTCAGGTATTTTGCCTTATTCTGTATTGGCCAAATTAGCCACCAGGAGCATAAGGGTTATAACTCATTCATGACTGTGGCATCCAAAAACGTTCTGACTATTTTGTTGATATCTCTTAGAGAAAGAGGGGGAAGGGCCCCAGAGAGAAGGGGTAAGATGCAGTAGGCTTTTTACCCTTATGCTGCTGGTGGCTAATTTGGCCAGTATTTTGGCCTGAAATATGGCTGAACCCCCGGCATACAGGTACTCATCTGAGAGTATTCAGCGAGAGCTATCCAATGAATACCAACATGACAGGGTTTAGATAATGTTCTAAAGAGAGGGGACAGCCCCAAAGTGAAGGGTGGGAGGTAGTTAAGGCATTTATCTCATTCATGCCTGTAGCACCCAAAAACATCCTGACTATTTTGGTAATAAAGAGCATTTTTTGAAGGAAATTTAAATTTTAAAATTCCAGCTGCTCTAAAGAGAGGGGAGGGCCCCAGAGAGAGCAGTGGGAGGCAGTAGGCAAAATTAACCCTTCTAATGCCGAGGCTACTTTCATCCAAAGCACAACGATGCAAAGATTTTGTATAACCATCTAAACGCTGTCATGTTGGTATTCATTAGATAGCTTTCGCTGAGTACTCTCACATTAGTACCCATAAGCCAGGGTTTCAGTAATTTTTCAGGTATTTTGCCTTATTCTGTATTGGCCAAATTAGCCACCAGCAGCATAAGGGTTATAACTCATTCATGACTGTGGCACACAAAAAGATTCTGACAATTCTGTTGATATCTCTTAGAAGAGAACTTTTTTTTTCAATGGTTTGAAGGAGACATGAAGTTTACAATTCCGGCTGCTATAAAGAGTGGGGAGGGCCTCATAGAGAAGGGGTAAGACGCAGTAGGCTTTTAACCCTTATGCTGCTGGTGGCTAATTTGGCCACATTTTGGCTTGAAATATGGCTGAACCCCCGGCATACGGGTACTCATCTGAGAGTACTCAGCGAGAGCTATCCAATGAATACCAACATGACAGGGTTTAGATAATGTTCTAAAGAGAGGGGAGAGCCCCAAAGTGAAGGGTGGGAGGCAGTTAAGGCATTTAACCCATTCATGCCTGTAGCACCCAAAAACATCCTGACTATTTTGGTAATATATCTTAGAAAAGAGCATTTTTTGAAGGAAATTGGAATTTTACAATTCCAGCTGCTCTAAAGAGAGGGGAGGGCCCCAGAGAGAGCAGTGGGAGGCAGTAGGCAAAATTAACCCTTCTAATGCCGAGGCTACTTTCATCCAAAGCACAACGATGCAAAGATTTTGTATAACCATCTAAACCCTGTCATGTTGGTATTCGTTAGATAGCTTTCGCTGAGTACTCTCACATATTAGTACCCATTTGCCAGGGTTTCAGTCATTTTTCAGGTATTTTGTATGATTTTGAATTGGCCAAATTAGCCACCAGCAGCATTAAAGGATTAATTCATTCTTACCTTAACATCCAAAAACGTCTTGAGTATTTTAGTGATCTCGTAGAAACGAACATTTTTTGGAAATCGATCCAAGGAGACATGACATTGACAATTTTGGCTGCTCTAAAGAGGGGGGGGGGGGGGGGGGGGGGGGGGCTGAGAGAGAAGGAGAGAGGCAGTAGGCTTTTAACCCTTATGCTGCTGGTGGCTAATTTGGCCAATATTTTGGCCTGAAATATGACTGAACCCCCGGCATACAGGTACTCATCTGAGAATACTCAGCAAGAGCTATTCAATGAATACCAACATGACAGGGTTTAGATAATGTTCTAAAGAGAGGGGAGGGCCCCAGAGAGAAGGCAGGAGGCAACAGGCATTTAACCCATTCATGCCTGTGGCACAAAAAAAAACGTACAGACTATTTTGGTGACTATTTTAGAAATCATATGAAGGAGATAAGTTGAGAACCAAGCCACCAATTCTTCTTTGAGGGTTTTGTGAATAAATACTTTATTCTGGCATTATTTTCAAGTGTCATAAATCCAGATGACACTTTTCCAGCAACCTCTAACTCTTCCAATGCTGAGGTTACTTTAGTCCAAAGCACAGGGGCGCAAAGATTTTTGAAAGCCATCTAAATCCTATCATGTTGGTATTTATTGGATAGCTCACACTGAGTACTCTCAGATGAGGTTTAATAATTTTTCATGTATTTTGCATCATTCTGTATTGGGTTAAGCATGAACAGGATAAAACAATCTTTGCTTGAAGGAGATACTTTGGATAATAACTTAGGAATAAAGATTGACTATAGAGAGCTGATGATATAAACAGTAAATGCAGAAAAAAAGAAAGAAGACAAATACAAATTATCAAAACTTGAGTGCTCCGATACTGACCCCCTCCCCCAATTCCCAACTCTATTTTTTTAATGACCCCCCCCCCCCCCCCCCCCCTGCTCTCTAGATTTCTGAATACCCAGGATCATTTTTTATTCTCAAGTTATATTCAAGAATATTTGATAAACACTTTTCAATGTGATCGCCAGAAGTCACCGTATCTCTCACTCATTTCTCTGAAAGGATAGTGTAGTAGACGCATATTCACCAGATGTTATTTCCTTTTTCCCCAAGAGGGGGGAGGTAGCGGACTTAATGCAGGAAAGGAAGGAAGTAATGGATTCTCAAGAATCTGACAAACTGCACAATTATCTCCCTCTCCCATGTGTGTCTCTATGGCAACCCCATCTTAACCCTTATGTGCCTAAAGATCTTCTTGACAATTGTCGTCTGGAACTATAATACTTTTGAAAATAACTTTGCAATTAATCACTAATTCACAAAATATTTGAAGGAGAGTTGCATATTGGTTTTTGATGAACATTTCTCCTTCAAATACTTTCCTATGTGTGCTTTCACATGAAAGATTTCACCAAAATTGTTAGACAATTTTGACCTCTCTGAACATGAATGGGTTAATCCATGAACGCTCATAGCGACCAAAAGCAGCCTGACAATTTTGACGAAACCCTGTAAGCAAAAGCAAAAACTAGGAAAATATTTGAAGGATAAATGCGCAACTTTCTCTGTAATGTAAACGAAACAAGAGCCATTGGTCTTTGTCTCCTAGTGACATCACACAGAGATGAGGTTTGGTGAGATTCGAGACCCTTGGCATAGCCAGGTCTTCACTGTAATGCATATGGTAATAGGTCTCACTACTTATCCATTCTTTTATTCATCTAAGATAATTTCAATAGTCAATAAATACAAGACTGTGCTACAAGGCAACAATAAGTTTGGAAATTTTCCAAAAACAATAGCTTTCTTATCATTGTGACTTCTGCAGCCACTTGGAGTCAGGGTTAAATGTTAGAATGTGTTATTACCCCATTATAGTCTTTGTCTCCTAGTGACATCACACAGAGATGAGGTTTGGTGAGATTCGAGACCCTTGGCATAGCCAGGTCTTCACTGTAATGCATATGGTAATAGGTCTCACTACTTATCCATTCTTTTATTCATCTAAGATAATTTCAATAGTCAATAAATACAAGACTGTGCTACAAGGCAACAATAAGTTTGGAAATTTTCCAAAAACAATAGCTTTCTTATCATTGTGACTTCTGCAGCCACTTGGAGTCAGGGTTAAATGTTAGAATGTGTTATTACCCCATTATTATAGTCTTAACCGCTATGCTGCTGGTGGCTAATTTAGCCAACACAATATTATGCAAAAAACTTGAAAAATGACTGAAACCCTGGCATATGGGTACTCATCTGAGAGTTCTCAGCGATTTGTAGGACCAGTGGTCCTACAAATTTTTATTTTAATACCAAGAAAAAACAGTGCATAAAATTTGGCGACAACGCTTATTTCTTTATTGATTTTATCTTCATTTATTTCAAAAACATTTGGGGAAATTCTTGAGGGGAAACTTGTTTTTAATAACAAGAATGTCTCAAAATGTTTACTGGCTCTGTAGGACCAGTTGAGGTTTTTCTTTACTGGCCCGGAGCCGTTTTTGGGATTTTTTACTGGCCCAGGGGCAAGGGGGCGGAAAAGAGTGCAGAGACGCGGGATCGGCGGGAAAATACATCGCGATCGCGTCATCCAGTGCCGGCCGCCATTTTAACTGCACCACGATAGATACTAACGCGCGCAGTAGTACTTGGAAAAGTGTGGAGAGGGCCACGCTATGTATTTTACATGGTGCTAGTCCAGCCCCACCACACTTTTCCAAGCACTAACGCGCGCGACAGAATTTCGAAAACATCGACAAAGTAAAGAAAGTAACCAGTATCGATACCGTTAGCATACCGGAACCATATAAAAAATACCGGAACCGTACCATACCGTATAATTTTAACGGTATGGACCCCTAGTGTCGAGCCCTTCAAATGTTGATTATCATCTTACCTTTTCTAAGTGGGTGGTCCTCAGATCAGCTCATCTTTGATAACACACACCTGTAGGTCTGACCTGAAACAAGAGAGAGAAAACATAAAATTACAACAAAGTTACACATGAGGTACACACATACACTTACCAAGGCATAGTATTATATGGAATTCCTTATCTTTAAATATGAAAATGGCACCATCTCTCTCATCATTCAAGAAACTATACCTTGAAGAACAATTTTCAACTCTGTGGCCTGAAGAATTGAATGTATAATCCTTAAATCTGAGGGCCACAGCGAAAATCAAATCTTGTATTTGACTGTGTTTCCCTCGTGAAATAAAGATGATTATTATTAATATTATCATTACATATCACATACACCTCCAGGCTTGATGTCCCTACCATGCCAAACTTGATGCATTGAGGCAGTTTCATGAACATTTTCTGACCCCCTCAAACTGTATACCGTGTTAATATTTTGTAAAATCATTTCCAAGGACATATTCAAACATATTGTAGTTCCTGACGACATTTTCTGGAGGACATTTTTTTATCTAAAGCATTTATGGGTTCAAAGACAAGGCATGTATTATGTAAATACCCGATACCTAACCCCTCTTGGGGTTACATGTTCGATATTCCAACTCAATAAGCTACCACTGTATTGAATAATCAAATTTGTTCCGACCCTTGTACCACAAGTACCTAACTTCATTATTTAGTCATAACTTCTATTCAAAATCAAAATGATAAAAAAATTGTCATTTAGCGACAATATTGAGCGGATCCAGGCACTTCTCTTTTCCAGATTATCTTATCGAAGTCTTGATGTTATTTCCCCTTAATAACTCCCCTATGAACAGTGATTTAATCGTGCCCAGCCATTCACCTTGACTGATAATGCCATAGACCCACAAAGAAGTCCCATGCCGTGGAACTCAGACAAGATCTCTAATACCATTAATAATATAAGCCAATAAACGCTAACGTCTTTTCGTTGGATCGCGTGCGATCACGCACTGACAATTAGGCCAAGAAAATTTGACGATAGCCCACGATCGCCCTACCCGAATCTGACATAAACCATTCCATGAGACGAAAGCGCTACCCTTGAACGTCATACGCCATTTCATAGATATGGACAACCCAGAACAGGGTGATCGAGTGTTGACATGTCGGGGTGTTCACATCTCAGAGGTTTTCCAAAAAGAACTTATATTATTTTATTATTTTACTATTTTATTATTTTATATTATTATTTTATTATAGTACAGTAGCCAGCCACCCATTTTTGGGATTCAGGTTAACCCGAGAGCTAGAAAATTTCCGTTGGTATCATGTTTTAGGCCCACACTTGGGGCATACCGCCAGGGTGGATGTAGACTTCAGAAGTGGTGCACATCTTTTTTATGGGGTCATGTCTTAGTCACCCCACTATATGTAAAAAGGCCCCAAAATGGTCAAAATAATAGGTATAGGGGTAGGAAAGCCACCCTAAAACAGTCATAACTCAGCTTAAACCAATCATAGGGATCAGTGTTTGGTATTAAAATGTTGGTATGAAAGAGAAGTATCTTTTGAAATAGTAAATACATAACCAACTCTATCCCATGATGTAATAAAGGTCATTCAAGGTCAAAATGGCTGCCAAATCAAGAATCTGGGATTTTCCGATATTCTATAGTTTCCGTTTATAAACTTCTCAGTTTTTTTGACGGTATGAATTTCTTTTTTGTAGCCACTTTTTCTGAAGGAATGTCTTTTAATGGAATTGTTGAACATTTTAGAAAGTTCATTGACTAGAGTTTTAAGTCCAATTTTGAGCTGTAAGGTACAAAGTAGGGTACTAAGCCCACCTGGAGACCCCAAAAAGTGCCTAAAATGGTAAAAAATTGAAAATCAAAATGACTATATCTTAAGTTTTATAAGTAGGAAGGGAGCAGATGATGTACCAAAACATCAGGTTTAATTTTCTCCTCAATCTGGAAGATTATGGAAAAATAATATTGAAATTAAGGGGTTGTTGAAGGTCAAATAAAGGTCAAAATGTAATTATTTCTCTAAAAAATTCATATTTTGATCAAGAAATTTTGATGAAGTAGTTGTGTTTTGTCACTATTTAATTTCCAAACCAAGTTACCACAATGATTGACGGATAAATAATCTCAAATATGGTCCAACAAATCATTTTTTACCATTTACCAGTGAAAATGAAGTAGTTTTAAGTCAATAAGGAGGTGTGGAAGGTGGCATTTGGCTATTCCATGCTTATAATAAGAGTTTACGAACAGATTGTGGGAAGGTGCTAGTATGGGACCACTGTTTAGGTCATAAAAGTTGTGAGCACCAAACAATATAGGCATTGTTTGGTATCAATTTTTTTGTTGTAAGACAGTCTTTCCATTCCACGCAACCAACCTAGGGTAGGGTCTATTGTTGTGATACTAGAGGTCATTCAAGGTCAAACTAACCCCAATTTCATGATTTAAGGCATTTTGTCTTTGGATTTTCCACTTAGCAGCTTATCAAATTCTCATAGAATACATATTTTATCCTGGAAATATTTTTAGGTGAGAAATATTTCTTAAAAAGGATTCTGAGACATTTTCAGGTCATTTCAAGAGAAAGTTTGAACCAATCTGGAATATTAAGGGACCAAAATTACAAAATGCCTGATTACGGGTGCACTCACATATTTAAGTGAAGCAGCAGAAAGTTGACATAACAGATAGAGACTCATATCTTATGGTATGTCAGTTTTCATTTTCAATAGGGAGAATAAGCCTTTTAACTTGCGACATTACTTGCCTATTGTGTTTGTGATGTAAGATTATAAAGGCAGTGTAAAACATCTCTGAGATTTAAGGAAAAAATGAAGGTCAAATAAAGGTCAAAACATCATTTTTTCTCTAAAAAATTCAAATTTTGATGATGAAATTTTGATGGAGTAGTTTGTGTTTTGTTATTACATAATATCCTAACCACATTACCACAGTAATTGACAGACAAGATACCTTAAATATGTTTTAGCAAAACATTTCCACCCTTTACCTGTAAAAATGAAGTAGTTTAAAGTCAATATGGAGGTGTGGAAGGTGGCATTTGGCTATTCCATGCTTATAATAAGTGTTTACGAACGGGTTGTGAGAAGGTGCTAGTATGGGACCACTGTTTAGGTCATAAAAGTTGTGAGCACCAAACATTATAGGCATTGTTTGGTACCTAAATGTTTGTTGTAAGACAATCTTTCCATTCCATGCAACCAACCTAGGGTAGGGTCTATTGTTGTGATACTAGAGGTCATTCAAGGTCAAACTAACCCCAATTTCATGACTTAAGGCATTTTGTCTTTGGATTTTCCACTTTAGCAGCTTATCAAATTCTCATAGAATACATATTTTATCCTGGAAATATTTTTAGGTGAGAAATATTTCTTAAAAAGGATTCTGAGACATTTTTAGGTCATTTCAAGAGAAAGTTTGAACCAATCTGGAATATTTAGGGGCCAAAATGACAAAATGCCTGATTATGGGTGCACTCAAATATTTCAGTGAAGCAGCAGAAAGTTGACATAACAGATAGAGACTCATATCTTATGGCATGTCAGCTTTCATTTTTAATGGGAAGAATAAGTCTTTTAACTTGCCTATTGTGTTCTTTATGTAAGATTATAAAGGCAGTGTAAAATATCTTTGAGATTTAAGGACAAAATGAAGGTCAAATAAAGGTCAAAACGTCATTTTTTCTCTAAAAAGTTCAAATTTTGATGATGAAATTTTGACGAGGTACTTCTGTTTTTTCATTTCATAATTTCCTAAGCCTGTCACCACAATAATTGACAGACAAGATACCTTAAATATGTTTAACAAAAAAAAATTACCCTTTACCTGTGAAAATGAAGTCTAGTTTCAAGGTAATATGCAGATGTTGAATGTGCTATTGGACAATTCATGCCTAATCAAGTTGTTAGCAAGTGCTAGTAACATATGGGACCACTGTTTAGGTCATAAAAGTTGTGAGCACCATGCAAACATTATAGGCATTGTTTGCTATCAAAATGCTTGTTGTTAGACAATCTTTCCATTTCATGCAACCAGGCTAGTGCAATGCAATGATATAAAAGGTCATTCAAGGTCAAACTACCCCCAATTTCATGACTTAAGGCATTTTGTCTTTGAATTGCCTGTTATGTGTAGTATCTCATCAAATTCTCCTAGAATACATATCTAATGATATCTTTTCCTGCAAATATTATTTTTAGGTGAGAAATGTCTTTTAAAAGAGAAACTCATGCCTTTTAAGGTTATTTCAAGATAAAGTCTGTGCTAATCGTGAATATTTAGGCATCAAAATGACAAAATGCCTGATTTTAGGTGCACCCAAATATCAATTTAGCAGCTGAAAGTTGACACAACAGCCTTATCATATGGTACGTCAGCTTTCATTTTCAATTGGACATATACGCCTTTTAACTTGCCAATTTGTGCTTGCCACGTAAGGTTAAAGATAGCGTTAAATATTATTGAGATTTAAGGAAAAATGGAATGTCAAACCAAGGTCAAAAGGTCACATAGAGCATTTTCGACTTTGAATATTCACGATTAGAACGGACTTTGTCTTGAAATAACCTTAAAAGGCATGAGTTTCTCTTTTAAAAGACATTTCTCACCTAAAAATAATATTTGCAGGAAAAAATATCATTAAATATGTATTCTAGGAGAACTTGATGAGATACTACACAGGCAATTCAAAGATAAAATGCCTTAAGTCATGAAATTGGGGGTAGTTTGACCTTGAATGACCTCTCATATCACAGTAAAATGCCCTACACTAGCCTGGTTGCATGAAATGAAAAGATTATCTTACAATAAGCATTTTGATAGCAAACAATGCCTATAATGTTTGGTGCTCACAACTTTTATGACCTAAACAGTGGTCCCATATGTTACTAGCACTTGCTAACAACTTGATTAGGCATGAATTGTCCAATAGCACATTCCACCTCTGCATATTACCTTGAAACTAGACTTCATTTTCACAGGTAAAGGGTAATTTTTTTTGTTAAACATATTTAAGGTATCTTGTCTGTCAATTATTGTGGTGACAGGCTTAGGAAATTATGTAATGACAAAACAGAAGTACCTCATCAAAATTTCATCATCAAAATTTGAATTTTTTAGAGATAAAAATGACGTTTTGACCTTTATTTGACCTTCATTTTGTCCTTAAATCTCAAAGATATTTTACACTGCCTTTATAATCTTACATAAAAAACACAATAGGCAAGTTAAAAGACTTATTCTTCCCATTTAAAATGAAAGCTGACATGCCATAAGATATGAGTCTCTATCTGTTATGTCAACTTTCTGCTGCTTCACTTAAATATTTGAGTGCACCCGTAATCAGGCATTTTGTAATTTTGGCCCCTAAATATTCCAGATTGGTTCAAACTTTCTCTTGAAATGACCTGAAAATGTCTCAGAATCCTTTTTGAGAAATATTTCTCACCTAAAAATATTTCCAGGATAAAATATGTATTCTATGAGAATTTGATAAGCTGCTAAGTGGAAAATCCAAAGACAAAATGCCTTAAGTCATGAAATTGGGGTTAGTTTGACCTTGAATGACCTCTAGTATCACAACAATAGAGCCTACCCTAGGTTGGTTGCATGGAATGGAAAGATTGTCTTACAACAAACATTTAGGTAGCAAACAATGCCTATAATGTTTGGTGCTCACAACTTTTATAACCTAAACAGTGGTCCCATACAAGCACCTTCTCACAACCCGTTCGTAAACTCTTATTATAAGCATGGAATAACCAAATGCCACCTTCCACACCTCCATATTGACTTTAAACTACTTCATTTTCACAGGTAAAGGGTGGAAATGTTTTGCTAAAACATATTTAAGGTATCTTGTCTCTCAATTATTGTGGTAATGTGGTTAGGATATTATGTAATAACAAAACACAAACTACTCCATCAAAATTTCATCATCAAAATTTGAATTTTTTAGAGAAAAAATGATGTTTTGACCTTTATTTGACCTTCATTTTTTCCTTAAATCTCAGAGATATTTTACACTGCCTTTATAATCTAACATGACAAACACAATAGGCAAGTAATGTCGCAAGTTAAAAGGCTTATTCTCCCTATTGAAAATGAAAACTGACATACCATAAGATATGAGTCTCAATCTGTTATGTCAACTTTCTGCTGCTTCACTTAAATATTTGAGTGCACCCGTAACCTGGCAATTGTAATTTTGACCCTGAAATATTCCAAATTGGTCCAGACTTTCTCTTGAAATGACCTAAAAATGTCTCAGAATCCTTTTTAAAAATCATATTTCACCTAAAAATATTTCCAGGATAAAATATGTATTCTAGGAGAATATGATAAGCTGTTTAATGGAAAATTCAAAGACAAAATGCCTCAAATTATGAAATTGGGGTTAGTTTGACCTTGAATGACCTCTAGTATCGCAACAATAGACCCTACCCTTGGTTGGTTGCATGGAATGGAAGACTGTCTTACAACAAAAAAATTGATACCAAACAATGCCTATATTGTTTGGTGCTCACAACTTTTATGACCTAAACAGTGGTCCCATACTAGCACCTTCCCACAACCCGTTCGTAAACACTTATTATAAGCATGGAATAGCCAAATAGCACCTTCCACACCTCCTTATTGACTTAAAACTACTTCATTTTCACCGGTAAATGGTAAAAAATGATTTGTTGGACCATATTTGAGATTATTTATCCGTCAATCATTGTGGTAACTTGGTTTGGAAATTAAATAGTGACAAAACACAACTACTTCATCAAAATTTCTTGATCAAAATTTAAAATTTTTAGAGGGAAAAATGGCATTTTGACCTTTATTTGACCTTCAACAACCCTTAATTTCAATATTATTTTCCATAATCTTCCAGATTGAGGAGAAAATTAAACCTGATGTTTTGGTACATCATCTGCTCCCTTCCTACTTATAAAACTTAAGATAAAGTCATTTTGAATTTGAAATTTTTTACCATTTTAGGCACTTTTTGGGGTCTCCAGGTGGGCTTAGTACCCTACTTTGTACCTTACAGCTCAAAATTGGACTTAAAACTCTAGTCAATGAACTTTCTAAAATGTTCAACAATTCCATTAAAAGACATTCCTTCAGAAAAAGTGGCTACAAAAAAGAAATACATACCGTCAAAAAACTGAGAAGTTTATAAACGGAAACCATAGAATATCGGAAAATCCCAGATTCTTGATTTGGCAGCCATTTTGACCTTGAATGACCTTTATTACATCATGGGATAGAGTTGGTTATGTATTTACTATTTCAAAAGATACTTCTCTTTCATACCAACATTTTAATACCAAACACTGATCCCTATGATTGGTTTAAGCTGAGTTATGACTGTTTTAGGGTGGCTTTCCTACCCCTTATACCTATTATTTTGACCATTTTGGGGCCTTTTTACATATAGTGGGGTGTCTAAGACATGACCCCGTAAAAAAAATGTGCACCACTTCTGAAGTCTACATCCACCCTGGCGGTATGCCCCAAGTGTGGGCCTAAAACATGATACCAACGGAAATTTTCTAGCTCTCGGGTTAACCTAACTTCTAAAATAGGGCACTTTTCTTGATCTGGCTACTGGACTATTAGGATAAAATGGATGCAACAGTTAGTCTAAGAAAAATGAACAAACAAGCTTCTGGAGTTCACCATACACCCGCAATTTTCTTAGGTATGGACACCCAGAGAACAAGGTGTTCACAACCCAGGATTTTCACATAAAGGAGGTTATCCGTTATGTATTCAGATAATATGGGCTACATGGTCAATATTTCAGTAAACATAATAGAGAATGTTCACAGCCCCCGGTAATTAGAATTAAATTTGACCAGGCAAAAACTAAGTAGACAAAGTAGATAAAAGTAGATAGTGTTCACTTCTCAGAGGTTTTCTATAAAGAATTGGTGGGATCAAAATAGGACTGGGAACCTAAAAAAATGGTCATGGCATTTTTTATTTCGCCAGTTCTATGAGCTGGAAAATGTGTCTTGAATGATAATAATAATGACAATAATAATAATGATGATGATAATAATAATAATAAAAATAATAATAATAATAATAATAATAAAAATAATGATAATATTAATAATAATATTAATAATAATAATAACAATAATAATAACGATAATAATTTTAGTAATAATAATAATAATAATAATAACGATAATTATTTTTAGTAATAATAATAATAATAATAGTAATAATAATAATGAAGAATAATAATAATAAATAATAATAAAAATAATAACAATAGTAATAATGATAATAATAATAATAATAAATATAATAATAATAATAATAATAATAATAATAATAATAATAATAATAATAATAATAATAATAATAATAATAATAATAATGATAATAATCATACTAATTAATACTAATAATAATAACAATATCTGGGTGATTTTTGAAGTCCTGACTATTCATTCTAGCTCTGGTAGTGAGAACTAGTTTTTTATCATTTTGCTTGTATATGTGTCAGACTGTTATATTCACTACAGACATGAATGGGGTTAAGCACGAAAGAATTATTAACAGCGGTAATTATCGTAATTTCCATTGCGCGTCGCGAGGAGAAAGAGGATAAGGCGGACGACATCCCTCTGACAAATCTCCAGCGATCAAAGACGCTTTTCAATGCCGTCTAAGAATGGCACCCATTCAAGCCTACCAAACCCAGCACCTGATCAATTAATATAGCAAGGCACGCGCGTCCTAAAGTAAGCCCTGATTAGTGCTCCCGTAACCCCTACTAATGCTAACGCTATTTAGCATCCAATGCCACAAAAATGTAAAAATTATGAAAATCATCCTAACCAAGGCATGTGGGTATTCATAGGAAAGCTTTTATTGAGTA
>OZ012697.1:23752969-23874957 GCA_963942565.1 Maea johnstoni | reverse complement strand
GAAAGTGTGGTCCAAGGCATCTACGGCATTGCCACTGACTGCTAGCTATCTCTTACGACTGAGGGCCTGCCATGATGGTCATGTGGTCTAAGGCATTGCCACTGTCTGGGTTTGAATCCCACCCGGGACATGTGAGAAAGTTGCTAAGTGCCTAAGGCATGGCCACTGACTGCTCGCTGTCTCTCACCACTGTGGGTCTGCCCTAATGGCTGAGTGGTCTAAGGCATTGCCACTGACTGCTCACTGTCTCTCACCACTGAGGGGCTGCCCTGAAGGCAGAGTGGTCTAAGGCATTGGCACTGACTGCCTGCTGTCTCTCACCACTGAGGGCCTGCAACAATAGCCAAGTGGTCTAAGGCATTGCCACTGATTGCTCACTGTCTCTCACCACTAAGGGCCTGCCCCGATGGGAGAGTGGTCTAAGGTATTGCCACTGATTGCTAGCTATCTCTCACCACTGTTCAGGTTTGAATCCATCCGGGACATGTGAGAAAGTTGCCGGTGGTTTTCGTCAGGTACCAGTTACAACTGGCTAGTCACGACTTAGCCGTAATTTGGCAGAAAAAAGGATGAAAACCAAAATTCCAAATTCAACAACAGAGTTAGTCTGGTATATGCATGATTTTTGGTTATTCAGGGCGGACAAAAGAAGTTGTTTTTCAAAAAATTCATTTTCGTCATTAGCTTGCAATGTCTATACCGACTCTCCCTGGTCTATCTGTGGGGATCATCGCATATACATGTGCAACAGGGTCTTAGCGAGGGTTTAGAAACTGGGTGCCTAAAATTAGCCATTGTAGAATTTTTGGGCGTTCAAATCCTTAAACGGGACCACAATATACTCAGATTTCGGCTATAAATATGTATAAATGTATGAAAATAAGGCATGATATCCTTATACAATGTCATGGGTATTGTATGGAGATGAAAAAAATCAATTATATGCTTGAGATTGACATTTTAAGAAATTCCTCTCAAAAAAAATGTGGGTGTCCTTTAAAGGATGATTTTTAGGGGTTTGGGTGTCCAAAAAGACACCCAGACGCCCTACTGGCTAAGACCATGATGTGCAATTCATTCCCCCTCTAGTAAGCAATGAATATCATTATCAATCATTATCACTAAAGGGATTTCAACAGCCCTCCCTGGTCTATCCATGTAGTTATTGCATGTATGGGTACCATAGTGACATGAGTAGACGAATCAGACTTGGCTATTATCCTAATTCAGGTAATTGGGTTCTATTTGTGGTGGGTGCCGAGCTAGGTGCCTGTCTAGCCTGGTAGGGTGCTGTTACTAACAAGCACCATACTACTACAGATTAACCCATTCATGCCGGGAGATCCGCCTGACTGGATCTATCATACATCTGAAAATAACTTTGGTTATGCTTTATGCCATGTGGTCTTAGCCAGCAGGGCGTCTGGGTGTCTTTTTTGGACACCCAAACCCTTAAAAAGGACACCCAATTTTTTTGTGAATTTTTTTTTTAAAATGTCAATCTCAAGCATACAATTGAATTTTTCGATCTCCATATAATTCCCATGATATTGGATATCATGCCTTATTTTGATACATTTTATAACATGATTATAGTTGAAATCTGAGTATATTATTATCCTCCTTAAAATTTTGGATGCCCAGAAATTTTACCCATTCATGCCAGAAGATCCTCTTGACAAGAGTCATCTGGATCTACAGGGGTCAGAACGTCTGCCTCTTCTGGTTCTCAAATCGTCATAGCCCACCCAAAATCTCATAGCCCTTAAGCTTTGCTAAAGCCCACAGTCCCACTCAGGGTCTGACACTCGGATTTCAGGCTAGGGGCCTGAAAAGGTCTTTCAATAAAAATGAGTGGTCAAGAACAGGATTTCTGGTTATTTTTCATACTATTTTGGGCCCCTAGCCTGAGAAATCTAGGGGCCCACAACAAAATCTAGGGGCATATGCCCCCGGGCCCCTGGGAAAGTCAAACCCTGCCACTGTAATCTTTCCTCAAAAACGATTTGTAAGTTGTAAGCTAATTTTTCATCACTGTTCATTAATCACTATATTAACAAAGGGTCACTGTTCTTATAGCCACCCTATAATATAATATACTCAGATTACAACCATAAACATGCATTTAGTTATTCAACTAAGGTATAATATCCATATACAATGAATGGGAATTATAATGAGGTGAAAATAATTCAATTATATCAGTCTCTGATTATATGCTCGAAATTGACATTTTAAGAAATTCCTCACTAAAAATCTGAGAGTCCTAAAGGGTGTTTTTTTGAGGGTTCGGGTGTCCAAAATGATACCAAGATGCCCTGCTGGCTATGACTATGCACTACGGGCACCAATAATCCTGTTCAGATAAGTGAATCAAACAAGTGAACTATCTTCGCGCAGACATTATATAACACTCGTGCATTAGAGAACGAAATATAACGTCCTTGTGGACCTCCCTGTCATCATCATTCCAAATTAATCATCAATAATTCACTCCAAAATGATTTAATGCCAATTTCATTAGTTAACCTCATTATCTTCACTCATCCCTCATAACATGCAGGGAGGCAGATCAAACCATTCCATTAAAGGCGTATGTACACTTGGTCGGACAAGAATCGAAATATATAGAAAACAAAGTGACATTTACAAGTAAAACAATATTTTGTTGAAAGTAGTTGTCCCTGCTAGAATAATTGAAAGAGAAGGATGAGAGAGAGAGAGAGAGAGAGAGAGAGAGAGAGAGAGAGAGAGAGAGAGAGAGAGAGAGAGAGAGAGAGAGAGAGAGAGAGAGAGAGAGAGAGAGAGAGAGAGAGAGAGAGAGAGAGAGAGAGAGAGAGAGAGAGAGAGAGAGAGAGAGAGAGAGAGAGAGAGAGAGAGAAAACAGAAAGAGAGAGAAACAGAAGCAGAAAGAGAGAGAGAGAAACAGAGAGAGAGAAACAAACAGAAAGAGAGAGAAACAGAAACAGAGAGAGAGAAACAGAAAGAGAAAGAGAGAAACAGGGAGAGAGTGAGAAACAGAAAGAGAGAGAGAGAAACAGAAAGAAACAGAGAGAGAAACAGAAGAGAGAGAGAAACAGAAAGAGAAAGAGAGAAACAGAAAGAAACAGAGAGAGAAACAGAAAGAGAGAGAGAAACAGAAAGGGGCAGGAGGCACAGATCACAAAATAATCTAGCCTTTGTGGTCCTTCCAGTTATAGCCGGGTAACACTAAACAGCACTAGGCTTGGCCAAGGCTTAGTGACACCTGGAACCTATATCCTTTCCTGGAACAGACACAAATTAGAAAGAGCTGCTATCAAAAACAGGAGCAGTTGTGAAAATCCTCGCTAAAATCTCAGCCTGGCACAGCCCCCAATGCAAAGCCCATATAATTCACGCCATTAGGGATTGGAATGATGTATTTATAATTTAAGCACCAGGGCCATTATGAGAACCGCCACACTTGCCAATACATAATGCACCTATGCATAATCCGGTGGCAGGGAACAAAGGCCCTAGCACAAGCAGCATACTCGAGATTGTGCTATATCAATACAATGCAATTATTGGACGATTAACCCATTACACCTACATAACCATAGTTACCTAACAAACATATTCAGGCCAAGAAAAAATACTGTTTGTTTCCTGTAACAGTCTTGAAAAAAATAGGGTAGGTAGGTCGGTAAAACTTTTTTTTTTGCATTATTTTTTTTGGTCAAAATGTGTGTTTTATGCATGTTTTAAGTCGATTGGGAGTTGGGAGGGCGAAAAAAACTTTGGGGTAGGGATTTTTTTGAATAAAAACTTGTTAGGGTAGGGTTACAGGAAACAAACAACTTTTTTTTTAGGCCTCATACATTCAACCCACAAACTTCAAATATCCAAAATATATCTTCTAGGACACGGCTGTAGTGTAAATTGCCCATTTTGACACACTAGTTATAAAATGTAGTTGATATAAGGAATTGAAGTAGATAAGTAGCTAATTCTTGATGGGCGTAAATTTGGGGATCAGTGTTTTGGGCAGCATAGTCTTAGCCAGCAGGTGTCTAGTCATCTTTTGGACAACCAAACCCTTAAAGGGCACCATTAGGACACCCAAACCCTTTAAGGGCACCCCTCAGGACACCCAAACCCTTAAAGTGCACCCCTCAGGAAACTGAAATCTTTTTGTGAGGAATTACTTAAAATGTCGATCCCAAGCAAATAATTGAATTTTTTCATCTCCATATAATTCCCATGACAATATGTGTAAGGATATCATGCCTTTTTTGATAAAATCATATGTTTTTGGTTGAAATCTGAGTATATTGTTATCCCCCTTAAAAAATATTAGGATGCCCAAAATTTTTACATTGGCCAATTTTGGGGACCCAGTTTCTTATTCCTGGCTTAGACCCTGTTGGGGAGGCTTTTTCAAAACCCTGGCTAAGACCCAGGGATTCATACGATCTCCTGGCGAGAGTGGGTTAATAATGCAGCCGTAACCTAACAGGTGGAAGATAAGAGTGAGTTTCATTGATTTTCCAATCAAGACCAGGTGTGCGCTATTCTCCCTCTGCTGCTCCGATCCCACCGATCCCACCGCACCTACCACGCAGCAAATAACGCCCGTCTGGTATATAACGGCAGTCTGGCAGAGAGGAGACTGAAATTCACTGATTTGGACACCAAAACCCTCAAAAATGACCCTTCAAGCACCCCTCCCACCCACTACACCCTCAAAAATCATTTTTCAGGACACACACATTTTTTTGTAAGGAATTTCTCAAAGCGTTGATTTTGATTGATCAAGACCAGGTGTGTGCTATTTTCATTCTGCTGCTCCTATCCCACCGCACCTACCACGCAGCAAATAACGCCTGTCTGGTATATATGATTTGGATACCAAAACCCTCAAATACTAACCTTCAGTACAGCCCCCCCCCCCCCCCCCCCCCAAAAACAAAAATTTCAAAAATTAAAAAATTGTGAGAATTTGTTTTAAATGTCAAATTCAAGCATATACTGTAACATAGGATATTATTCTGAGTGGTTTATTCTGCTGAACTTTTCCGAGTGGGGTCAGTCCTGTATAATGAAAGTCAGATGTATTATATTCCTGTCATTAGAATATAAACCTTCAATATTGGCTTTTCAGAATAAAAAAGCTCGGAAAAATCCAAAATCACAAATGAAATTTGATTAATTTTGCACCTCAGATTAATTTCCCATTCCACAGTACAAATTGAATTTATTCACCTCAATATAATTCCCATGAAATTGTACAAGGGTATCATGCCTTATTTCATTAAGTGACTACACAATTATGGTTGAAATCTGAGTATATTGTGTCCTCCCTTAACCCAATAGAAGCACAAAACTTTTACAAGGATTTGCCAATTTTGGGCACCCAGTTTCTTAATCCTGGCTAAGGATATAAGTAAATGCCTCTACCTTGCATAGCCCAATAAAGCTTCTTAGTATCTATATATAGAGTCAGAAGTGAATATAGGCATAAACAGGTACATGCATGTAATAATTGGTTAAGCTGAAAATAAGCTTAACTGTACAAAGAATTTGCATCACTACACATCAAAAGGCTTATACATACAGAAGGCATTTATACATGTATACAGATTACTGGAGGCTTATAATCATGTATACAAAATACTGAAATAGTCTTAGCCAGCGGGGCATCTGGGCGGTATTTGGACACCCAAACCCTCAAAAATCACCTTTCAGGACACCCACAGAATTTTGTAGGGAATATCTTGAAATGTCAATTTCAAGCATTTAATTAATTTTTTTCCACCCCAATATAATTCCCATGGCATTACATATGGACATTATGCCTCATTTCAATAAGTTAATGCATGTTCATGGTTTTAATCTGAGTAAATAAAGGTCTCCCTTGAAAAATGGGACGCCCAAAAATTTTACAATTGTTTCTAAATCCTGGCTAAGACCCTGGATACAACATAACTGACTCAGCAATAAAAGGGGTGTGTATGTATATAATAGGGAATGGAAACTGATTGTTATGGCCATGACTCCATGACCATGAATGATTCAAACTATGCCTAAAACATTATTCTGCAGCAATAATAATGCTCCATGTTATTCAATTCTAACAAAGTTCCCAATGACTAATCTTCCAAATAGAAATTACAGACATGTTTCGAAAATCTACTCGACCTAATTAAGAAAATACTTTGCGGGCTAAAAGGTCGGTGTATGATTTATCATTTATTTTCAAATGGCTCTTGATTGCTGACAGCCAATTAGTGTGATGGTAGCCAATTGCTGCGGAGCTACACTTCGGCCCAATATGGGGCCTCTATGCAGCACTGGGCATATTTCAGATACCGTAATTTTGTGTGTATAAGACGCACCCGTATATAAGACGCACCCCTTGTTCAGGCCTTTAAAACGGTGTATAGACGTAAGCCCTGTGTATAGTGCGCACCCCCTTTTCGGCCCAGGTCTCTAGCTATTTTGTATAAAACGAACAAACTAGGAGTGGATTCGGAAAAACATTAAGTTGATTGTAATTTGAAGTCACTTATAATGCTGCTCTAAAGACAATAGGGGCTCGGACATTCAAGCCGTGTATTGTAATTAGTGTGCCTAAAAAAGAACCGGCTGGACAGGCCTGGTAACACAAACAATTCACTAAGTTGTCCGTCTACGGCTAGAAAGAACTTTTAATGTTTTACCGATACCACTGAAGTTGAGACATGCTTAACATGTTAGAAACGCAATTGAAATGAAAACATACCAGAGGCTTATTCTGATATGGGGTGCGGTAATGGCGGGTCATCAATTTTCCAATCTCCGTGTGGCCTGGGGACTCGATGTAAAAGACCCTGGTTTTCTAGCTCTGTGTATAAGACGCACCCCCGTATTATGGGTAAAAATTTGGGTAAAAAAGTGCGTCTTATACATGCCAAATTACGGTACATAACGAATTCCGAAATGACAAGAAAATCTCATTTTCATATTTTGTCTAATCACAGTGTTTTTGTGCCAAATCATACATGCATTCATAGTCTTAGCCAGCAGGATGTCTGGGTGTCATTTGGACACCCAAAACCTCAAAGTCCCTCTCAGGGCACCCCGAAAAATGTTTGAAAAATTTCTAAAAATGTCAATATCAAGCATATAATTTTCACACAATTTTTCACAAGATGTATATAGCAACTTAGCAAGATTAGTATTTGTAAGGGTTCCCAGGTGGCTGACCATTTTCTGAGACTTTGATATTAATTAATCAATTAGTAGGCCCCTATTAAATCAAGGTGCCATATCATTGTGTACATAATGGCTCATCATGAGTGAGAGATTGAGGTTATAATGGCCCATTGGCTTGTAAACTATCTCTGCTCACTGAAACAAGGATGGCAGAAAATGGAACGAAACGTAACCTCAGTATTTGTAAATCATTAGCACGGGAGCTGTTGAATATGTACACAGAGGCTTCCCTGGTGTACGCCCCAGTGCACCATTGAGGCGGAAGAAAGCAATTAGTGCTTCCCAGGGAGGGAGAGCAAGTGCAGCATCCCTGGGATCTGGGGAGATCTGAGGAGAAGTGGACCACCCAGGGGAAATCATGCTCACAACCAATCAGAGGAGAGAACTCGGTAACCTTTAACCTTTTCATGCCCACAATGCAGAAAATAGTCCTGACTATTTTACCGATATCTTCCTGACCAGTGTATTTTTCGTAAATGTTTGAAGGAGAAATGTTGATCAAAACCTCACAAATGATTCTCCATCAAATATTTTATGAAATTATTCTTGATTCACCTTTAACCTTTTCATGCCCGTAGTGCAGAAAATAGTCCTGACTATTTTACCGATATCTTCCTGACCAGTGCATTTTTGGGGAAATATTTGAAGGCGAAATATTGATTAAAACCTATTTCAAATATTTTGTGAAATTATTTGTGATTCCTAATTCAACTAACATCCTGATTATTTTACCGATATCTTTTTGACCAGTGCATCATTGGGAAAATATCTGAAGGACAAATGTTGATCAAAACCTTACAAAAAATTCTCCTTCAAATATTTTGTTCTGATATTATTCTTGATACCTAATTCATTCTTTAAAGTTTCATGGACCCAGACAATACTTGTCAAGATATCCAGGCATAAATGGGTTAACCCACTTGTACCCAGAACACACTAGAGAGTAAGGTCTGACTTCAAAAGAAGCAATGTTTAGAAAATTGCTGATTGGATGGTCTTTATGGTCAGAAAACATTGAATTCATTTTTTTTTCAAGATTTCCCCAACTCTGGCTGAGTTAACCCTTCCAATGCTATTTAAAGCTACCTGCGTCCAATGCAAAAGGATGCAAAGATTTTTGAAAACCATTTAAACTCTGTCATGTTGGTATTCATTGGATAGCTCTCGCTGAGTACTCTCAGATGCGTACCCATGTGCCAGGGTTCCAGTCATTTTTCTTAGCTTTTTTGCATCATTTTGTAATAGCCAAATTAGCCAGCAGCTGCACAAGGGTTAAAAGGGTCAATATTTTACCAGTCTGAAAGGCCCTCCCCTTAATGCAATCTTGCCTTGTGTAACTCTTATGAAACCAACATTACCCTAAAGAGGTTTTTTCTCTTGCATCCTTCCTTTAGTAAGTCCATAAATACACGTCAAGCTATGTGTAACTCAAGATTATGAAATGGCCGTTGTACCATAAAAAGGCTTTCTTGAAGCCATCTCTCAGCAAGTCCATAAATACAGGCAAGCTTTATTGCTTATTGTCATATAAACTGTAATCTTGGTAGAAGAGCCATTGAAATGGCTGTTTTTTTTGTAACTGAGCTAAGCCTGGGAAAACTTCAAATTCTAGTTTTTTTCCAAGTAATCCAATTGCATCTTTATGAGATACTTAAAGGTGCTGTGTTGGAAACCAGTATATCTTTGGACCACGGTCTTAGCCAGCAGGGTGTTTGGGTGCCTTTTTGGACACCCAAACCCTTAAAAAGAGCCCCTCAGGACACCCAAATATTTTTGTGTGGAATTTCTAAAAATCCCAATCTGAAGCTTATAATTGATTTTTTTCATCTCCTTTTAATTCCCATGACATTGTTTAATGATATCATGCCTTATTTTGATGAATTTATACATGTTTATGGTTGAAATATGAGTATATTGTGATCCCCCTTAGAAATTTGGACGCCCAAAAATTTTACAACTGCCAATTTTAGGCACCCAGTTTCTAAATCCTGGCTAAGACACTGCTTTGGACTCGAGAGCTATCCAATGAATACCAACAAGACAGGGTTTAGATGGTTTTCAAAAATATTTGCGTCCTTGTGCTTTGGATGAAAGTAGCCTTAGCATTGGAAGGATTATGCCATTTAACTACTAACTTAGGCCACTCCAATTTATTTACTTGTCTTACGAGCTCAGGAGGTAGGAAATGAGCCATTTTGGAATAAAAAAAAAAGTTGAAAAATGTGACTTTTTTTATTTTTTAAATTTTTTTTAGAGTCTGTCGACAAGGATTGGTAGCGATATGTTTCTACCAGCCTATTCTCAACTAAATAAAATCAATCAATCATATAATCCCTGTAACCTGAAGGGTGGGAGGTATACCTCCTCAAGTCTGAGGCTCTACTACAGCAATGATAGCTTCCTGTAGTTGATTGAATCACCCTTAGAAAGAATATTCTTAAAACTTGCACTTTTTTCTTTTTTTTTTTTGGAGTCTGACAGAAAAGTTCAAAACCACTTTCGTCCGTAAGACACCAAAGGTGACTTTTTTTTTCTTTTTTTTTGGAGTCTGACAGGATTTTTTTTCCAAAAAAAGCTCGTAAGACAAGTAATTAAATTGGAGTGGCCTTAGGTATTTCTGAAGCCCAGTCCCACCTGAGCCACCTGGGGCAGTGCCCCTAGGTAATGTCATGCCCCGTACCCATAAAGCACTGTCTTTAGAAGGGAGGCTGGTTAAGAGCATGTACTTAGGCGTCTTCTCCTGAGGTATTTCTATAACAAGGCTCTGCCCAAACAGCACCTGGGTAAGCAATGCAGCTATGGATATGTCATGCCCAATACCCATAAAAACATGCCTTTAGATGGGAGCATAGTCTTCATTAACCCTTTCAATGCTGTAGCTACCTTCGTCCAAAGCACAAGGACGCAAAGATTTTTTCAAACCATCTAAACTCTGTCATGTTCGTATTCATTGGAAAGCTCTCGATGAGTACCCATATGCCAGGATTTCAGTCATTTTTATCTTGTTTGCATCATTTTGTATTGACCAAATTAGCCACCAGCAGCATAAGAGTTAACCAGGACTTTGCCATGACCCGTCCAGCCTGTCTTTTGGAAAGACAGTCCCCTGAAAAACTCCTTTTCTGACAGGCAAACATTTCTATACATTTTGTAATAATGACTTTTTTGGGTAATTAAATAGTAACCAATTTGGGTAATAAATAACCATATCTTTTTTGCATTCCAAAGTCATCTTGAATTTGTATTTTAAAATCTAGACAGGAAATTCAAAATTGATGACACTTGTCAGTATGTTGTTTACGGTTTAGGCTGAGTGCATGTTACAAACTGAAGGTGGAAGTTTTCCACACAGAGAGCGAGAGGTCAATTCACACCTGGGGCAATATTCAGTCCCAAACAGAGAAAGTGGAGCTCCCTTAGAAACCCTACAACTTTGACCCTTGTATCTCAACATCTTTCTACTGGCCCTTGACATATTTTCATTTCCACCAATCAGAGCATGGCATATCAACAGGATGATCCCTGCTCTATTTAGCCTAAAAAATAATTGTGTTTCCTGTAACGGGTAGGTATTTTAAAAATATATTTTCGATATTTTTTTTTGTCAAAAACTACATGTGTTTCATGGATCTTTTATGTTGATGAAAAAGAGGGCTGAAAAAACTTAAGGGTATAGGTTTCCTTGAGTAAAAACTTCTTAGGGTAGGGTTAAAGGTAGGGTTACAGGAAATAAATAACATTTTAGGCCTTTCAAACCCTTAGCTCTCAACATCTATTTCTAAAGTGGCTCTTGCTTGATTTTCTTTTCCACCAATCGGAGGCCTAGCAAGCAGTGGCTTAGCAAGCAGGGCGTCTGGGTGTCATTTGGACACCCGAACCCTGAAAAAGCCTATATTAGGATTTTGAAATTTTCAGTTCAATGTGGGTGCTAGAACTTTACCTAAAGGTATTTTTTACCTCCTTAACGAGAAAATGTATCCTTATGGTTGTAAATTGAAGATATATAAGGGTCTCTCTTAGAATACTGTAGAACACGAAATTCACGCGTGTCCCAAGTATAGCGAATTTGGGAGATTTGCGTCATAGCGTATCTTTATATTAGCGTATCTCTACTGTAGCCGCAGCCGCTGACAGCGCCATCTGTCGCAAAAAAGACAAACTAATTTGAGCAGAGAATGCTTCCAGTTTGATTGAGCATTCTCTCAAAAGGGGGCGCTCGTATTTATAAACAAAGAGTTAAACAAAGGAAATGGGGCTATGAACCCTATCCATGGTGGCACAACAAAGGGACCATATCAGGTTGTATTAAGTGTAATCTTCGGAAAATAAACAATCAAAACAGATCACAATGATTAGATTTACTAGTGGCGCTATCTAGCGGCCACCACTAAAACGAAAATAACGGCTGCACAAGAAACCTCCAATTCTTGCTTCAAAGGGGACCGTCTCATTGACGTCAGCGCCACCACTGGCTAAAAAGAAAGACAAAAGTACAGCGTTTTTATATATAGCGAAGCGGCACCAGACGCTAAGTACGCTATATATAAACACACGCGGAAATTTCGTGTTCTACAGTATTGGATGCCCCCAAAATTTATGATACCCCATTTTGGACACCCCCTTTCCAAATCCTGTTAACTAAGTCTATGCAAGTCTACCCCCAATTGATCCCTGCTCTATTTCCTACATAGGAATGTGAAATTGATACCGAGACCACCATTGTATTTTGCCTGTGGCAAGTGAAATTTACCGTGAGTAGAAAAGGTACTCTTCTTTCATACCACTAGATACTCCCGCGGGACAGGAATCTTGCTAAGATATTCTAACCTGAAATTCGATCCCAAGGGGTGCTTTTGAGTTCAGCCACAACATGCAAACAGGAAAATTGTCTATTATGGAAAACTGGTATCTTTTACATCTGATTAGGGAAAGAATTTAAAATAAACCGGTATCTAATGCAGCGTTGCACAGAGCGTGAATTTCCCAGCGGAGCAATTAGATGAGAGATATGTGCATTAACCCTTATGCTGCTGCTAACTAGTTTGACAAATACAAAATTATGCAAAAATCTGGAAAATGACTGAAACCCTGGCAAATGGGTACTCATCTAAAAGTACTCAGCGAGAGCTATCAAATGAATACCAACATGTCAGGGTTTAGACTATTTTCAAAAATCTTTGCGTCCTTGTGCTTTGGATGAAAGCAGCCTCAGCATTGGAAGGGATAACCCATTGATGCCTGGATATTTCCTTTCAAAAAAACCTCCATCCTTGAACCAGGGTGAATACAGGTTAACCCTTCTGATGCCACAAACCAGGGTCTTAGCCAGGATTTAGAAACTGGGTGCCCAAAATTAGCAATTGTAAAATTTTAGGGCGTTCTCTTTTTCAAGGGCGACCACAGTATAATCAAATTTCAACCACAAATCTACATTTACTTATTAAAATAAGGCATAATATCCTTATACAATGTTATGGGAATTATATCTATGTAAAAAGATTAATTATATGCTAGAAATCAACACTTATAAGAAATTTTTCATAAAAATTTCTGAGTGTCCTGAAGGGTGATTTTTGAGGGTTTGGGTGTCCAAATGACGCCCAGACACCATGCTGGCTAAGACTATGCTTCTGATGCCACAAACGCATAAAATCGTTTGTGGTAACGATACCTAGAGAGCCATGCCCGCATATATGCATGCGAGATAATTAAATTCATCAAAAGAGGAGCCTGGTTTGCCTATCCAAAAGTCCACCTACTTAGTTCAAAAATAAGACAACTGGCTGTCAGAATATTGTGCTAGATTCAAGGTTCATTTTGATGTGTCAAATGACTATATTTCAAACATAAACAACCTGGTGAGCACTGGATTTTGGCCAATAATTAATAGTACCCTTTAAAATTTGGCATCAAACATTTGTGAGGAAAATTACTATTTTGACTCACAAGGGTGCAACTATACCACTTATAAATACTTGCTTGAAGACTTACAATGTTGCTTTTTCTTGTAAGATTTCATCAAAACTGTCAGGCCGTTTTTGGACGCTGCGAGCACTAATGGGTTAAAAAAGCATCACCATTTCAGCAACAATAGCGCTTTTACCCGTTTCATTTACTTGAAGATTTCTCACTCTAGGTGACAAAATACCTCATTATAAGCTGTCTTGATAACCCTCCTACAAATGTAAAGCTAATATTTTGAAATCATTAGAGCTTTAACTGTTTACTTATAACAAATAGATGAGTGTCGCTTTAAATGTATATGCATTGGTGTTCTTCACATAAAATTTGTTCAACAAGACCTTCGAAAAATAAACTTGAAAGCCATTCCTGACAGGTAGTCTTTGTTTACATACATGTGGCACATATATAGCGTTTTCCACCTGAGGAGTTTTCCTTGCATAATCTTAGCCAGCAGGGCGCCTAGGTGTTATTTGGACATCAAAACCCTCAAAAATCACCCCTCAAGAAATCCAAATGTTTCTTGTAAGTAATTTCTTGAAATGTCAATTTCAAACTTATAATTAGATTTTATCAGCCTAATATGAAATCCATGACATTGTCATTCTATATGATTCACTTACAGCTAAGGCATGACTAGCCCATTGTAACTGGTATCCAGGAGACCGGAGAACCTTGCAAAACCCACCACCTAACCCCAAGTTACTGGCAACTTTCTGACATGCCCCACCTGGGATTCCAACCCAGACAGTGGTGAGAGACAGCTAGCAGTCAGTGGCAGCACCTTAGACCACACGGCTATCAGGGCAGGCCCTCAGTGGCGGGAGACAGCTAGCAGTCTGAATGGCAACACCTAAGACCACACAGCCATCAGGGCAATCCTAAAGATGAAAGAAAAGCTACCTCAGACATTGAGAGTCTGAGAGAGACATGTTTGCCAACGATGCCGCCGCCTCGTGGCAATATTTAATTGATATTTGCTCCCCGTTCACTGCCTTTTACCACTCTTTTAATAAACCTGATTTAATATTTGGTTTCGGGAGAGCATTAGTCCCTAGTCAAATAAGTGCAAGTGGCCTTCTAGCTCGTTACACTTGCGATAGAAATATGCAATACGCACAGCCGACCCCGACTAGATACCCCTAGGGGGTAATATTATAGATAAAAGGCCCAATCTCTGCTGTATTAACTAAGGCACCGACATTTTCTAATATTGCCCGCAACATGGGGATATTGCCTGAAAATGGACTGGCACCGTCGCTGTTCCTTAGGAAACAATTCTGTGTGCGGAATTACACAGAGGCTGAGTGCATTTAGTCCTTAGCCAGCAGGGTGTCTGGGCATCATTTGAACAACCACTATCTCAAAAATCACCCCTCAAGACACCCAAAAACTTTAAGAGGAATTTTTTCACCTCAATATAATTTCCATGACATTGTATAAAAATATTATGCCCTATTTCAAGTAAATACATACTCATTGTTGTAGTCTCACTAGTAATCTGAGTAATATATTGTGGTCTCCCTTGAAAATATCACAATTGGCAATTTTGGGCACCCAGTTTCTGAATCCAGGCTAAGAACCTGACTGGCACAGTTTCCACTCCTTAGGAAGTAATTCTGTGTGCAGAATTACATGCAGGCCGGACGTCAACCTCTTTGAACTAGGCCGATGAACAATGTAGCATTTCATTATTAAAACGTTTGCTCGTAAGTTACGCCATCGCCAGCCTTCAGGGGATCGCCATTGCCCGCCCAGTGCCCCGTGCTAGCTCCGGGCTTTTTCGCTGATGAGGATAAATCTCATTCATCCTCAAGGCATCTTCTATTGTTTAGAGATAACAATATGAGGGCAGGGTCTTAGCCAGGATTTAGAAACTGGTTGTCCATTATAGGCATTTTTAGTAAAATTTTAGGGGGGTCCTAATTTCAAGTGAGAACACAATGACATTATACTCCTACTTATACTCAACACTACTTAAACATATATTTACTTATTGAAATAAGGCATAATATCATTGTACAGTTTTATGGGAATTATATTGAGGTTAATAAATTGAAATTCACTTATATGCTTGAAATTGACATTTTAAAAAATTCCTCACAAAAATATTTAGGGTGTCCAGAGAGGTTATTTTGGAGGGTGTGGGTGTCCAAATGATGCACAGACGCCCTGATGGCTAAGACTATGCCGCCCAGTGCCCCATGCTAGCTTTGGGCCTTTTTGCTGACAAAGATAAATCTTGTTCATCCTCAAGGCATCTTCTATTGTTTGGAGATAGGCCGAATTGGGAGACAATGGCACAAAGGTGAGAGTTATTAACGAGCTAAGGCACAGGTGATAACATGACGAGGGAATTTCAAGATCGCTCTCGTACTCGTCGGCCCACAGTGCGATGAACCAACCGTCTCTCACCAGACACTCCATAGACTGCTGTCAGTCCTAGCCCATCACAGTTAGTATCGATCAGCCTAAAAAATTAGCCTTGTGGGACCGGCACGAGTCTATAGATAGAGAATGATCCTCTGGACGCGACTAGAATGGATAAATAAGTTACCGACCACGTAAGTCTGGAGAATTGACCAAAACAGCAGAGCAATTTTAACCCATTCAAGCCTAGAGATCTCCTTTTTAAATAAATTTCATCTGGACCATGTCACCATGGATACTTTTGAATAAAACTTCTGTATTAATCATGTTAACTCATGAAATATTTGAAGGAGAGTTTTGCTTTTGGTCAACAATCTTTGTTCAATTTTGTTTCAAAAATTCCCTGGTCCAAAAGATGTTAATTATCGAAATAGAGAGAATACTTTTAGTCCAACACTGACAGACATGATTAGAAAAAGGATCAACTATGATAAATGTAACACATCAGATGAACACAAAATAAACGGAAATAAATGCATTATATGAAACAAATGCATTAGGCCAAAAAAAAGAAAAGTGTTTGGTTCCTATTACTTCCTAAAAAAATATAGGTAGGGTAGGTAGGGATTTTTTAAATTTTTTAAATTTTTTTTTTATTCTTTAACTTGCACGATTCCCTGGAGTTGGATGGCTTTGATAAAGGTTTGCCTTGTTGTAATTGTCTTTATATGCATTAATCGTAGGCCCCCTGCTTCTGTTCATCCAGAAATTTATAATTTAATGGTTGGAGAATTGGTATTTAGGACGGCGAGGCAATTTTTTGGGTAGGAACAATTCATTTTTTTAGGATTGGCAAAAAATACTTTAGGGTAGGGGACAAAAACTAGGTAGGGTAGGGTAATAGGAACCAAACATATTTTTTTTAGGCCTTATCATAAATGTAATAAATGCACTATCAGTATGGTATCATGAATTGCCTATGGAAAAATTTGTATCTAGAGACCGAGTGTGCTTGTGCATAATGTGTGCGCATGCATGTGTCTGTGTTTATCATGTACGTGTATGTGTGTGTTCGTTCTAGGTGAAAAGGTGACCGATTCTCTCTGATTTCCTGTCTGGTATTTTCCTATCACCGAAGGCATATTGTGGCTTTACACAATACACATAACGTGTACAATAATACTACACTTTCCACCCCACCGCACCTCAAAGAGACGTGAAATTCAATTAAGTCGGGAAAATCGTCACGTCATTGCTCGAGGTTCATTAACTAGTTAAGTGTCACGCTGGTGAGAAATATTGCTTTTGAAGTTGATTGGAATATTCTCCTGTTAGAGCTAAATAATGTTGACATCGCTCGCGCATTCTTCTTCCTCTCTTCTCCTGCCTTTGACACGAAATGCCTCTAGCAATTTAAAAAGCGCAAATCATAAGACAATACGACACAAATGAGATGATACTTTACTTGTGCAGCAAAAACTAAAATAAAGGGGGGCGGGGGAGAATTTCAAAATATCTCACACCTATTCTAGTCTAGCTTCTAGGCTTTACTGTGGTTTATGATATAAATGAGATTACATCTTCCTTGGGCAGCAAATACCAAAATAGGTGTGAAGAATTTCAAAATAACTCACAGCTATATAGCTCAGCTACTAGGCTGAACTGTTGTTTACGACATAAATGATTTTACTTGTGCAGTAAATACCAAAGTAGGGGTGCAGAATTTCAAAATATCTCACAACTGTATAGCCTAGCTACTAGGCTTTACAGTGTTTTACCATATCATACACTGTAAATTTGAAAATGAGTGTGTGTCATAAATTATGCGTTTTTCTCATTTTCGTATTTTTGCTAGTTCTTATTTTTGCATTTATCGCCACACATCGGATATCTGAAACAAGGGAGGTGATTTTTAGCGACTAGAAATAAGTGTGTGACGTGCCTGATGCAAAAAACGCACTCATTACACACACACACTTAATTCCAGATTTACAGTATTTATGAATTAATGGTTATAATATCTACATGAAGGCATGTGGCCTACTATTGGCCATTTAGTTCATACAACTTCATACACAGGCACAGGCACTATTTCCAACTACCCTCACTAACTAGTGTATCACAGCACCATCTATTCAGTAGTCCTGAATGACATTTAAATATGGCCTGGGAGGCAGGCCAACAGATATACTGAAAACTCACGGGGGAATCTGGAAGAAAATGTACTCAATATATGCAGATGTTTATCAATTATCACAACATCTGCGAATATGCTGGCGGCAATTTGGAAAAAATGTACTCAGTTGATCAATGCATAGAAACATTAAATCTGGCAGGTTTTCTCTATGTTTTACTTTATAAAAATACACCTACAGATAATATGGAACCTTCTCACTAAGACATTCCACTGTGGTCTAACTATAGCATATGTTTTATTCCCAGTACTTTCTCTAGGTCAAAAAGTGCAAAAAATATGTTACACATATTCTTTCTCAATACAACATCCCTATTGCAGTCAACTACGACAACTAGTACTATGTAGTATATGATATGAAGTTTACTTGTTTGCACAGATTGTGGTGAACTGGTTAGGTGAAGCTAATGCATAAGGAAGATTCTGGAAAGTATTAATCATTGTAATTAATTAATCATTCCAAATTTTCAATGACCAATCATACTAAATATTTCAGATGTACACACAGGGATTCTTACTGTACAAAACATTCCACTTCTGAAGTTTGCCTGTTCACCACTATTTCACTTAACCTCATTGACAAGTGCTATGCCATGATACTTTTGAAAATATCTATGATTTCAGAAAATATTTGAAGGAGAGTTATGGGCTAGGTTCTGATCAACACTCCTCCTTCCTCCAGAGCACAAGAAAGCAAAATTTTATTTGAAAACCATTTAAACCCTGTCATATTGGTATTCATTGCAGAGCTCTCGCTTAGTACTCTCAGATGAGTACCCATCACCCATGTCCTAGGACTTCTATCATTTTTAAAGATTTTTTGCATCATTTCGTAATCGCAAAATTAGCCACCACCAGTAGCCAGCAACATAAGGGTTCTAAAAATAGAATGCACTAATCATGAACCAAGATATTTCCAAATCATCAGGATATTTTTGGATGCTACAGGCCATGGAGCGTTCAGATCTTGCATGAGCTCATCTTCTAATCACCGCTGGAAACGCCGATTACTAAATACCCCAGGTGTACTATCGTGCGAGGCTGATGAATTATCTCTAATCCAACTTGATCAATTTTCTCCCGAATTACAGACCAGCCCTGCCGCCATCCATTGTGTAAGGTATGGATTTGTGCGTTTGTTCAAGCGGGGTCGTTAGTTTCTCCCGCAATTACACGTCAGGTGGTATTCGGCACATCATCTATTCGAGGTGCTGCCATGTCCGTTTATCTTCATTATCTAGTTCTCAATAGACAGTGCCTTACTCCATTTGTAACCCATTAATGCTCAGGAGTTTCTGTAGCAATTGTCGTCTGGATCCACAATACTTTTGATAATAACTTTGGAATTGGGATGATTTTTTTAAATATTTTAGGAAAGTTATTACCTACGTGAAAAGTATCAGATAACAGTTTCAGGAGAAATTCCAAGACATGAATGGTTAAACAATTTGCTTAAGAGTTACTCCAGAAATTGTCGTCTGGATCTTAGATATGTACATTTGATGATAACTTTTGAATTGAGAATGATTTTACAAAATATTTGAAGGAGAGTTGTTGGTAATATTCTGATGAACATTTCCCCTTCAAATATTTCCTGAAATATGTTTTTGCCTGGAATATTTCATCAAAATTGTCAGGCTGTTTTAGCCGTTGTGAGCATTAATGGGTTAAGGGCTGCCCTATTCCCCCAAGCAGGTAAAAAAATTCAAAATGGCTTTAGGCCAGGTAAAAATCAGTGTGTCTGCTCTACATTCAAGTTCATTGTATCACATCTTTTGCAGGGCAGGTCAAAATTGTGTCGGGCAGGTAGAAATTTAAGTTAACCTGCCCTGCAATAGCATGACAAACTAATTCAGGAGTATAGTCTAAATTCATAGTCTTGACCTAAAATGTTATAAAAATAGACCATGCCCTAAAACATTATACAAACAGAACAAAAATGTCTATATAATAATGATTATATTATTATAATATTCCAAAGTCAAAACTGCCGATGAAATTAAAACATAGCAAGGTCTGAGTGTAAAAAGACAACCCCCCCCCCTTCATGAAAAAGGTTGTTATTTGGTAAAAGTGTAGTGCTAAAAGTGCAATCTAATTAAAATGTGCACATCATTTGAAGTAGATAAGTTAATAATTAATAATTTTGCAATACAGCCAATTTAATAACTTCTTCCAAATATTTTTTCAAAACCATGTTTTTTTTACAAAATCACTCTCAAAATCATCTTATTTTATCTTAAATGATACATTTCAAAAGAAACTGGGTATGGTAGTTATATGCCGCACCCAGCCTATTTGACATAAGGCAGGCATCCTGCTTTTTTGTTGTACATCCTGCTCTAATGTAGACATTTTGGGTTGAAATGTTCCAGATGCAACAAAATCAACTCTAACTTACAGTAAATATTTGCTTGTAGCATGTAAAATACAGGGTAGACAAATTCACAAGGAATGTCAGTCAAACAAGGAATGTCAGTCAAAACAGCTGATCTGTAGGCCAAAATCGCCGTTCACAATAAAGGCTGATGACTTTCAGTTGGGTCCTGCCTAAAATCAATAAATTCTATCTTTGCACTAAAGTAAACATTTCCCCATTTTTGATACATGAAGTAACTATTGCATCCTCCTGTCAGGCTAGCTGTTTACAAGTATCTTTACTAGCTGATTACATAGAAATGTAGGTGACACTGACAGGCCTGGATTGAATGCATGGCTTAAACATCTATCTCTGTCAAGCAACCTGTTATTGAATATCATGTTGTCCAAAAAAACATTTCATCAACATTATTTCAATATTTACCACCAAAATACTTGAATCTCTCTGCTAAAATGATTTTAATAGACAGGGCACTTATGCAGATGGCCCTTGTGGGATTGGCCATTTTGACTGGATATCGACCCAAACAAGGACCGGTACATGCTGAAACCACAAGAGACCAGCCAGCTAAGTCCAAATATGAGACAGAGTTAGCCTATCTTAGAAGTCAATGCTCCTGGCTCCATGCCTTTCCCGAAATCATTACTAGAACGCTAGCAGCAGGTCAACTTTGGGTTATTATGCAGGTTACTTTTTTCTGAAAATCCCACATAGTACATGCCCTACATTTCACCTGCCAGAAGGAATTTAGTCACAAAAACAAATATACATTTCCATACAAATCTAGGCAACAATTTTAACATTTGTCCCCCAAAGTTATATTAAGGTGTGTAGATCATTTCTGATTTAAAACATCATGCATGTTGACATTCATGACCCAAAAAATTATTTTTTTTAAGTCGACAGTCTATGGTTATCCTTTAAAGATAAAAGATTGGCAAACATTGAAACAAGAATCAAAGACAATATCATAAGCAATTTAGAAACTTTGACCCCATTTATCCAATACATTTATAAGTGTATATGTCATCTTCCAAAAAACCTTAAAAAATGTCATTAGACATTACCATTGAGATGTCAGATGGGGAGCTCCTATTGTGAAAGCACTTAACCGGTGCTTTTTCACAAAATTCATTGTGATTTAACATTCAATATGTTAAACCTTTCTAACATGAACACTTTTACCCTCATTTATTCACATTTCAGAGGTTCGCAGTATCCAGTTACATTGTACCCACTTGTTCATTCATTCCTACCCACCCCATCAATGAACCACTGAATGGGATTCAGTCCTAAATTTGACACATGCCTGTCCATTCATGTCCACTCTTGTAAACACATTAAAATATCAGCTACCTGAAACCACAAGAAAGTTGGCAACATAAAAGAAATAGGCATAAACTCACCAAGTTGTAGCTCCCGTATATGCTTCCAATAGTGTTTAGTAAACAGTAGATACTTCGAATGCTGGCACACTGATTGAAAGTGAGAAGTGTACCAAAACAGTGATGGCGCAGCAATGCATTCTGGGTAATATACAAGCAGTGGTGGGATGATAAAAAGAAGAATACTTGATGTAAATCCTCAATAATACTTCAAGGTTATGATATTAGTAAAATTCATCATACTTCATAATATTTAGATTGATTTAGATTCGAAATCAGTTCGAGATTCATTCTCGTTTGAACGTCAACTCACGAGATCTCTAAGCCCGCCATTTTTGAGAAGATTTTCTCTCATTCGAGTACCACACGTATCGTCCTCCCGAGGAATTTTAAGCGTCTGTCCAATGGTTTTAAGGCATGGAATGAAGAAGTTCCAAGCAGACTTGTCTCATAAATGCAATTAGCGGTTGTCCGCAAGTGAAACGCACTTTGTCTCCTCAGGGGACTGTGGTATAGCAGGATAGCTGCATACCACGCCGGAACTACTTCCGAGTAGTTCCGGATATATCCGTTGGTGGCGCCACCGTTCATGTGGCATATTAATACGCCTGGCAGTAGTCAGGCAGAACAGAATACCAGAACCAAACGAACGGACGTATCTACCTAGACATCCAACCTTAGAACAAGATTATAGGTAAGTAATACTGTATAACATTGATTATGTGTGTTAGATAACTATGTATGTGTGGGTCACTGAGTTGCCACGGCTCAGTGATACTACAATGGCGTGGTAAAGCAGTAATTTCTGTTTTATTTCTGATCTGTGGGTCACAGCAAGGCTGGCCATTTTTTAACCTAAATCTTATAGAAACTTTTCAAGTTTGAACTGATCGTTTTTGACTAAATAAAAAGAGAGTAGGGATCAGAGAGTAGGATAGTTTGGGGGGTATTCTTATTAAAAAACGTATCCCTTCAATAATGACTGTCCTTTTCTACTTTTTCTATACTTACTGGATCTTCAAGTTCACAATGTTTGTTTTGGTTAATAATTCCAACATGGCCGCCCTCCATGTGCTTTTCTGAGCACATGGCTGTCCCTGTGTTGTTGTTTATACCAAACGAAATTGGAGATCAGTCTTTTTATTCTTCTTGTTGCTGGTTTCTGCTTCTGTTACCTGTATCTTTTTAAGATATGGTACTGAAGTGGTGCTAGTATTTCTTTCTCTTGTTTTTCTAAGACTTTTTGGACTGTACTTTCTGCAAGCAAGTATTCAGGTAATGAATACTTCTCTGAAGGTGATCTGCTCCATGAGTTTAGGAATAATGAGATTTGGGAATTTCTTAATTGTGGAGGATACAATTAGCTGTATCCATGATTGAACTGAATTGAATAGATTGAATAGATCTGGTTCTTCTTGTCCATATTCAGGCAATTTATGTAAATAAACATGCTTGTTTATGCAAGTTGGTTAACTTGTCTGTTCTTTCTTCCTTCTTTTCTGCTGTCTTATCTTCTATCTATCCTTTCACCTTTCTCTTGGGCAATAAAAGCTAATGTTTATTCATGCCGGGATAGTTATTCTTTCCTAGAATTTGGTGTAAGATATTTATTAGATAAAATAACATGTAGATTTAGTTTTGAGATAAAATTTTGTTTAATTTAATAAAATAGGGTGGAAAATAGGGATTAATATGTTGATTTGCTTATGTTATAGCATCATGAATACAAAGTGAGTAAAATGGTGTGTTTTTATTGTGCTTGGTGTGCATAATTTTAGTAAATTGCGTGTTAGTGGTGCAGTAGCTTAGAATAATAACAGCTGTGCTTATAATTTACTCCTAGTAATTCTTCCCTGCTTATAGTGTGTACAGTAGAATTGATGTCTTATTAAATTCTTCCCTGTTTAATAATATATGCAGTAGGGTTATAGGTTTAGTATTGTGGTGTTGTTCTATTGCTTCCCTGTTCTGTGGGTGTGCTTTACTTGATTTGCCATGCTATGCATTACTAGAAATATAGTGTTTTGTGTTGTACTTCTTGACTATTGAATTATTATGCTTTGACTTGTACTTTCCTTTGGCTCTAGTACTATTCTAGATGCCTCTATTCCTCTTCCTTTATAATTCTTTCATTGCTAAACGGCAAGGGTTCAATTTATGAATATTTTCTTAATTTAAATATCACTTAGTATTTCCTCTTTCTATGTATCTTTCTGGGTATATCGGTAATAATGTGATGATGCATGTTTACTAACCCTTTTTGCACATTGATAATGCACATTTCTGTTATATGGTGCCCTATAATAAATGACATTCCTTCCCCATTTTCTTGCAGCAACTGCACACTTATAAGGTAAGTGAAAATTAATGTGACATGAGCGACTGCATTGATTTAATGCAGGCGCAGGTCACGGCACTTGTTAAACTAAAAGGTATTAGGAGCTGCTCAGCTCGTAATATCGTTGAGCTGCGTGACGCAAAACAGCTCACCTTCGAAGCCCTATGTGATGCTTGTCCAGCTGTCTCCGCTGTCACCTGGAGGGGCTGGATGAGTTCAGGACATGTTATACCTGATTTGTATAGCATGGCTCCTGATGATGCTTCTTTCCTTCTAACTGAACGTATAGGAACTTTGAGCGCGGCGGCGGCTCTGCCTTTGCCAGAATCGCCTACGTCTCTCTCAGAGCCTACTTTGCCCATTCTTGGGGCTCAGCGATCCCCTGTCGCGTCTGTGGTTTCGAGTACCCCTGCGGTTCTGAAACCACTGACTTCTTTATCTTTCTCTCCGGTGAGGGTTACTTCGGTTCCTGCTCCGGCAGTCTCTACTTCCGCTCAGGCGTTGAGTACCCCTTCGGTACTGAATCCTTCTACTTCTTCACAGGTATTAAGATCTGCTTTGGAACTTAATCCACCTGTTACCTTCTCTGCCCCTAAACCGGCTTCTTTTATGATGTACCCTCCCGTCCTTACTCCACAGAGGTTTACGACCTCTCTGACTTCCGCGATGCGACCTCCTATTTCTTCTATCACTTCTGCGGTGCGCCAACCTAGCGCCTACGTTCCTTTGCAATTTCCGATTGCATCAACCGCTGCAGATGTTCCTATATCTCCTATCCAGTTCGCAGGTGTATCTACTGCAACGCGAACATTTCTTCCTTCTGCTATCCCTAAAGTGTCAACCTATGCACATTATCCTACTCCTTCTCCTTCTGTTTCAATCGCATCTTTGGTGCAACATCCACCTCCATCTCGGAATGTATCAATTCCTCCTTTTCTTCCTTCTCAGCCGTCGGTACAGACATCTAATCTGCCGGCTGTGAACGCCCCTGTTATAGGGGATTCTCCTGAATTGGCGGCGTTGTACGATTCCATTGTTCAACAGGAACAAGCCATGCACAAAAACCGAATGGATCTAGCGAAAGCTAGATCACAACTTCAGGTGAGAGTGCAGGAACTTCAGACTAATGGTCTGGATGTTCCTGGGGTCTCCCGTGGAGTAGCGGATCTTCAGGTTGATATTAGTAACACACGGCGACGTGAAATGGATGCCGCCAGGGATAGATATAATTTTAGTGTAAATAGAATTCAAAACATTTATGGATCTGATCAAATGCCAATTCCACAGCAACCATTGATTCCCATCCCACAATATCCACCTCCTATGCAACCGCAAACTGCTTTCAATCAGCAATCGTCTTCTCTCAATCGTCAACAACCTTCTATTCAACAGCAGCCACCCAATTTTCCTGCTATGGCTGGTGTTGTTTCTAATACTGTTTCTTCTTTCTCCATGACTCCAGCTTGTTCTTCACAGTCTGGATTTCATGCTTCTTTCGCTGGTAATCAGCCACCACTTTCTCTTTCTTCTATTCATCCTATTCAATACCATCCTAATTACCTACCTCCAATGAGTGGGGATTCCGACAGGTACAATCCACAAATTCCTGTTCAATCCACACCGTATGCTCCGTCAGCTGAGTTAGTTGAGGGTGCTCCGACGGATTATTTTCGTCCGAGTCGTAGTGCTCTCAGACCTTCTTCTTACAGTGCTGAGTCAGCATCTCCCACTATTCAGAATTGTTCCGAGGGCTATAATGGCACCTATCGGAGGAATTCTGGGTATTCGTATGAGAATGTTGGGGTGAGTGACAATAGAAACAATAACTCACGCTCACGTTCGCCCTATGAGTCACGTTCAAGATCACGTTCGTACAGCTCGTCGTCTAGGTCCGGCAGGTCAAGCCGTGACATAGAAGATAGATCTGAACGTAGACCTGATCGTAGATCTGAACGTAGATCTCATCGTAGGTCTCGTCGTGATGATGACGAATCTTCTGATTCTTCTGGAGATTCTAGTCATCGTGATTCTTCAAATGACTCCTCTTCGCCTTCTTCCTCAAGCTGCTCGGAATCTGATTCTCAAAGTAGATCCAGATCCCGAAGGCACTATTCTCCTAAGTTGGCAAAATATGATGGTTCTGAGCTCTGGGACCCTTTCTTCTATCAGTTCCAGAGAATTGCCAAACGTCATCGCTGGTCAGAGCGCAAGCGCTTTGATAAGCTGATAGACTCTCTTCGTGGCAATGCTCTCAGTTATGTTACCAAACTTAACATCCGCCATCACGATTTTGATAGGCTAAAAAGGAAAATGCGAAAGCATTTCCAGATCGAGGATCTGCCTATGACAGCTAGGCTGAACTTAAGAACACTTGAGCAGCAAGAGTCTGAAACACTAGAGACTTTTGCTGATCGGGTTCTTGACGCTGTCATGATCGGGTATGCAGGCTTCAGTGAATCTCACTGGAACCGCATGGCGATAGAAGCTTTCATTCTCGGATGTTCATGCGATGAGGCTAAGCGTGTGGTCCTGAACAAGAAACCTCGTTCATTAGATCGGGCTGTTCAGTTGGTCAAGCAAGCTGAAGCTACTCAGAGCATAATATCGAATAAGTCTTCCTCTAAATCTAAGAAATCTAAACCTGACTATTCGGTTAGACAAACCAAGGTTGATTCAGGAAGTGAACCAGAAAAACAGGTTCGGTTCCAGAATTCTCCTGTAGCTCCAAACTCTCCTTCTCTGTTTGTTTCAGTTGAAATACTGAGCAAAGCTTTGAGGGATCTACAAAAACAAGGTCCTTCCGATCGTCCGCGATTTCCTTCTCCTAATCGCCCACGATTCAATTCCCCAGATCGCTCTCGTCACTCTGAGAGATCTGATCAACCACGGTATTCTGATGGGTATAAGAATGTGGATATCCGATCAGATAGGTCTGGTCGGTCCCCCGAAAGGCAACGGAACTCCGATTACAGATCGGATAGATCCCCTCAGAATAACCGCTCTAACTCTAACGATTCTTATCGAGGGCGTTCTCCATCACCATCTCGAAGGTTTACGCCACCTTCTAGTCCTCGAGATAAGTCTCGTATCCAGTGCCATAATTGCGGGATTTATGGACACTATGCCAGGGAATGTAACAAAACTGCTCCTAAAGCACCTGTACTTAAATCTTCCACTCCAAAAAACGATCCGGGGTCAGGCTCCCAGGCCAGCACTTAGACCCGGGTCAGGATGGCTTGGAATCTTCTTCTTTTGGTTGTTCAGGAGTAGACTCATCCTTAAAGGTTGAGAGTGCTCGTGAGATAACCATACGCAACATTCCAGGTATGGCGATACTTGTCCCTGTCAAGCTCGCTAACTCTAGCGTCATGGCCGTAGTAGATACTGGCGCTGAGGCTACTGTTGTGAGTTCTGAGCTAGCGGACAGATTAGGTATATCCTACCTGAATTGTTCTACCACTTCTATCAAAATGGCTGACAGGGATGCTACGCGACTCAAAGCGTATGTCGTCCCTAACTGCCCTCTTCGCATTGGAACTCAGGATATCAGCTGGGATGTAATCATAGCTGATATCGGTGAGGATATTCTGTTGGGCTTGGATTTCCTTTGTGGAAATGCAGGCATAATGGATTTCCATAATGCACGTCTGTCTCTAAATGGTGAGTGGATTGACGGAAAACACCGTCCATCCAAGACCAATACCTTCTCTGTCAGTAGTGTCTCTACTCTTTCTGAGGTTATGATTCCAGCTAATTCGTCAATGTTTATTGAGGTCAAACTGAATGATCTTGATACAACAAATGTCGCGGATGCTGAGTTACTAATAGAACCTCACAACACTTCTCTTGATCTTCTCTTTCCTAATGCGTTAGCGAAGACAAGTTCTCCTATGACGATCAATGTTGTCAATCTTTCTTCTAAACCTATTAAATTGCCTAAAGATAAGATTGTGGCAACAGCGTCTATCTGTGATATTCTTCCTGACTTTTCCGACCCTTCCTCTTCTGATGTTCTTCCTACATCCGAAGAGTCTTTAACCTCCAATTCCTTTAATGTTGGGCAAATTTCCCATGATAATCCCTCCGAGTTAAATCCTATGTCTGACAAGTCTAATGATGAGTCAACAAATTGGGATACCATCTTGGCGGAGATTTCTGGTGCAATGCCTAAACACTTAGAGGATCTCTTTAAAAGGTCATGTGAGGGCTTGACTGTGGAACAATGTACAAGACTCGGGCAGTTATTGATGTCTTTTGAAGATATCTTTGCTAAGCACGATCTTGACTTGGGTTGTTTCACAGAGATCAAGCATGACATTGACACAGGAGATCATGCACCAGTGAGACACAAACTACGTCGTACACCTTTTAGCTTCCAATCTGAGGAAGAAAATCACTTAGCCAAACTTTTGGATCTAGGTGTCATTCGACCTTCTAATTCAGCATGGGCCTCTGCTCCTGTGTTGATTAGAAAGAAGGATGGATCTGTACGCTGGTGTATAGATTATAGGGATCTGAATGCGAAGACTGTAAAGGATTCTTTTCCTTTACCTAACATTCAGGATTGCCTAGACACTCTCTCCGGTAGCGTCTTTTTCAGTACTCTAGACATGGCGTCTGGGTACTATCAAATTGAACTGGAAGAGAGTGCGAAGCCAAAAACAGCCATAATAACTAGGTATGGTTTGTTTGAGCATAATCGCATGGGTTTTGGATTATGCAACGCGCCCGCTACATTTCAGCGCGCAATTCAACTCGTCTTGATGGGCTTAACCTGGAAACAGGCTTTGGCATATCTTGATGATGTGAATGTCTTAGGCAAAGACTTCGATGATCATTTGCGTAACCTGGAGGAAGTTTTCCTGCGGTTTAGGCGATATCATCTTAAGTTCAAGCCTAAAAAATGCTTCCTATTTAGGCGCCAGGTCAAATTCTTGGGTAAACTCTGTACCCCGGAAGGCCTGAACATCACACCTGACAAAGTAGAAGCAGTTAAGAATTGGCAAAGGCCTAAAAACACCAAGGAAGTAGAATCATTCCTTGGGTTTGCGAACTATCACCGTGAACACATTCGCGGTTTTGCCAATCTTACAAAATGCTTGTATGATTTGACAGGAAAACAAAAGTTCTTTTGGTCTGAAGAACAAGAAGAAGCTTTCGTCCGGATGAAAGAACTGTTAATATCTGCACCGTGTTTGGCGTATCCTAGACCGGAAGGCATGTTTATCCTTGATACTGATGCCTCCAAATACACCATCGGTGCAGAGTTATCACAGGTCCAGGACGGGGTAGTCAGACCAATTGCATATGCCAGTAACATACTTCTACCCGCACATCGGAAGTATTGTACAACTCGTAAAGAGCTGCTGGCTATCATCAAATTCACTGATCAATTCCGGCACTATCTGTTGGGACGTCACTTCACTGTCCGCACAGATCACCATAGCTTAGTATGGTTGTTTCGCTTCCGGAAACTCGAAGGTCAGTTGGCCAGATGGCAGGAACAGCTGGCACAGTTCGACTTCCAGATTGTCCATCGGCCAGGAGGTAAACACTCCAATGCCGATGGTTTGTCTCGGTTGCCGAATAATCTGCCTCCTTGTGACTGTTATAACGCTGGTAAAAAACTGCAGGACTTACCCTGTAAAGGCTGTAAGTTCTGTACCAAAGCCCATGAACAGTGGGAACGGTTTTGCGAGGATGTGGATGATGTGATTCCACTTGCTGTCAAAACCCTATCTCTAACCAAACCTTCCTCTCTATCTCCTACTCCTACCTCATCTTCTTCTTCACCTGTCCTTGCTGATGCTCCCCCAGTGCAAGCAGAAATCGGACCTGTGGCCTTAGCCAAAGCAAAAGAAATACAATCTAATTGGTTAGAGGCCTATTCCTCTGTGCAACTGCGGGACTTGCAATTGCAAGATCCTGATCTCAAACCTATCATCGGCTGGCTAGAGAACAAGGAAATTCCTCTAAAGAATGTCTTGTTCCTGTCCAGTGCTATCACTAAATCTCTCTGGCTGGTGAGACTACAACTACGTTTGATAAACGGAGTTCTGTATCACCTCTGGAAAACTCAACCTGATTGTCGAGTATGTTTGGTAGTGCCTCGGAGGCTTCGTAAAGACATCATGAATGCTTGTCATGCACACCGTACTGCTGGACATTTAGGACAAAACAAAACCTATTCCAGAGTCCGCTCTTCTTTCATGTGGCCTGGAATGACTGAGGAAATCAATCTTCATGTCAAGTGTTGCTCAGTTTGTGCCAAAAACAAAAGTCCTTCAAATCCTCCTCGTGCAGGTCTGAGGGAATATCATTCTGGTTTTCCCTTAGAGCGTGTACATATTGACGTCCTGGGTCCTTTTACGAAAAGTGCCCTGGGAAATAAATATATCCTTATGATGGTTGACCAGTTCACGAAATGGGTGGACTGTGCCGCTATCCCTGACCAAAAGGCAGAAACTGTAGCGCTCAAATTCACAGACTACTTTATGTCTCCTCTAGGTCCTCCGCTATCTATCCACACTGATCAGGGCAGCAACTTTGAAAGTGGGCTGTTTCAGGCATTTTGTGAACAATTTCAAATTGCCAAAACTAGAACCACTCCTTACCATCCGTCCTCGAATGGGCAGGTGGAGAGGTACAACAGAGTATTGCTTCCCATGATCCGCTCCTACATCGAAGGCAAACAGGCGTATTGGGACAAGGACTTATCTTTGTTGGTCATGGCTCTTCATGCCACTGTTAACCGACAGACAGGGTTCACTCCGAATCGTCTGATGTTAGGACGAGAAGTCTTTCAGCCTATCGATATTCTTATGGGGACTGCCTCATTGAATATCACTCCTTCTTCACCAAATCAATGGGCTAAAGACATGCGACTCTCACTAGAAGAGTGTCATCAACTTGTTAGACAGCGTATGCGCTCTGCACAAAAAACTCAGAAGCGTAATTACGATGCTAGGAAGTTGAGGGAGTTAGCCTATCACGTTGGGGATATTGTCCTCAAACGTGATGAAGCTACAAAAGTTGGCTATAGCACTAAGCTTAGATCTCCTTACAGTGGTCCCTATCTGGTTGCTGAAGCTGAGCCTCCAGTTTACACCATTGTTGGTGCTCGGAAGCGTATGACAGTGCATCATGACAAGTTACTTCCCTTTCTCTCCGAGGAGATTCCTTATTGGTTGAGGCGGAAACGGCATTCTTTATTCAATGAGGAGCTTCGCCTTGATGAATCTGGATCTGCTGGGTTAGATGAAACTCTTGGGTTGGCTAACTTGTTGGATTCTGGCCATGAGAATTCTGAGGAATCGCCAACGGCTTCTGTATCTGATGAGATTCCGAGTCTCTCGGAGTCTGGTGAGATCTCTGGGAATGCCGATGTGGATTCCGAGTCTATTCTATATCCATGTGGAATATGTGCTCAGAACGTTACTGAAGATGATGACGCAATCTGCTGCGATGGACTTCATTGTGCAAAATGGTTCCATCGTAGGTGCTCTGGTCTGTCTCAGAATGAATTTGAGTCGTATACGCAGGAAAATAGTCCTAGCTGGTTGTGTCATGACTGTAAGCATGTAAACCTTCCTTACAATTTCCTTGAATCCGATGATCTTCCTAATCTATTTTCTACGGCAACATCTCCCGATCCGACTGATCCCATTCCTGAATCTTCTTCCTCCCGTGATCCTTCATCTCCACGATCTCGAAGAACTAGGCGACTGCCTACAAGACTTCAGGATTATATTGTGAACGACACATAATTACCCCAATCAACCCTTGTAATGTTGTTTAACTTGTTGCACTTTCCTATTCTTGCACTTGTTCCTACTGACCAATTGTTGTTGCTGAATACCCATCTTTGTATTCTTGATCATCTTTGATTCTTTACATGCTTGATCTAAAAACAGTCTGATTGCTAACCTTGTTTCCTTTTCCTCTTTTCCAGAAATGCCATCCGGGTCCGAGTCGGACGACCAGGACTCTGACTGGAAGTTGGTGAAAAAGAAGAAATGTAAGAAAAAAGCATCTTCTGCCAAACCCAAACCAACTTCCAAAACATCTGCCAAACCGTCTTCCAAAACATCTACCAAAACATCTTCCAAAACACCTTCCACAACATCTACCAAATCATCTTCCAAAACTGAAATTCATACATCTAAGTCCTCTGCGACTGTCACTACCTCTTCTTCAAAACCAACTTCTACACCTTCCGAATCTTCTACACCAAAGTCTTCTAGGACTGCCACTACAACTACAAAACCATCTCCCACACCTTCTGCATCCACTACATGCACTACATCTTCTCTCCCTGGAGTCCCAGCAATCGTTGCGACTTCACTCACTGTTTCTTCTTCTGCATCCTCTTCTGTTCCCTCTGTGACGACCTCCTCCCCTGTCTTTGTGGTCCCAACTTCCCCTGTTAAACCTATTCCTACGTCTAATGTCGCTCCTTTGTCTTCCCTTCCTTTTGGACTCAGGCCCTTTTCCCTGACTCCATCCCTTGTCCAAGCCTTGTCACCTCATTTGTCATCCCCTGCGGCCCCTAGTGCTGCTTCCTCCGCAGTCTCATGTGCTGTGTCCTCTGCAGCGACGTGCTCCGTCACGCCATCCTGCAGCACAATCCTTTCCTCCTCATCCACTTCCTCTGCGGGGTCTTCCGTCGCCAAGGCTGGCACTGAAGCTTCGAAGAATTCCCTTCCTTCCTCTTCCCATGATGCCTCGGGGGGGATACCCGTCACCTATTCAGGTACTGTTACCCCTGCGTCGGGATCATCTATTCCCTCTATCTTCTCCTCCTCCGGCTCTACACAAAGAGCCACAGCTATCAACGCTCTTCTCTCCATCAATCAGCTACCCTCTGTCGAGGAACTCATGTGGCTGATTGGTCATCACCTCACAGACACATCCAACAACATGGCTGCTCAGCGCACCATCCTCTATCAGGTCTACAACATTGCCAAATGGCAACACAAATGGCAATACATAAAATCTATCCGTAATCACAACTACATCTTTGGCCTTGGTCTTGAACCTTATTGTTTCCGGTACCTTCTTTTGCCGAACGAAACTCCAAGAACTGTTAGGCCTCCCTCTTGTCGAACGACATGGACTTCTTCAGCGCGCGATCCTGCTCAGGATAGCGTATTTGGCTATCGGGATGTGCGGTACTTTCCTCCTACCTCTACATCCTCTACCACCATCTCTTCGGCCACTGCTGTGGTATCTACTTCCCCTACCACCGCTGTGGTCTCTTCTTCTGCCACTTCTGTGGTATCTTCTTCTGCCACTCCTGTGGTATCTTCATCTCCTGCCACTCCTGTGGTCCCTTCTGCTGCAGGCCCTGTGGGGAATTCCTTTTCCTCCCCGGGTGCGTCAGCAGCTCTCTCCTTTGTTTCAAACTCCGACTATTGGAGTCTGAATTCCATCTGGGACGTTCCCGATACTGGTGCGGAGGCAGCCGATGCTGTTTCCCTTGAGGAGACTCTCCTTCGGGAGAATCTGGGTCTGTCCCCCATCTTTTCTCCAATGTCTGTGGACTCCAATTTGGAAGCCACTCTTCTTTCTTCTCCTATCCCCTCTTCTTCTTCCCGTCCTGTGGAACCGATGGACACTTGTCCAGCGGCACCTTCTGTTCCTGTGACAACCTCTATTCCTGTCACTTCGGTACCAGTACCCACAATTACTTCTCCTTCGACTACGGTTTCCCCGCTAGTCGCTCCTCCTCCACTTCCTGTTCCCTCTCTTCCAACCACGTCTGCTTCTGTGCAGCACATTCCTCCTCAAGCTTCTTTTTCTTATCCTCCTCCAATCTCCCATCCTCGTCCTCCTCTTCTAGGTTCCGCACCTTCTCTTTTGGGAGCCTACTCTAGCACTATTCCTACGGCTCCTTCTCAGCCAATCGCCCGTCCTCCCGGCGAGGGAATGAGTAAGGGAGCACGCACCCGTCGAAACAAGAAAAAAGCTGCGTTGCTTTCTCTTACTGTTACATCTCTTATCACCACTACTACTTCTGCACCCACTAAGCCCACCTATGCCGTTGCGGCACACAGGCCTGCTCCTCCTATGCGATCTTTGCCCTGTGCAGAACGTCCGGGTTTGTTGCCTACACCCCCTCCTCATCTTTTGGGTAGGCAATCCAGATCCACTATCTCTAAACCAACAGTTTCTACTTCTTCTTCTTCGTCTTCCTCTTCTTCTTATGCATCCACAGCTGCCCGGCGTGCGGACACATCTTCCACACAGTTCCCACGTCGACCTATCTCTTCCTCCTCTACTTCTTCTTCTTCTACCTCTTTCGGCAAAAGGCCGGCGGCTACTGCCCCTGAATCCTCTGCGGGTAAGAGGGCCAATAGAAGCCAATGCCGTTTGTGCCCTGTGGCACACACTAACCTCCCACTGCATTCTGAGCAGTCCCATCTTCCGTGGTTTTTTAACCCCGACTCTGTTTGCTGGCGTTGTCAGAAGATTTTGACGACTGACACTGAGAGGGCTGCTCACTCCATGCCCAACCATCGTCCTTCTTTCTCGGGCAATCATACACTTCTTTGGGGACAACTCTTTCTTGGCTCTCTCCACTTCTTGGCCAGTCTCCTCAGTCTTAGCTCCCTGTGGCATCTCTTTACTTATGTCCACGAGGAGCATCTCTTTCCTTCAACTCCGAGGAGTATTCCTGAGAGACTCTCGTCTTCCTTGAACTACTTCGAGGAGCAATTTCTTGAGCGTCCAGTGGGTGCCCTGAGGGAGTACCGCACTTCTCCTCCCTCTCGTCTCCTTAGTCTTACCCACTGGGAGACTATCATCATCATCCTTTCTCGCCTTTCTCCTGAGGATAGGGAGCGCTTCCGCACCTATGCTTGCCCTATGGATCTCGATGGTCGACCCATAGAGACCCCCTCTGCGCCTCAGCCACAGGCTCCTGCGGCTGCCCTTCAGGCACCAACCCCTCTTCCTTTCATTGACACTCATATGCACCTGGACATGTCTCTTTCCAGGCACCATCTTTCCTCTCTGGATGAGTTGGAGCAACGGTTCCGCACTGGCAATCTCGATTTGGTTGCCGTTGTTGCCAACTATGTCTTTTCGCGTTACTGGGGCCTTATACCCTCTCATCTACAGAACGATGCTCGAGGACGCGTCTTCTTCACTATTGGTCTCCATCCTCATGAAGCTCCCGGAGGATTCTCTCTCCTTCCTTCTATCCACTCCTATCTTTCTAACCCCAAGTGTGTAGGACTCGGCGAAATCGGCTTGGACTACTCACGCGGGTGTTCCTGTGTCAAGGCTCTTGGCATGTCATGCTCGTGTCGGGTTACCCGTCACGAGATGCAAAAGGCTTTTCTTCGCGCTGTCCTCTCTCCTCTTCAGGCAATGCCTGCACCCTTTCCTAAAGTCATCGTCCTTCATTGCCGAGGACAGAGTCCCGATGACGATTCCGCTTCCAGGGACACTCTATCTATTCTCCAGGAGCTGGGTCTGACTCAGCTTCGAATTCATAGGCATTGTTTCTTGGGATCCAGAGATGAACTGGAGCTTTGGTCCCAGGTCTTCCCGAACTGTTCCTTCGGCCTCACTTCCAAATTCTTGGAGAAACCCTTCCATCGTGCGGTGATTCCCCGAATCCCGCATGACAAACTTCTCCTCGAGTCTGATGCTCCTCTTCTCTCTCCTCAGGCCGCTCAGTCTTCTTTCAATACCTCCTGGTTGTGTCACCACTCCATCACAATCATAGCGCAACTGCGAGGTACAACTCCTCAGCTTCTGGTGCAACAATGCAACCAGAATGCTAGAACCCTTTACGGGATCTAACCCGTCTCCGTCTTTCCTTGATTTCGAGAATCAGGCAATAGTTGCTTGAATCCGAAATCACATCTTTCCTATCTCACTTTACCTTCTTCTGCACGTGGTTCTGTATCTATCAATACCGAACTACTACATTCTACATTTTGCCACATACAGACAACTTTATAATACATATCACTTTTGGTTGGGTTGAACCGTATAGATTCTTAATTGAGATTCTGTAGGGTCGACCCGTGTAAATAATGTAAATAACGTAGTATAGTAGTAAACCATATTTTTGCTACTTATTTTAAGATACATATTTTTGTACAATTATATTTTTGCTATCAACCAGTCTAGTCCAAAACTCAGGGTCCTTTCTTATGCTTGACAGTTTTTCAGGCTAAATAATACATATAAATATTTTTTTTATTAAATGGGGGGGTGCCTATAGGAAAATTTTGTCAGGCATCTTTCTTGTTAATTTCATAGTTTTGGTCTATTTGTTTCTTCCACTCCCATTAGCTCTTCTTTAAAAAATAAATAAGGGAGTGATGTGGTATAGCAGGATAGCTGCATACCACGCCGGAACTACTTCCGAGTAGTTCCGGATATATCCGTTGGTGGCGCCACCGTTCATGTGGCATATTAATACGCCTGGCAGTAGTCAGGCAGAACAGAATACCAGAACCAAACGAACGGACGTATCTACCTAGACATCCAACCTTAGAACAAGATTATAGGTAAGTAATACTGTATAACATTGATTATGTGTGTTAGATAACTATGTATGTGTGGGTCACTGAGTTGCCACGGCTCAGTGATACTACAGGACTAATCATTAATTGTTATTTAATAATTCGTAAACAGGAAGTTGACAGTCCAATCCAATGTTTACATTTTGATCAATCAAACTTGATGAGATCATGAGTAGTCTTGAAAGATTTAAATTACCGGCAGAGGACACCAGATTACTCCGTCATGATGACACAATTTACAAAATCAAGTTGTGCTATGACAGTCAGTCACCGTGGCTTCCCTGTCCTCAAAGAATTCTGCATGAAGAAGTTGAAAAGGTGCTTTTTCATTCAATTATTCACTGACACTAATTCAGGCATTTCAGCATTGATTAATGATTTGTGATTCCATTTTTGATCAACATTTCACCTGCCTGAAATATACTCAAAGTGTATTCATCACAAAAAGGCCTTTCTCGAGTTACACATGTGCTTGTCTTAGTGTTATGAAAATTCTCATAAACTAGCAATGTCACCAATATATTATAGCACTTTGTCATATTTTGACTGAACCATGTAAACGATGATAATGAAGTACTGAGTAATAGGTTACGATAATAGGTATTAAACTTTGTGACCAGAGCAGAGATTAGAAAATATTTGAAGGAGAAATGTTGATCTAAACTCAACCAGCAACTCCTCAAATATTTCATGAATTAATGATTTACTCTAGTTTATATTTTCAAAGGTATAGCAATCATAGGCAGGGTCTGACACTTAGATTTCAGGCTAGGGGCCCGAAAAGGTCTTTCGATACATTTAGTGGTCAAAAACAGGATTTCTGGTTATTTTTCACACTATTTTGGGCCCCTAGACTGAAAAATCTAGGGGCCCACAGCAAAATCTAGGGGCATATGCCCCTGGGAAAGTCAAACCCTGATAGGTCCAGATGACACTTTTAAAAAGATCTCTAGACAAGTGAAAACAGTCTTAAAAAGGGGTTAAGTTCCTGAGGTCCATTAGTGGTCATTGTGCTGATATCATTTTGTAGACCTGTGGCTCATTCAGAATATGCTTGGAAGATATAAACTGCTACTGTCTCTGTCTGCTAGTGATAGCAAACATCAATAGATATCACACATGTGAGATGCATGACTACTTAAGGTTAACCTATATTTAATGTTTTTCAGGTTGTGGAAACTGCCATTCATCTGGGACCTACTCTAAAACAAGTGACCATTGCTACGAGACATTTCTTGGTCGGAATTTCTGTGAAATTGTGGAAAGCTGGCAGGAAGTTAGAGTTCAGACAGAATGGTGTCAAGTTAAAACTACATGAAAATATGATCATGTTCAGTGTCAAGCCTAAGGAAATAAACCAACAATTATTTTTTGCAAATGAAGTATCTAGTAAGCGGACAGTTTCAGCCAGAGTTGAAGATCAGGCTGGCTCTCCAGAGAAAGAACACAGAATCTCCAATGGTAATGCTAGAGTATCATTCGACAATGAAGATAGGAACATCAATAATAATGCCAGATCATCGCAAAAAACTCCCAGTGCAAAAGGTAAAGAAACTGAGGATGGTGTCAGTGTTGTGAAAGTGGTCACATCGAGAACGAAAAGCAAGAAGTCTGATGATGATGAGGAGAATGCAGCATCAACCCAAAGGTCTCTCAGACCCTCTAAGAGAAGACTCCAGGAAGAAGTTACAGATGATCCACAACCCCTAACAAGGTCCAGAGCTAGACACATCGGTTTATCTCCTAGGAAACCTAGCAGTCAGTCAATAGATAACAGAACAAAGATTAGAAAGGTGAACACTTGATTAATTGATGAGTTCTAATACTACAAATATTTCATGCTGGTTTTGAGCTTGACTTTTTTGACTCACAATTTTCTCATACTTGTTGACTTTTTGTTCTGAGTGTTTACGTTAGTGACTAACATTTCTAATTTACTTGCTGTTGCTTTAACAAGATGTTTGAGTATCTAGGTATTCTGTGATTGTCCATTTATCTTAAAACTTGAACTGTACTACTTTTGAAAATTGATTTGAAATAAAGCAAAAACTGCTTAAATATTTAAAGTAGATTTGCTTTCTTAAGAACATTTCTCCTTTAAATATTTTTCATGAAGTTTTAATTTGAGAAATATTGCCTAATTAGCCAGGCATGGGGTGGTTAGAGTATTCTTTTTATAATTGGACAGCTCCCACCTGCTTTTGCTCGTTTGATATATATATTTATGCCTCGTAAAAAAGTGTTTGTTTCCTGTAACAATCAAAAAAATAATAGGGTAGGTTGGTAGGTAAAAGAAATTGGGGGGATAATTTTTTTTTCAAAAAAGCATGTTTCATAGTAGATTTAGTTTTAATGCAATGTTCTTATCCTGTATCTATGTTGATTGGGAGTTCAAAGGGTGAAAAAAACTTTTGAGTATGTTTTTTTTTGAGCAAAAACTTGTTAGGGTCGGGTTGCTGGAAACAAACAACTTTTTTTTAAACCTTATCAACCCATCCACATCATGATCAAGCTCTAGTCTGACACATGGAAATATGAAAATTAAATGCAATATTTTGAATTATTTGAGTTAAACAATTCCTATTCAAATATTTTTTGTATTTCACTTCAGTTTCGCTCCCCGTTGTCAGACCATGTGTGAACAGTAGATACAAATAGTTTAACCCTTTCATACCTGGAGATCTACTTGACTAGTAGCAGTTTTGGCTGATACGGGTATGAATGGGTTAAGTGAGTTGGAAGGATGATCAAGGGTCTTGAAAGCTTTTAAGTAGGGATGGGGACCGGTTCATATGTGATAGCGGCCTGAGCATTGCGGTTAACCAGTCAAAAACCGGACCTCCCTCTACACGGTTCGGTTTTCTATGCATGCACAGGGTTCCTGGAGGCATAATAAAACTGTCAGCACTTACCTCCTCGCTGGCCTCACAATGTCTGCCAAGCGCGACGATCAAACAGCCATTTCAAAATCTCTCAAGTCTGGTACCCTGCCCACTTTTACTGCTCAGAAGCCTTCTGAGCGTAGAGAAAGTGGCCAGGGAGCTAGTATATAGGAACTTTCCAGTTCAGGCAAGTTCAGCCACGCCTTCCATTGCGTAGTTTCGTATCCAAGAAATGTCATTAATAAACCGTTTAGGAAACCGTTATAAAACCGAACCGTAGAAGCAAAACCGAGAACCGAACCGTAGAATTCTCAACGATCCCCATCCCTACTTTTAAGTGTTTGTAATTTTGTTTGAACCCTTTACACTAGTTACAATGAATTGAAAAGGTATATATGTATATTTACTTTCATGTTTGCAGGGTTCAACTTAAAGCTTTAAATAGTGACATTAGTCTCACGTTATTAATATTCTATGAATTTTCAGTTCTATCTACTTTCTGACTGTAATAATCGGTTGGTTTTCTAATGGAGTGCACCTGGGTTAGACATCTCAATGGCTAATTCTTCATTTGATTTGACTCCTTAATGCTCACACTGACCAAAAGCAGCCTGTTATGTTATCAATTCAGACTTCAATGCCAGGAAGGACTTATGCATGAATGTGTTTATTAACCATTAAAATCTCAACTTCTCAAGCATTGAAAAAATTCCCATGAAGGACTGCATTTTGAGTGCTTTATAGAATAAAGTGTGCCAATCTATAATTTGTTGACTTATTTTATTTTCATCTTTGTAATGTTGCAAAACCCACAATCATGGTAAGTGTTCTCTAAAGACATATCATTTTTATGAGAAAGTGTATCCTTAATGATAAAGAACTTTGTATTTAAAGTATATTTTCTCAGGTTTCATTGTTATAAAGAGCTAGGACTATTAATCACAATGATTTTCCCACCACCTGTTTCCATTAAAATCAGAAACTCACATAAATGTTTACGATGCATGTTACTTTAGTAGGGTTCCCTTAAGTTTCAGTGGCTTCTACTTTCCAGGTTTTCGTAGCCCTATTGATCAACTTATTTTCAGAAGTATTTTCAACTCATTTCCAGGGGAGTGTGAATTTGATCTTATCCTTTAATTGCCCAAAAGACTCTAAGAGTCTTTTCTGTGTTTAACATGGTAATAACTAGTGTTCGGAATCAGTCACAATTTTCAAGATCGATCATCGGTCCATCTGAACGACCGATGATCGATTAATAATCGAAGTTGTATATGCGCAGTTTTCCTTTGGTAGTCTTGGCTTGTTCAAGGGTTCTTGGATCCATTTTGGTAAAGTAGCTAATCTAACTCTCTTTAAATACCCCTTGAACCCCTTAGTTTTACTTGTTACAGTACTGCTTGATATTAATTAAGATTGTGCAGGCTTAAGTGGTGTCTCTCACTTAAACAAAAGGCTGTTTCTAGATACAATTTATTTTTTCAGAAAACTTTTAAAATAATCGATTTTATGAAATTGCAATCGATCATCAAAATCAGAGGTTGAATGAGCGATCAATCGGTATGTCCGATTAATCGGACGATCCCTAGTAATAACACTTCAATCATCCTACAATTATGACTTGGACCATCCCAGGACTTAACTTTAATAAAAAAAAATTACATTAGCTGAGCAATGCTAGTTAGTAGTTACCTCAGAGATATTTTTGCCTGCCCTGAAAATTAATGACAGAGTGCACACAATGTAACACATTTTCCCCATATCAATTGACAAAATTTGTCAATCGGAGACCTACCCCAGCCTCCATTGATTACATAAAAAATAATGTTTCTTTAATCGATGATATTTTAATTTTATCTAGCCCTTTTGGGCTACTCACAGTCACAATTATTATTTACTGGCCCTGACATTTAATTACTATCAGCCTAGCAGGAATGTTGAGCCCTGCCTCCATTTAATAATATTCCTTAATTGTTTTAAAAGTTGCTCTATTTTGTATTATATACTTTTGACTTTCCCAGTGTGAGACAATAGTCACAATACAGTATAAGATCTGCATTCAATAGATTGTCGTCTAACTATTGTAAATATAAGTAAAAAATAGTTGCTTAGATAATGGGATACTGCTGTTAAAGAAGTGGGTAATGACCTGCCTGGGCAGGTATTAAGAAGTGATTTATGAAATACTAGTAATCAAGTGATTGAATTTATTAGAGAATTTAATACCACTTGGATATATTAAAGAATGCTTGCATTGCCCAGAAATTAAAATAGTAAAATATGAAGCTCTCTTGAGTTCTAAATTTCCATATACAGATAGTGTGTGTGTGTGAGAGAAAGAGAGAGAGAGCATTTCAATTTTAAAATCAGTGATATTTTAATGCTAGAACATCCAGCAAATAGAAGTATGTTTCAATCTTAATAAAGTGTAATATTCAATTCAAGCTCTAATTTTCTCTTGAAAGCACTGACTTAACAGACTGATGAAATTGATATCATGACGGATATCATTTGTTTGATAGTTTACAAGTCTGTGATCTATTTGATTGTCTTTTTAATTTTGTCCCGCTCTCTTTGATTATTTACCCATTAAAATTTCACACACACACAAAACAATATCATAATAAAACAACAGTAATCAACAATGTCAAATGACATATATGATTCATTTTTACTAGCCTTTTGAAAAGTTCTAGATCAGGAACCTGATCTCAGATAAGAAGCAGGGTTCAACTTTCCCAGGGGCCCTAGATTTTGCTGTGGGCTCCTAGATTTTTCAGACTAGGGGCCTAAAATAGTATGTATAATAACCAGAAATCAGGTTTTTGACCACATATTATTAGCAAAATATCTTTTCGGGCGCCTGGCCTGAAATCTAAGTGTCAGACCCTGAAGAAGATTAGAATGCCAACACCCAGTTCAACATAGTTCTAATAACACTCAATAGGTGGCAGCATTGTATAGTTATGCCTGTATACACTGACGTCTCCCAAGTGCAACAACATGTTTGTGTAATGAGAAGAACTATAATAATTTTACCATCTGCATGATTTTTTCTCGAACTAATTATTGAAAACATCAGAAGTATAGTTTAGACCATTCCAAGTTCATTTTCGGACTTACAGATTTTTTTGCTCCAAAAAAGTCACAGTCAAAATTTTTTTTTTTTTTTTAAGTCCAAAATTCTTGGTATGTGGGCAATGCATTATGGGTGCGAGGACAGCGGGGCAGTGCCAAAATGGTTCCGGTTTATTATGTATTTTGAATATATTGGCCTGAAAACGTAAAAACCGAGGCCTTTTTGCAGGTGAGTAGGTATAAAGGGTCGTTTGAATTACATTGGCGCGAAAATAATTTTTTTAAGGTAATTCTGGAATGTTGATTTTTTAAAATTTACCCAAAAATCGGTCGGCCATTCTGTAAGACCAAAAATCAAATTTGACTGGCCTTCTCTCCAAATATATCTTCCCAATTTAAACACCTCTATATCTTCAAAGCGGTTATTTATACACACACATATACACATGACTTTTTTCAGATTTTCTCTGTTTGCGACTTTCAGGTCCACAATCTTGACCGGCATGTTGTGCACCAGCAAGAACTGGAACAGGAAATGAAGCTCCAACAAATGGCGCGTCCAAACTCTCCGGCCATCGCAAGCCCTGCCCAGAAACGACGAAGATCAAGCTTTCATATGGTCATGGATACAATTCTCACACCCGTCAAGTTCCTTCTGAGGGCAGGAAAGGGATAAAAAGCTATTCAACATGTACCAATATTAGTGTAATCTAATATTGAAAACATATGTAGATGTTTTGGCATAGACGGTTCATGTTATTTCTTGGGAAAACATTGTTGGGAAAATGTATTTAGTTGAGAAATGTTCATCAGAACACTACCATTAATCTCTTTCAAATATTTTGTGAAGTCAATTCATTAACTTCCATTGTTAGTGCTTGTAGACCACTAGTGAAAACATATGGAGATGTTTTAGCATATATGGTATTTGTAATTTCTTGGGAGAGCATTGTTTGAAAAATGTATTTTATTGAGAAACACTACCAAGATTCTCTTCCAATTAAATGTTTTGTGTTCAAGTCAATTCATCAATTTCCATTGTTATTGCTTATTTGTAGACCACTGTTATAAACATACAGAGATGCTTTGACCTGTACGGTGTATGGAATTTTTTGTAAAAGCATTGTTGGGAAAATATATTTGATTGCAAAATGTTCATCAGAACACTACCAACAATCTCAATCCAATATTTTGTGAAGCCATTCTTCTTGATTCCAACATATTGTCAAAAATGATCATAGATCCAGATGACAATTTCTAGAGGAATGGGTTAAAGCATTCATACCAGTAGCACCAAGAGAGAGCCCTGACAATTTTGTTGCAGTCTCTCTGACAAAAGCATATTTAGGAGATATTTATTTAAAGTGTAACTCCACCTTCAAAATTAAAAAAGATATGTTGTAGAGCTCAATCTCACCTTTCATAGGACACCTTGATTACAATTGTACTCAGAACATAAACTGAGATAATACCCTTTAAAGGTAGCTTTATGGGGGCTGCCATGTTTGTGTAGAGGGACCCTAATTAGTGATGCTAATTAGATGCGTGTGATGCAGTGCTGTGACATCCTCAGAGGCTCAGTCAGTGAGATATGACAGCTAAGAGAAGGAGCTTAGAAGCTAGCTCCAGGTGACAGCTCCAAACCAGAGCACAAAGATGGTGAATTGTCAAGCTTTTGGATGCAACAATGATTCTAGAAAAGGAGGTTTTCCATATCTGCCTGTAAATCCACTAAGAATGAGGCACACACATAGATGTTGTCCCCACAAATGTCTCTGCTTAAATGAATAAAATCCTTTACCTGTTGTAAATGAGTAATCAAGTTAATAGCTATTATATTACAGTACAATTAGTAGGTGGTTTCTTGGCTTTCTGGTTTCATAATTGTAATTCATTTGCTTTTGCTCCTAACAGTAACTAGCCTGACTGCAATTTGTAGTAGCTGTGCCCAGGGGATGTGTATTGCAGTTAACCTCCTGGGTATAAAGCTTAGGATACCAGAGTACATTAAAATCTTTGATAATAATGTGTATTGCAGCTAATTCCTTAGAGGCTAACGCTGACAATACACTCACAGCTTACAAATTGAAATCTTTCATCACAAGATTACAGTGTCTGAACATTGTAGGAAATAGTAAATGCCAGTCTATTTTATAAACAGGTAGAATTTCTTGAGCCCTAAAGCTCATCCATAACCCTTTTACTACAGGTCTCTTTCCCTCATTGCTTTTGCCAAACAGAACCTGGTATACCTCTAGAATAGACAGGTACACACTGAGACACAGTGCCTCTGTTTGTTGTCTGATACACCACTTTCCTCTTTGCAAATCATATACTTATAAGAGCATGTGCTAGTGTATTCAGTTCTGGAGAGCTCCAGAGCTCCAGCCTGCATGTAGCAGTATGATGTCACTTCCTGTCTCTGATAAGCTCCAAGATGGTGCCCCCATGAACCAGCTGAGGCAGTGAATTTGCTGCATTTTGCAAGATACAAACTTGAATATCTCAGTCAATTTGCGGAGTACAATTATAATCAAGGTGTCCTGAGAAAGGTGACATTGAGCTCTACAACATATCTTTTTTAATTTTGAAGGTGGAGTTACACTTTAAGGGAGAAATGTTCTTCAAAACCCAAACCTCCAACCTATTCAAATTATGACTGAATTCATCCTTTATTCATGAATTGATATTTTAACACAATAATGCTCACAGCAGCTCAAAGAAGATATAAGTAGGACTGGTATGAGACCTACAGATCACCCCTGATTCGAATCTTCCATTCTTGTTCGAGTCGGCATGCTGATTTCAATACTACTCGATCCTGGAACAAGTACTTGTTAATGGTACTTGCACTGGAAAATGTCTATAAAACCCCTTTAATATTGTAATTAGCTCAGACTGCTATGTACAATAGCGAGGTGCGAAGAAAAGCTATTGTTGTAAGCACTCGCTTAGCAGAGACTGGCACATAATCGGTCCACCAGTAACCAATTATTGTTGCCATATATGGTAATGAAGCTTAAGTGGCACATTCGTTTCAGTCTGCCAGGTAAACCCATATAATGCTCCTTCACATGTGGTCGCTACAGCCAGTTTCAGTATTGTTGTTGTTATCATTACTATTTGATTATTATTTTAACACAAATGCCCTGTAACACCTAACAAACATCTTCAAATGAATATGAATGTATATAATATGCATAATAACATCTCTTAATAGGATTTAATTTAACATTAAAGTGGCACCTTCTATCTTATTATTCAAATGGGAAAGCCTTGAGGAAAAATACATACTGTAGTAATATTGAGGCCCACAATGAAAATCAAATCATTGTAGTAGATGTAAATTATGTATGATGATGATGTATATATGTAAATAAATCCCAGCAACTCCCAAAAGGCTCGGAATATATTAAACAATTTTGATTGTTAGTATGAGGGATTACTAGTCACTTGTATGAAATATAAAGAAATATGATAGGGATCATTATGCATTGATACTGATCAAACAGGTATTTAACCAATCAGAAAGAGAGTAAGATTCCATTTCTGGGAGCTGCATCAAGTCATCTAGAGTCATCTCTGGCTTGCAGTATTTATGATCTCAGGGCTCGACGTTAAGGCTAGCCCCGTAGCGGCGCCCCGGGCTAGTTATTGAATGTCAGGGCTAGTAAATTCCACCTGTGAGTAGCCCTGAGGGACTAGATAGAATTAGAATATCAGCGCTTAAAAATTATGAAGCCCACCTTTGGCTCTGCATACCTGGATGATAATTTACCTCAATTTACCACAATACACTGTGTTCTTTTCATGTTATCAACAGAGGTTATGATATCAACAGAGGTCACTGTTTGAGAAGAGTTGTCATTAACATCAGGGCTAGCAAAAATATTTCAGGGCTAGTAAAAGTTTTGGTAACTAGCCCTGCTGGGCTTATGAAGTTTTTTCTTAATGTTGAGCCCTGGATCTATATGTGTTGTGATGATAAAATTTCAGCACCAGAAATTCAAATTCTCCATTTGCACCTGGAGTGCACATATAACGTCTGGCATCTTGGAAATTGCTCATCAAAAAGAGTGCCATATGTAAAATATCTCTAGAGGGACTGTTAAAACTTACATTCTCAATACTTTTCAGTTTACTCTCAAGATTTGTCCATATGTTTCACATCATGAGTACACTCCATATACAAATGGTTTTAAAGATGAAACTTATTGTGTAATTATGTTAAATTGATCATTGGTTCATTTTAAGGAATTCTGCCTGAATTTTAAGATTTTATGATTTAGAGATTTCTTGATGATAAGCTATGTTGTGGCGAGTTTGTATGTACATATTGTAAAATATATTTATGTATACCAAACCTCATCCAGAAAAAAAGTTTTCATGTGAATGGTAGGAACCCTTGTTGCCTGGTTCATATTCAAAAGATACTGCTGACTTGATTAACAATGGAATAAAAGTTACTCACTTTATTGTCTTATTAATTCTACTAGAGATGCATTCGCCACTCGCAAACTTGAGAGGCGAGATTACTGAAGCCAGACGAGCTGAGCTCAAGCTGGAGTGGTTGACTCGTCTATGTATGGAACACAAACCTAACACACCGCCTAACCCACTTCTTATCACTGCTTATCCTGTCATGTTTTGTTTACAATCCCCAATGTATGCAGGCAGTGTTGAGTGTTATACTGACCTTTGTACCACTGGCTACTCTTGTTTGCTATCTCCAATGTGATCACACAGCTGAAGGACAATCACCTATGTTAAAAGGAGTATTGTCGGTTGGGCTCCTATTTCAGTGTTTCTTTTAGGTATTTTCCAGAGATGCTTTTAATTAAATGACGTCCTAAATGTTTTCATCTATCTCTGTTTTGTCCTTGGGAAGGATTAGTTATACCAGGAATGGTCATTAAATGATTTAATGAACATTCCTGGTTATACCAATCACATGAAGGAATATGGTAGCTGAACGTTGGGATTCAGAGAGAAGAAGTGAACTATTTACTGTTGAAGGACAAACTAATAAAAAAAGATTGTTGTAATGAATTAAGATAGGAAATGTTTGAGTTATACCATGGAAAATTGGTTGTTAGATATGTGAAAATTGTTAAGTATTACTCTTGAGATTTTTAACTGATTCTATTTATTATAAAGTTCTTAACAAAAAGATTTTAAATAAACAGAATTTTTGAATTTCAATGCAACTCGTCGTTTAGTGATTTTATGCCACAACCTCTACAGATCTTTAGAAAGGCTTAATTGTTTGGTGGAGGAAAAATATTTCATTGCTGAAAATATTGATATTTATTATTTGTTGATATTATTTGTGAAGAAATCAAGCTAAAATGGGGGTATAATGTAAAGGATAGAAACCAATTTTGTTACCAGGCGGTTTGTGTTGCAACAGTCAAAGCAGTGTTTGAACCTTGGAATAACAAGGCCAAGGGTGTCTAAGTATATGAGACCTGGGCATACACAATCAGTCCTGGAGCGTAGCATTTATAATGGCCAATTAACGACATAATGTTCTAAATTTGTCATCATATAAGCTTTCATATTAGTAATGAAGACCTTGATCAGTAAAGTGTATCATACATTAAATGAAATCTGTCTCACCACAATAAATACTGGAGCTGTGTATAAGGTTTATTGGCTATGCTTTCTGAGAACTTTAAGTTTAACCCTTGTGCAGTTGGTGGCTAATTTTACCACTACAAAATGATGCAGAAATGCTGAAAAATTACTGAAACCCTGGCAAACGGGTACTAATCTGAGAGTACTTAATGGGAGCTACCCAATGAATACCAACAAGACAGGGCTTAGATGGTTTTCAAAACTATTTGCATCCTTTTCTTGGGGGCAACTAAGTCACTAGCAGTTATCTTACTGCTAATGACTAATAGTTGCACCAGCAGCCTGCTTAGAGGCTATTAACTGGCTAAGATGGCCGCCCCCAGTGCTTCTATTTTGTGTCTATCAGGCAGTGGTTTAAATGCAATATACTTCTTGTATGAAGGTTGGCACTGGTGGGAACTTGGAATCAAGTAGAGAATACCATAAGCAACTATTTGGGCCTATGTTTTATACATGGTGGAATTGTCCTTTAACAATAGGTATTGGATCATTTAGCCTGTCTCACATATTGAAGCCTGTGATGTGACAGATAAGACACCCTAGGCTACCTCCTACCTAAATACCTATGCTTTTCTCTTTACTACTCTTTTATCTTTTTGCTTAACACCTAGGTGTTAGTTTTTGTGGCTGATTATAGATGGCGCCAAGGGTGGTCATTCTGATCAGCTAGAACCAAGGAAATTGGAAAGATCTCACTGTAGCCACCTTGTGAGCATTTTTTAGAACTATATCAGAGTACCGTAGATTCAGTATGAGTTGGTTTATTTTTCAGGTATTAAAAGATATAAAGGGAAATATCTTTGCCTTTGCCTTGTAGTAGGGCTGGGATTGTGTTATCCCTGAGTAAGCTGAGAGAAAATCTCATCTAAAACATGCATGTAGCAGTTACACATGCATTTGGGCAAGTAGATGTTAGATAATAAGGGAGAAAATGCTTACTACTTGAAATTGAATAATGTGTTTTAACTCTATTAGGCCACTACAATTTAATTACTTGTCTTACGAGCTCAGGAGGCAGGAAATGAGCCATTTTGGAATAAAAAAATAGTTGAAAAATGTGGGTTTTTTAATTTTTAATATTTTTTTTAAGAGTGACAACTAGGACTGTTAGCGAGATATTTCGAACAGCCCATTCTCAACTAAATGAAATCAATCAATTAATTTCAATCAATAAATCCCTGCAACCTGAAGGGTGGGAGCTATACATCCTCAAATCTGAGGCTCTGCTACAGCACTGATAAATATCTGTAGTTGATTGAATCACCCTTACAATAAATATTCTTAAAATTTCCAAACCACTTTCGTCCATAAGACACCAAAGTCAACTTTTTTTTTCTTTTTCTTAGGAGTCTGACAGATTTTTTTTTCCAAAAAAAGCTTGTAAGACTAGAAATTAAATTGGAGTGGCCTTAATCAAAAAGAAAAAATAATATTGTGATTTAAATATTGCTAGAGGCCCCTGTTTAAATTAATAGTCTTAGTAGACACCAATATTCTTGAAAATTATTTTTCCTGAATTTTACCTTTGCCATGACCCCCTAAAAGAAGTATTTAGTTAGTGTATATTATATTATTGTATGTTTAATATTTTGATGGATCAGCTCCATTTCCAGGTTGAAGAATGCTGCCACATTCTAGTCTAAGATAATGTATCCTTCCAGAATGTCAACAACAATACTTACATTTTGATATCACTTTCAAGTAATCAAATAAATAGTGAAAATAAAAGAAAAAATCTATAGGGACAGTTTTCATTCATTAGTTTCAAACTTAAAATATAACAAAGTGATATAATTGCAAAAAAGTAAGGGCTCGTCCGGGATTTGAACCCGGGACCTCTCGCACCCAAAGCGAGAATCATACCCCTAGACCAACGAGCCAATCATACTATGTCATAGAGTTTTAGTAAATTTATTTTGTACGCTTATTATTATTTTCTTCTCAACACTTTTAAGCATTTTACAGCTCATTTATAATGTTAAGTGTAAAATAAGAATCGAGAAAGATTATTGCTTGAGTTTTGAAAATACTTAAATTCGATCGTAGCTCACATCCGCTTTTATTCCTTAATGTACATAATTCTCAATAGAGGGCGTAGTAGCGAAATAGATTGCCGCGACATCTATTGTAAGTATGGTTTCATTGCAAATATAAACAGAGACAGTTTGACAGAGACTTTTAAAGTCTGGGATGATCATCACTGCAAACACAACTTTACTGAGGAGGAGTTTGGTACGGTTTTATTTCGAGAATTGTAGATGCGACACATTTTCCTGCAGAAGTAATTACCCTACCAATTAGTACCGGCTGCAGACTTCAAGACAATGTTCAAAATGGAGAGGAAACTTGATACTTGACTTTTTCCCCGGCTTTGTTTTTGAGGAATTTTGAAAGAATATGATTGCGTGAGTAGGGTTGAATTGCAGCAGCTATTTCATTGTATGGTTGAATATCCAATGGCAAACTTTTCAGCTTGAAAAGATCGGGGACTTTTGTGCATGGTTCAAGAATCACAAACTTCTGCCACTGGATGCCAACAGTTCCTGAGTCTGAGACTCTGAGAGTGCATCCAGTGTCTGGATAAAGTTCTACAGGTTTTGCTCTATACATTTTCTCATGAACTGTCCCATACACTGCATGAGTAAAAGGTAATGATAATAGCCCTTTTTAAGGGTAGACCTAGTTTGACAAAAAATTAATATTAATTTTGATACTTAGTAGCTTCTGAGAGAAAGAACTTCTTTAAGAAGTTCAAAGAAACCAAATCTGACATGAAAGGAGACCAGTGCAAGTTATTTTTTTCTGATTAAGATACTTTATAGGTTCAAGTTAAAAGTTAGCTCTTTGCTGAAGTTTTTTTAGCTAAATTCAAGGATTGTCTAAAGCGCTAATTAAATGGTCCACGTACATAATTTCATGATACAATGTATATCAATTTCCTACTTAGGGCTTCAGATTGACAGGGGGACATTTTCTCAAGATTTTTTTTATGTCCCATAGATTTGCATTTGGGAGGTTCAGGAAGTCCACAAACAAAGATTTTGGTCCTTAAATTAATGCCTATGATTCTGTGTTCTGTTCTATATCCTGGACCTATGGCTTTTTTGTACCAGAGTCAGGGTCTTAGCCAGGAATAAGAAATTGGGTGCCTAAAATTGGCCATTGTAAAATTTTTGGGGGACCACAATAAACTCAGATTTCAACCATAAACATGTATATATTTATCAAAGTAAGGCATGATATCCTTATGTAAGGTCATGGGAATTATATGATGATGAAAAAATTCAGTAATATGCTTGAGATTGACATTTTAAGAAATTCCTCTCAAAGAATTTGGGTGTCTTGATGGGTGCTTTTTAAGGGTTTGGGTGTCCAAAAAGACACCCAGACACCCTGCTGGCTAAGACCAGAGTTGTCCTTGATTAATCTAGGACACATAACTTTGTGTACTTTCCTTAATCCAGGACCGTGGATAACTCTATATATACTGTTCAATATGCAAGAGGCTTTTTGTACCAATTGTTCTTAATCTAGGACCCATAACTTTGTGTACTTCCCTTAATCCTGGACCGTGGATGACTCTGTGTCATACTAGCTGTTCTATATCTAGGACCCATGACTTAGTGCATTTTCCTTAATCCAGGGCCCATGGTCTTGTGTACATACTGTTCTTAATCTTCAACCGATGGCTTTTTATAAGTACTGTCCTTAACCCAGAAGAACCCATGATTTTGTGTAAGTACTCCCAATGACTTATGTAGGCATGAGGCAGCTTGAACCCAGCTTGATTTAGTTTCCTTATAAAACTTCAGAAACATGTAGTTCTAGATTTCAATGGGTAAAAACATAACAGATAGAAACAACCAAGTGTACTGTAGACAACATTTGTTCACCTATTGATTGCTAACTTGCACCCATTACAGACAAAACTGACATTATTTTCATTATTTCAAGTCTCTTGCCAATTAGTGAAACTTACTTTAATTTATAAATGTATCTAGATGTAATCATATAAAAGTAAATCAGTAGGAAGTTAAAAATATTGTTAACCTACTATGTTTAAGAGTTCCTGCAGTAATTGTCAATTGGATCTATAATACTTTCATGTTTTCATGATAATAATTTGAAATTGCATTAATAACAAGGTATTTGAAGGAGAGTTGTTGATAATGTTCTGATAAATACTTATTCAAATATTTTCCCAACCATTCTTTTGCTGGCTTGAAAGAAGTTCAACAAAATCAGTGTGCAACATAACCACTGGCCCCATTGCAAGTTGCAAGTGAATTCGGCAAAAATCGGCAATGGGGCAAGCTGAACAAGCCCCTGACTTGCCCCGCTCGGCAAGTAATGTTTTGGGCAAAATCCAATCTCACCTTTGTTTTTAAAACAGAGTGGCAGGGCAAGTGGAAGTGCTGGCGGGGCAAGTCAACTTAAGGGGCAGCTTGCCCCGCTCAGAAAAAAATGTTTTTCAACCTATGTTGAAAATTGTCAGGCTGCTTTTTGCCATTATGAGCACTAATGGGTTAAGAGATTGCTCTGTTAAGTAAACATTATTGGATCATCATATTGTGGAAATCTTAAAGGTGCTCAACTCAAGCTGTGTGTGTCCCATGAGTGCCCAGAGCCTGAAAAATGAAGCAATTGCTAACACTATCGCTTTTCTTATTTCAGAATTTTCAGATGTCACCTGGGAAAATGTGAAGCAAGCATGTCGTAAAATTGGCTCCTCACTCGCTGTCATCAGGAAGATCCTCCTCTCCTCTGTGATCTGATTGGTCCTTTCTGGATGGGAAGATGTCCGGAGGGATTTTCCAGCCGCTGGATTCAATGGAAGATCTGGACAACACGGAGAGGAATCCCCTTCTCTGCTACCTCTGTAATCAGCAATACGAGCAGCCATGCTTGTTGACGTGCTATCACTCTTTCTGCTCGCACTGCCTACGAGGGAGGGCCAGCAATGGCAACATGCTCTGTCCGTTATGTGGGTAAGTAGCAATACGAGCAGCCATGCTTGCTGACGTGCTATCACTCTTTCTGCTCGCACTGTCTACAAGGGAGGGCCAGCAATGGCAACATGCTCTGCCCGTTATGTGGGTAAGTAGCAATACGAGCAGCCATGCTTGCTGACGTGCTATCACTCTTTCTGCTCGCACTGCCTGAGGGGGCGGGCCAGCAACGGCAACATGCTCTGTCCATTATGTGGGTAAGTAGCAATACGAGCAACCATGCTTGCTGACGTGCTATCACTCTTTCTGCTCGCACTGCCTGAGGGGGCGGGCCAGCAACGGCAACATGCTCTGTCCGTTATGTGGGTAAGTAGCAATACGAGCAGCCATGCTTGCTGACGTGCTATCACTCTTTCTGCTCGCACTGCCTGAGGGGGCGGGCCAGCAACGGCAACATGCTCTGTCCATTATGTGGGTAAGTAGCAATACGAGCAACCATGCTTGCTGACGTGCTATCACTCTTTCTGCTCGCACTGCCTGAGGGGGCGGGCCAGCAACGGCAACATGCTCTGTCCGTTATGTGGGTAAGTAGCAATACGAGCAGCCATGCTTGCTGACGTGCTATCACTCTTTCTGCTCGCACTGTCTACGAGGGAGGGCCAGCAACGGCAACATGCTCTGTCCATTATGTGGGTAAGTAGCAGTACGAGCAGCCATGCTTGCTGACGTGCTATCACTCTTTCTGCTCGCACTGCCTGAGGGGGAGGGCCAGCAACGGCAACATGCTCTGTCCATTATGTGGGTAAGTAGCAATACGAGCAACCATGCTTGCTGACGTGCTATCACTCTTTCTGCTCGCACTGTCTACGAGGGAGGGCCAGCAACGGCAACATGCTCTGTCCATTATGTGGGTAAGTAGCAGTACGAGCAGCCATGCTTGCTGACGTGCTATCACTCTTTCTGCTCGCACTGCCTGAGGGGGCGGGCCAGCAACGGCAACATGCTCTGTCCATTATGTGGGTAAGTAGCAATACGAGCAGCCATGCTTGCTGACGTGCTATCACTCTTTCTGCTCGCACTGTCTACGAGGGAGGGCCAGCAACGGCAACATGCTCTGTCCATTATGTGGGTAAGTAGCAGTACGAGCAGCCATGCTTGCTGACGTGCTATCACTCTTTCTGCTCGCACTGCCTGAGGGGGAGGGCCAGCAATGGCAACATGCTCTGTCCATTATGTGGGTAAGTAGCAGTACGAGCAGCCATGCTTGCTGACGTGCTATCACTCTTTCTGCTCGCACTGCCTGAGGGGGCGGGCCAGCAATGGCAACATGCTCTGTCCATTATGTGGGTAAGTAGCAGTACGAGCAGCCATGCTTGCTGACGTGCTATCACTCTTTCTGCTCGCACTGTCTACGAGGGAGGGCCAGCAACGGCAACATGCTCTGTCCGTTATGTGGGTAAGTACTGTCATCCCAGGTCTGAATATAGTTAGAGGCATGTCAGAAGGTTGCCAGTGACGTCAAACATTAATACAGGTGAACTTGGATATGACGGACCACTGTATGACAGATTTTTGCATATGACGGACAATATGCTTGGTCCCAGTCCGATGCATATCAAGTATTCTTCATAGTCCGTGGGCTAGGTAGGGTTACCGTAGCACCCCCTCAGTACTCTACTACTTGGTTACTGCCTTATAGAACTGGACAAGCCGCATCTAATGAAGCATGTTAACATTGCATAAACTCATTTGGACTCGCGTTTTGGGGCATTTTCACCCGAAAATGGCCAGAAACGAGTGATATTTGTAATTTCTTCATAGAAAATTCATTTTTCGTAACTAAAGCTCCAGATGTTGTACATACATACTTATGGCCATGGGGATTAACCCCAAATATGAGTTTACTGTTGAAATGACCCCTGGCAGCTTTTTCGGCAGTTTTTGACCGGAAATTCACCAAAAAACGGCTATTTTTGTAGTAAATCTTATTTTCTCAGCTCAGCCACAACCCCAAGGTGCATGTTAACATAGGTTTAGTGTATTAAAAAACTGCCCCTGGATCTGTTGAACACAATGGATAGTGTTAACATGGTAGCAATTCAGTCTGAGCGTGATTTTATGGGACTTTCTTTTCCGCCTACCTCTATATCAGAAATAACCAAATAATAGCTTAAAATGATAAAAAATATTTTTTTAAAACAGAAGTGGCAATTTAATACATGTTTGATAGCTGAAATAGTTTGAATATGGTATAAACATATGGGGTCATGAAAATGGATTGCCCAGTTGTCCGGGACAACCAAATTTTAACAAAATTTGCTTCACATCAAGTTTTGAGCTTGGAAACAGAGTTCTGAATGGAAACCTTACTACTGAAAGGTATTTAACCTATTCATATTAGAATGTTGTTGCTCTACAATTGATATTAGTCTTAGTGGGATACATATCAATTGTTTTAGGCCAGCTCTAAAAGCTATTCTATGAGGCCAAAGGTCAGTCAATATCGATAAATGTAATAATGCAGTGCTAGGGTATTTCCTAACATGGATAGTAGAAATGACTATAGTTGGATGAAGTAGTCAGGGTCCAGTGACTTGCTAACTGAAATTGGCTCCAAAGCCATATTTTGATGTTAGACGGTGAACCTGTGTATAATACTAGTATTACACTTCTTGTGAAGAGATGCTAGTATTCTACAGCTTCAACTGTCATTTCTTTAATAATTCTGATCATTTCTTATTTGTTATGGGGAGCCCTAGTCATAAAGAGAACATAGGGCATGCTTGTACTGTAAGTCCTGTAATGGTAACTCACAAGAAGTAATACATATTGTTGACAGAGAGCATCCAAACCATACTGTCTTATTATCAAATCTGGGCTTGCCCTGATGGCTGTGTGGTATCATTAGTTACGCCCTGTTGGAAAGTGTGATCCGCCCTGATATCCATCCAAAGTCATCCACATCCCACTCGGCTCCACCTTGTGGGATCTGGATGACTGAGGGTGGATGGCAGGCCAGACCGCACTTTCCAACAAGGCATAACAAATTTATCACCTGCTCTTTCATGGTAAGAAAAAAGAACAAATACATCTCATAAAATCTTAATATAACTTTGGAGGGCAGAACGAGGCTGGTGACGTCTAGGGGTCATATTGCTGGCCAAGTGGTAATATCGATTAGAATGGTGGTTCAAGTAGGTAATATTGAATTCTGCCGTTCGATATTGAAGTGTGAACGGCTCCAGGTCTAACACCTGACTAATCCGCATGGAGAATTACAGCAAAGCAGGTGATAAAAGGCATTGCCACTGACTGCTAGCTGTCTCTCGTCCCTGCCTGGCTTTGAATCCTGGCCGGGGCATGCGGGAAAGTTGCCAGTGACTTGTGGTTAGGTGGTGGTATTCGTCGGGTACTGTGACTTCCTCCACCAGTTACAAATGACTAGTCACAAATAAGCCGCAATAAGCCAGAAAAAAGTGATGAAAAACATGCTGATTATCAAATAAACTTAATAGTTCCCCCACCCATCATAATTGGCATAATGATGGGCACCTATATCCCTCCCCATCCCATCCCTGCTATTTACCAATAGGTTTGGTACCTGTATACCTGTTTTCCATATCAGCCTATTACCCTAAACCTTTATATTTGGATATGTTTCCCATAGCAGTTAGCACCCTCAAGCCTTATGGACAATTGACCTGTACCCCATAGCAGCTATGAGCTATGCAACCCTAAACACCTTTATGTCAAAAACCTATGCATATGACCCATCTTATTCCAGCTGGGTACCTGTATCCAATCCCATCTACCACCCTCAACCCTGGTAGGTTTATCTCATCCTAGTTATTAGTCCAGAATAGGCTGTATTGCCATTTTGCAAAAACCTAAAAGGCTTGGGACCATTACCTCATCCAAATTATTACCCTGAATTCCACTATACTTGGTAACTGTTATCTATTTTAGCTATTATTTTAAGTACAAAAAGTCTGGGTAAGTGTATCTCATTCAAGCTATCGTTCTGAAGATTGGTACCTCAGTTACTGAAGAATTGCCAGGATGGGGTGTGGTGAGATTCAATGTTACACTGGTGTAGCCAGTCAAGGGGACAGGTAGCTAGACTAAGCCCTGAGGAAGGTTGATGACTGACCACAGGAAGGATGGAATAGCCTAACTATATATCTTTGGATCACACTCTCTCTCTCTTCCCTGGAGAAGGTCAATGACTGACCCAAAGAAGGATGGTAAAGCCTAATCATATCTGGAAGAGGATAGACCAGCTAAACTGGTATAACAGGGGACAAAGTAGCTCAGTTGGTTAGGTGTCGGACCAGTAATCAGAGGGTTGCTGGTTCGATTCCCGGCCACTCCGGGCACTTTGGTCGTTCTTGGGCAAAACAGTTTATTCCATATTGCTTCAGTCTACCCAGCTGCAAAATGGGTACCTAGCATAAATAAGGCAGTGCTTAGAGTGTGTGCGCTATATGCTGCCAGTTGCTCTGGAATATCCCCCGGGGGATTGAAATGGTTTCTGTATGTACAGTGCCTGCTAGGGGAGGAAGGTCGTGTGAGCACTTCGGTGGATACAAGACTATAAACCGAATACCTTTAAATGACCACCCCAGTAACAGATTTTCAAACCCTATTGAGGATGGGTGTAATAGAGGATGGTATATAGGTACCAAACCTATTGATGCCTCGGGTAATAGCTGAGATGAGATGGGACAAACACATAAGCTTTAATGTCTGGAAGGTAGAGTATTAACCAACTATTGGCAGGGATCAACAGCAAATGGAACTACTAGTTAGTTGTACTAGTTACTACTAGTTAGTTGTAACTACTAAACCATTTTACTCCTATGTGGGAGTTAGGACAAGCTATTAAGTATTGTGTGGTTGCTTTCTGCAGCCTACTGGGTGTTTGGTTTCCACAAATAGAAGGAATGGGATATGTCATTATGCCAATTATGATAGGTGACGTAACTATTGAGTTTATTTGATAATGGTTAGAATTAATGCTCTCTGTCAACAATGTTTGTCACTTCTTGTGAGTTACCATTACAGTACTTACAGTACACACAAGTCCTATGTTCTCCTTATACCTAGAGATCCCTATAACCCAAGTAAAATGACTAAAAACATTAAGGAAGTGACAGTTGAAGCTATAGAAAACTAGCATCCTATCACAAGAAGTGTAATATTATACCCAGGATCACCTTCTTAAGAATACTTAAAATTCTAACACCAAATATGGTTATGAAGCCAAATTCAGTAACATTTCGTAACATTTAGTGGTCCCTGACTACTTGAAAACCACACTGTTAAGTCCCATCTAACTATAGTGATTCCTGATCTACTAGCCAAGTTAGTACAAACCCTAGTATTGCATTTTTGCATGTATCATAGTAAAAGTATATTGGCTGGCTTCCTAGAATAGCTTTTAAATAGGTGTGAGCTGACCTAAAACAATTGATATGTATCCCACTAAGACTAATATCAATTGTAGGGCAACTACATTCTAATATGAGAGGTTAAATACCTTTCAGTAGTAAGGTTTCCATTCAGAACTCTGTTTCCAAGCTCGAAACTTGATGTGAAGCAAATTTTGTTAAAATTTGGTTGTCCCGGACAACTGGGCAATTCATTTTCATGACCCCATATGTTTATACCATATTCAAACTATTTCAGCTATCAAACATGTATTAAATTGCCACTTCTGATTTAAAAATTTTTTTTTTTTATCATTTTAAGTTATTATTTGGTTATTTCTGATATAGAGGTAGGCGGAAAAGAAAGTCCACAAAAAATCACGCTCAGACTGAATTGCTACCTTGTTAACACTATCCAATGTGTTCAACAGATCCAGGGGCAGTTTTTTAATACACTAAACCAATGTTAACATGCACCTTGGGGTTGTGGCTGAGCTGAGAAAATATGATTTACTACAAAAATAGCCGTTTTTTGGTGAATTTCCGGTCAAAAACTGCCGATAAATCTGCCAGGGGTCATTTCAACAGTAAACTCATATTTGGGGTTAATCTCCATCGCCATAAGTATATATGTACAACATCTGGAGCTTTAGTTACGAAAAATGAATTTTCTATGAAGAAATTACAAATATCACTCGTTTTTAGCCATTTTCGGGTGAAAATGCCCCAAAACGCGGAGTCCAAATGAGTTTATGCAATGTTAACATGCTTCATTAGATGCGGCTTGTCCAGTTCTATAAGGCAGTAACCAAGTAGTAGAGTACTGAGGGGGGTGCTACGGTAACCCTACCTAGCCCACGGACTATCATATGTATACAACGGATTTTGCATATGACGGACCAATTTTCCTGGTCCCATTGAGTCTGTCATATCCATGTTCACCTGTAATGCATAATCACAATTTGGTCTTGATATAACAAAAATAGTGATGAAAATCAAAACAATTTTCCTGCTTACCTACTGTGTAGTTTTATTGTGGCTTACATTAAAATGTTTTCATTTTGCATAGTATAATTTGTATATGTGCACTCACATATATACCGTAATTTTGCGTGTATAAGACGCACCCGTATATATGACGCACCCCTTATCCAGGCCTTTAAAATGATGTATAGACCTTAGCTTTGTGTATAGTACGCACCCCCTTTTCGGAATTATTGTAGGATATCAACTCCTCATGAATAACGCTAGAAACCCAGTAAAACGCATATTGAGATGAGTGAAATGTGACATCACCGTGACATCAATGCGTATCCCCCTATGTCGGTACTCACTACCCATTGTCCTAGGCATGTCACATGGATTGAAATCAGTAAATTCTAGCGGGGAGTGGTTCGGTAATTACAATTCATCAATGACGAGGCAAACATCGATGGGCTTTGTCTTGGCCGCCGCATTATAATTGTAATTGGCGATCTCCGAGTGGCCTGGTAACCCGATGTAAAACACCCTAGATTTCTAGCTTTGTGTATAAGACGCACCCCCTATTTGAGTGTTAAATTTAGTGTAAAAAAGTGCGTCTTATACACGCGAAATTACGGTGTATATATATATATATATATATATATATATATATATATATATATATATATATATATATAATATATATATATATATATATAATATATATATATATATATATATATATATATATATATATATATATATATATATATATATATATATATATATATATATATATGGTTTCATATTACTCTTAAATAGAACCAATTTCATTCCCTTGACCTCGATGTTTATTATGGTTTTCATAATCAGTTTCATTTATTTTCTTAATGTTTTTTCAATATAATTTGATTTTATTATTGATATGTAATTAAAGTTGAGTTTCTCTGTATGTTTCAGCGGGTCCACAGCACTATTAGACGGAGCCAATTTGCCCCAAGAAGATGTCCTTCTCAAATTTCTAGTTGAGTCTTCAATAGAAGAGAAAATACAATGTGCCAACTGTGATGAGGTGTGTTCACAAGATTTGAGATCGAAACCCAAGGCAACTCCAGGGCTAGAATGGCTAAAGATAGAGCTTAAATGTGTTTAAAGATTTGTGTTTAGATTGAGACATCTTACTTGATCTAATATCAAAGTGATGATTAAAGTCACGCATACAATGATAAAATTGTTTTATATTTTAAAATGGTGATATATCTTTTCTTTTCGAGCTTCATACAAATTTAGAAGTATTAAAGCAATGATTAAAGTCACAAATACGATGATAAAATTGTTTTATATTATAAAATGGTGATATATGTTTTCTTTCCTAGCTTCATACCAAGATGTTTTTCTGCAACACCTGTTCTCAGCCTCTCTGTGCTACATGCCGAGATGAAACACACAAAGCCAAGATGTTCATGAAACACGAAATAGTCACGCTCTCCCGGAGAACCAAAGATATACATAAGAGCTGTGGTAAGGATCTCACTCACGTTGATCTCTTTAACTTATGACATAGCCAGAATTTTGGTCATGAATGTTTCGAAATTCGGGTTTCTTGAAAAAAATTGGCATTTCAAATTTTTTTATGCAATACATTCATATAACAATAAACATGTTTATTTTTGTTATTTTGGTTATGGTTTATCTTTAAGGTTTATACAGTTTTTTATCAATTCAATATGTTTTAGTTATTTCAATAGTACAAATGCATTTTATCAGTTTTTTCATCGTACTGTATTTGATTGTTATATCTATTATATAGTTAAACCAACCTCATCCAGAATGTACACATGGTCACATTTTAAAAAGTCCTGTTAAAAAATACTTCTTTTTTTTTAAAGAAATATCTGACTGAACGGAGATGTTAATTTGGACTTCAACATTGCCCCTTGAGTTATTTTTCACATGCTATGGTAATCTCAGCATTGTGCAAATTAGATGCAAATGGATCAACTAGTGTTGGGACGATCATCGATTATAATCAATCGTTTACACCTCTGATTCTGATTAATCGATTACGAAACTGGCAATCGATAATAATCGGAAAAGGTGACACCTAGTGGCAATTATAGAACTAAATGATAGACAAGTTGTCAGCTTTCTTGCTATGAAATTAAGCTCCAAAAACACTTCAAAACGAAGTTAAGGTAGGTGCTAATATCAAGTAATTGTCATGCACTATCACTTATTATTAGGCTCTAGACCTCTAGTACCCAATTACTGCAAAAGTGCGATGAACTGATTATGATCGATAATCGATCAGTTGGCTGTAACTGATTATCGATCATGAAATTGCAACCGATTCCCAACCCTAGGATCAACCCATTCATACTCCTCTTGAAATTATTGCAGGTTGAACTGTGGTGAATATTTCTCCTTGTAGAATATCGCCAATATAGTCTGGCCTTATTGGCTGCTGCAGACATGAATGGCTAAATATTCAACTTTCCCTCTCTTTTCGCTCATTTTCAGCACAACACCACGAGCCGTACATCATGTTCTCCACGGAGAAGAAAACAATGCAATGTATCAACTGCTTCAGAGACACAGACACGTAAGTCTCATCCTATCAAATTGTGACAGGTCAGAAATGAAGCCTAAAAGTTAGTTAGTTTCCTGTAACACTACCCTAACAAGTTATTACTCAAAAAAATCCCTACTCTAAAGTTTTCCGCCCTTCCAACTCCTAATCAACATGAAACATGCATGAAACACATTTTGTGAAAAAAAAATCCAAATAATCCTAAATGGAAATTTCTCTACTATGAACCCTTTTTCAGACTGTTACAGGAAACAAACAATTATTTCTTTAGGCATAAGTGTTCTCCAACCACACCTAATAGTAGAAAAAGTCAAAAATTGTGGTTTTATAAGTGGAAGTGGGTGCCTAGAATGGGGCATTATGAAGATGATTTTTTGGTGTCCAATATTTTAAGGGATACTATTACGACCATGATAGCATGTAACTACTTATTAATAAAATCATTTCTACCTTTACATTATGTCTTCACATTGAAGCACACATTTTAAATAATTTGCCTGAAATTGACATTTTTAGAAATTCCTGACCTAAATAATTTGTGTCCTAATGTGCTATTTTTAAGGGTTTGAATGACTCCCTGCTGGCTAAGGCTAGCATATATTGCACAAACTCTCCAATATATTACAATATTCCATATTTTCTATATTATCTATCATATTGCATATCTCATTTTATAAAAGAATATCTTAAATTTTAAATCTATTGTTTTCAGTGAGGACCGAGCCCACTGTGTTGACCTTGACACTGCCTATAATCAGGGATGCCAGAAGCTAGACCAATCAGTCCAGGTAAGTAGCTGTGTACCTAGTGTTGGGAGTCGTCAGGTTTTTATGCCTCGATTTTACTTTTCTCTCCTATACTCTCTGTCCATTTCACAGGAAAGCATCTAAAGCATCTATAGATGGTTATTGTCTATGACTTATTAAGAAAGATTTGTAAAAACTATTACTGAACGATTTTTGTGAAATCCTTCAAATAAAAGCTTGTATGTATTATTGGCGCCATTTTTCTCTGCAGTCCATCCGGGAGTTGCAGAACTCTGTGCGTGACGGAATAATCCATCTCCGCGCGCTGCTGGAGGAGATTAAACAAAACTCCGAGCAGGAGAAGACTGCCATTACGCTGCTCTGTACTGCCATGCTCGAGAGAATCACGCAGAAGAAAGAGAGCCTTCTGGCCAACGTGGACAGGTAATTTTCATGTACTTTATATCATATAATGATAACAAGGCCTTAGAGGTGGTGTTCAAAATGAATACAATGAAAGAGTACGGTGTCTCATTTTTCGGGGTGACCACAACATGTCTAAATTTTAATCAGATTTGTCTTTGACTTATTGAGAAAGTCCACTTTATTTATGCATGCAGCGGCCAAAGATGCCCTGCCTATTTTGGTTAATCTTTCTGACTTAAGCATTTTTGCACGAATATTTGAGGAGTATCAATCACCCGAACGCAACCGACAATTTTCCTTCTTGTATTTTGTGAATCTATAATTGATTAAAGTATCATAAGTCTGCTGTCCGCACGACATCTGTCAAAGAGATATCCAGGCATGAATGGGTTAAATAGTGTCTTGGTATTTTACATTGTAGCAAATGATAATTCAAATCATTTGCATGAAAGAGAATATTTAAAAGGTTCCAGACCAAGATGCAGAACTTGGAGTGTCTTGGTATGGTTTTCATGAGTGTGGGTTTTCAAATGATGTCCAGGCAACTCGCTGGCTAAGATCCTGTGTAATGAATACTACCACTGCAAATCAGAGAAAATTGCTAAAATTTCTATATTTGAATATATTTACAAATAAGTCATTATTTGATGCATTCCATAATTTTGCTTTTTTGTGAAAATAATTTTGTTGAGAATATTTGTCATTCAATCCATGCTGATTTGTGTACACTTCAGTCAGTTTCAAGAGAAGGAGGCCATCTTCAAGGATCAGCTTCTTCAGTTAAACTCCCTCCTGCCAACACTGCAGCTCCACCTGGTGTCCAGTATGGCATTTAGTAACTCTGCCAACAAGCTAGAATTCCTCTCACTTGGCTACGTAAGTAACACTACAGCTCCACCTGGTGTCCAGTACGGCATTTAGTAACTCTGCCAACAAGCTAGAATTCCTCTCACTTGGCTACATAAGTAACACTACAGCTCCACCTGGTGTCCAGTACGGCATTTAGTAACTCTGCCAACAAGCTAGAATTCCTCTCACTTGGCTACGTAAGTAACACTACAGCTCCACCTGGTGTCCAGTACGGCATTTAGTAACTCTGCCAACAAGCTAGAATTCCTCTCCCTTGGTTACGTAAGTAACACTACAGCTCCACCTGGTGTCCAGTACGGCATTTAGTAACTCTGCCAACAAGCTAGAATTCCTCTCCCTTGGTTACGTAAGTAACACTACAGCTCCACCTGGTGTCCAGTACGGCATTTAGTAACTCTGCCAACAAGCTAGAATTCCTCTCACTTGGCTACGTAAGTAACAACACCAAAGGTCAACCCAGTACCCAGAATGGAATTTAGTAATTATCTCTCCTCCTATAAGGGGAGACATTGTTTTTTAGCATAGTTTCTGTCGGCATTGGCATTCAGACTTGTTTGCAAGATATCTCAAAACCGTTCAATGAAACCCTTTCAAATTTTCAGGGATCCTTTCTTGTGGCGCCCACATGAACTGATATGATTATATTTATGGTCATAATTGGATGTTTTGGGTCCAAAATTCCTATTCTGGAACAGACTAAACTGTCTGCAAGATATCTCAAAGGCTGTTCAGTAAAATCTTTTCAAATACTGTAAAACTGGTAATGTTTGCGTGTAGTAAATATTGCGTTTTTTTCATTTTCTCTTTTATGCGTGTTTTAATTAATGCGAATCTCCACCAATAAACAGAAGGGAAACAGAAGGGACAGATTTATGCGTGTTTTAATTATTGCGTCCTCGTGCATTCGCATTAAAACGCAATAATTAAAATCATGCAATCATTACCAGTTTTACAGTACTCAGGGATCCTTTTCTATGGCAATTAGATGAATTGATTAGGTTTTGGTAACCTTTTCTTTATCTTTAAGGTAATTTTGGGACTTTTTGAAAGAGACAGTTTCTTAGGTAATGACGCTATAAATAGCAATACACCTGCTTCTGTGCACTGAGGTGTGCCTCTAAAGGTAAAAGTATTCGGTTTATAGTCTTGTATCCACCGAAGTGCTCACACGACCTTCCTCCCCTAGCAGGCACTGTACATACAGAAACCATTTCAATCCCCCGGGGGATATTCCAGAGCAACTGGCAGCATATAGTGCACACACTCTAAGCACTGCCTTATTTATGCTAGGTACCCATTTTGCAGCTGGGTAGACTGAAGCAATATGGAATAAACTGTTTTGCCCAAGAACGACCAAAGTGCCCGAAGTGGCCAGGAATCGAACCAGCGACCCTCTGATCACTAGTCTGACACCTAACCAACTGAGCTACTTTGTCCTCTACTTTGCATTTGGGTCAAAACTACATCTGGCCATAGTTGGGTCCCTAAGTATAAAGCTAAATGTCTGTCTAAGACAATTTCATATCACTTATGTGCAAACTTTTGTGTATATTTTAACCGCTGGCTTGATACGATTAAGCCTTAATATGACAGAAAAAATGACGATAAACAAAATCTATATTTTGTATTATTTGTTGTTTATTTTTCAGATGTTGATGGATCGACTGAGCGACATAGCTAAAGGACACCCTCCTCTACAGCCCACACAGAACAGTCAGATCAACACTGACTTCAAGACAGAGTTTGCCAAGTAAGAAACCCTACCAAATTGTTTTTTTAACAAAACCAATATGCTACAATGCACCACACGACCAATGGCAGAAAGAAGTTGGTTTCAATTTCCAATCCTATCACTTATCAGTAGGGATCGTCCGATTAATCGGACATACCGATTAATCGCTCATTCGACCTCTGATTTTGATGATCGATTGCAATTTTATAAGATCGATTATTCTAAAAGTTTTTTTTAAAAATAAATTGTATCTAGAAACATCCTTTTGTTCATGTGAGAGACATCACTTAAGCCTGCACAATCTTAATTAATATCAAGCAGTACTGTAACAAGTAAAACTAAGGTGTTCAAGGGGTATTCAAAGAGAGTTAGTTTAACTCCTTTACAGAAATGGAGCAAAGAACCCTTGAACAAGCCAAGACTACCAAAGGAAAACTGCGCACATACAACTTTGATTATTAATCGATCATCGGTCGTTCAGATGGACCGATGATCGATCTTGAAAATTGTGACCGATTCCGAACACTGCTTATCAGTAGTTGACCCTTGCTAGACCCGTGGTTGACTTTTGCAACCTCTCCTCCACCATCCGCCACAGATCTTCATGATTAGTATGTGGTAGTTATATGGCAATGTCTAGGATCATTTGGCAGTTATATAGTAAGCCCTAGGTTAATTAGGCCAATTATTAGACACATCTGTCCTTCAGAAAAGCATAGCCTAAGTACCATTCTTATGTACAACTGTGTAACAAAACCGTATGTCTTATGTCATTTCTAGTGCAATTTTCCAGGCTGGTGATTGATAGATGGCCGCTACCTGTGATATTTCCTGTGTTATTTTCTGATGCCATATCATCAGGCTTGTGATTGGTGGAAGACTGTTTCTCTTGCATTGGATCACCCAATATTTCTTCTCCTATTTTCAGATGCCTAGAGTGTTTGTTATATCTGCGTAACTTTGCAGTTTGCCATATGATGAGGTTTATGATTGGTGGAAGACTGTTTCCTTTGCCTGTAATTACCACAGATTTCTTCTCCTATTTTCAGATGCCTGGAGGGTTTGTTGTATCTGCGTAACTATGCAAGAGAGCTGCCTGGCAGTCCATCGAGGTGCTCATCAAAGTGCTCTAACGGAGCCACTCCTCTCAGGTGAGAAAACATATACATTACCCCCAAAATTTGGTAGTAAAACTGACTAATGGCTATAACGTTCATAAGCTGAAAACTACATGAAAATCACTCATCTGTAAATGCTATCACTCCTTTTCCTTATCTATAGGCATCACTCTCTCAAAAATGTGTCCCTCCAGATGGTACCAATATCTGCTCTGTCCCATGGACACTAATTAGTGAGATGTTAGTATTGGTTAACTGTGCTAGTGGTCCATATTCACCGATTGCTTAAGTCACCTCACAGTTTGGTATTGAGAGCCTCAGCAAGGTTTCTAAAAGATCACTCGGACAACCAAACCCGCAAAAATCACACATTAGGACACCAGCAGTTTTTTTGAAAAATTTCTAAAATGTCAATTTTAAGCAAATGATAGAATCTTTTCAATACACAATACACTGTTTATGGCAAATGAAGAAGGTTGGTAATACATTAAGAATAAGAAGCATATTATTTTCCAACTATAGAGGGGTGATAAAATATTGAATGTTACGGAATGTTGTAAGGAATGTTGAATATTTGATCTTTTAATGCTTCAGGTTGGATATTTCATCTCGATCTTCCTCTCCAAAGACCTCTCAAGTCTCTTCTCCTCTTCCCTACACAAATGGCCGCCGGAACTTTGGCCTTAATGGACATAAAGTTGTCTTTCTTGACGTGAACGGCGCTTTCGCTGAATTCTGTAAGGAGTTTGATCAAGAACACAGGGTAAGGGATAGTTCCAATTTATGAATAACAGTTTACCTTCTATAGCCTCAATGGACATACAGTCATCTTTTTGGACTTGAACGGTGCTTTTGCTGAATTATGTAAAGAGTTTGATTAAGAACACAAGGTGATAGTTACAATTCCTGGGCAGGGCAAGTGGATAACAGTTTATCCTCTGTGGTTCAGTGCACTAAGCTAGAATATTTGACTTCACCAGAAAGCTAGATAACAGTTTACCTTTTATGGCCTCAGTATATGGAGATGGAATATTGGCATTTGACTTATGAACAAAATATCCCGTTCCCATTTGTATCTTTTTCATTAGGAAAAGACCTCTGAGATGTGATCACCCCTAATGGGTGTCCACATCTCTTAGCAGGGTCTTATCCAGGATATAGAAGCTGGAAGCCCAAAATTGACAATTGTAAATTTTTTGGGCATCCTTTTTTTCAAGGGAGACCACAATATACTCAGATTACAACCATAACATGTATAAATTCATCAAAATAAGGCATAATACTGATAATAGTCATAAACAATGTCATGTGAATTATATGGGGATGGACAAATTTAATTTTATGCTTGACAATGACTTTTTAAGAAATTTCTTACAAAACAAATTGGATGTTCTTAGGGGTGTTTTAAAAGTTTTGGATATCCATAAGACGCCCTGCTGGCTAAGACTATGTCTCTGACATTTCATTGTGCTATGTTTTTCACAGGAGGTGCTTCAGAATTACGAAACTCTCAAGACGTCTGTCCAGGACCTCCAGCGAGACATGACTCAGCGACGCTGCCTGACGAAACAGACCCGAGTCTCAGACATCCTCAAGCGCTGTGTAGAGGTGGAGGACGAAATCACAAAACATCTGGATGTTGTGGATAAGAAACGGGAGATACTGGAGAAGGTGAGTTAATTTACTTCATCACACGAAAAATACACAGGTATTTAGATTGGAATTTTCTATGGGAATAGGTGCCAGTTCTCAATACGATATAGCGATATTGGGATAAAGTATTGTATCGAAAAAGTGGAGGGCTAAATCACAAAACACCTGGACATCGTCGATAAGAAACGAGGTGAATTAATTTACTTCATCACACAAAAAATACACAGGTATTTAGGGCTCAACGTCAACTTTTAAAACCTAGGTCTTTTACCTTCCCTGAAAATTTTTCACTTGCCCTACAAAAAGAATCCCTCACACACTTTTCTTTTGTTGTGATAACCGTGTTTACTAATCCGTGTGTTTCATGCCATTTCCTTCACTTTTCATGAATAATTAATGGTGGAAGTTGACCTGTATCAATATTTCTTTGTTTTGGCTTTGTATATTAGATGTCATCCCCCCCCCCCCCCCTTATTTTAACTAAGCCAGACAATCCCTGCTAGCTTTTAACCTGTACTTTAGACTTGGTAAGGGCTCGACATTTACTTTTGGAACTACCTGCCAGGTGACCTTTATCTGCCCTAAAAGATTTTTACCTGCCCCAGGCAGGCGGGCAGGCCTTAACGTCGAGCCCTGGTATTTAGAATGTATTTTTTTATTGAATAGGGGTGGTACTAGATACAATACCAAATGCTGATAGCAATTAGGAAAAAGTATCATATCGAAAGAAATTTGAGTATCGTATCGTTTAAGAATTAAAATATATGTAAAATTGACTTATTTGCTAAATGGATCTCTAAGCATAAAGGCAGTTTATCAATTTATTAGCGAAATTTCTGAAGCTGGCAGTGCTAAATTTAATAAAATTAGGTCCATTGGAGCCAGTCAGTATCAGTAAAAATATTGTTAAGATATTATATCGTAAAGGAAATATTGATATGGTGAAAATTTCAAAGGTGCCAATCCCTATTTTTCATCATCTCTTTTTCTGCCTTTCTAAGTTTAACCAAGACTGGCTTAATTCAATAGTGGTTGTCAACCCAATTATTAAAAGAACTTACAGTGAATTTTTTTGTAAAATATTGTTCTCATAAAGACATGTCTGCCCTTAAGTATGTTCTAGTTGAGAATGAATTAATTAGGAGTGTGTTTTACATCATATGAATTATAACTATTCTGTAGGCTGCTTTTAAATTTGAATTTACATGAATGATAACTAGATATTATTATGGCATAGTGTTGACTCTATTTTCTTTCTTATTTCTCAGCATTGGGAAGAGACCTGTACACGGGTAGCACAAGAACAGGAAATATACCAAGGTTAGTAAATTCCACATCTGATTACATCCAAAAAGATAAGTGCCCTTAACTGTTTCATGCCTTTAGGGGCCAAAACCGCTGACTACTTTAATCAAATATTTTTAATAAAAGAAGTATTTAGAAAATATTTGACAGAGAAATGTTAATCACACCAAAATAACAACTCGGTTAGAACGGACAAGTAAATTCCTGACAACCTCCTTTTTTGACAGGCAAAGATTTCTATGAATAATTTTTAGTTTTGGCTTTAAGGGGGTAATAACCAAATATTTTCCTAACAAACCATCTTCTAGGACATGGCTGAAGTATGAATTGCCCTTTTTGACAGCATAGACTATGAATTGTAGTTGGTATAAGGATTTTAACTAGATTAGTAGCTTATTCTGGACGGGCAGATTTTTTGGGAATTGGAGTTTTGGACAGGCATTTTTAAAATCCTGGCTAAGACCCTGTCTGTACGTCTCTTGGTTAATATGGCTACCGTTATTGTCAGACCCTGCTGTGGGAGATTGAAGAAATTTTCAATTTTTTATTTCAGCTCAATTCAACGAACTACTTCGCATCAAAGAAGAACAGCAACATATGACAGCCATAACCAAAAAACTAGCGCCATTTGTCAAATCCATCGCTGAGGTGACAGAAAGAATTGCACCCAAGTAAGTTTGCTCTTAGAGTAAAACTGTTCCTACTTTCTTATCAGTAAAAGAATAGTGCATTTGTTACCTCCTTTGTTCCTTTGTGTTTTTAAATGATTTTTTTTATTTAGAAGACTTATTTGTATGATATGACGCTTTTGTGTAATACAGGCATGAATGGGTTAACCCATTCATGCCTTAAGCAGCCAAAACTGCATGCCTGGTCACTTTGGCATATCTTTTCAACAAAAGCAATATTTAGAATATATTTAAAGAAAGAGTATTCATCAAAACCATTTCTACTGCTTTCCTTTAAATATTTTGAGAACTTAAGCTTCATTCCAAAGTTATTTTGAAATATATGACAGGTCCTGAAAACATTCTCCTGGCATGAATGGGTTGATAGAAAGATTTAAGAGAAATATTCACTAGAAAGATTAAAGAGGATTTACAAATGCACAATATTAGTAGTTTGAACATACATGTACATGTAGTTTACGGCTAATGATAACCCTTTAATCTCAATAATGAAAGTATATTTTGAAAAATCTTTGAAGGAGAAATCAGAAGTAAAATAAAAACTCCCTTTCAAATATTTTGTAAATACATGCTTTATTCTTAAGTTGTTCTCAAAAATGTAATCTATGCAGATGAAAATTTGTATTGTATTTCTGTTGTAGGCTGGGTGAAAATTCTCCATCAAATATTTTGTGAATACATGCTTCATTCTCAAGTTATCCTCAAAAATAGAATCAATCCAGACGTAAATTTGTGTTGTATTTGTGTTGTAGACTGGGTGATCTATGTCATATAGCAGATCAGGAAGATCAGATGCACCAACTACTGGAACAGATTAACACTATGACGCCCGACTCGCAACAAAGGTAATTTTGATCATCATCTGTTTTTCTGCCTCATTTTGACAGACTACCCCTGCTGGGGTTTAGCCAGGGTTTTAAAATGCCTGTCTTAAACAGTATTCACAAAATTTCTGGCCGTTTAAAATATTTGTCTGAAATCAAAAGCTTGCCATAAAGGCAAATTCAACAAGATATTGGAATGAAACTAAAAGCTTGTCCAAAAGTAGTACCAACTTATTCAAGGTCATATCAGGCTACTATATTTCTATATAATATGTTTGTATTGCGGCAGTTTAACTAATGTGTACTTTGCGCACCCTTGGAATGGGACCCCTGGACATCCGATCCCTATGCTAGTATCGTACAACACACTGACATGATTGATTGTCATTCAATACCTTCAATACGTAATGATTAAACAGCGCATCAAAGGCAGCTACCTGCCAAGCGCATTGTTTTATATGCGCAAGATTAACATGGGTTACAGTAATCAAAAATTGTGTGTGATTATAATGGTATTTAAATTTATAATTCAAAAATATATTTTGCTTTTCGCTCCACAGGGTTGAGGCAATAGAAGCAGCCCAGGAGGTACGCCAGACTGCATCGGCAACCAAAACAAACCCCCTTGACGACGAGTTGATAAAAACCAAAGGTCTGCTGAAGGCGCCGCCATCTCGTAGGGAACTTCTCCAGAAAGCCAAAGAGGGAAAAATCAAACTCCACAAGGACTTTAAGGACATTAAGGAACTGAATGAGTATATGGACTACTTGGCAGAGACCGAACGTCCTGTGAGTCCTGGAAGTCAAGGTTCGAGTCCCGATAAGGATCGGGAAAATTCAAAGGAAGTATCAAGTAAAAAAGATGCAAAGAAAGACTGCTGTAAAGGATCGCAAACATCTGGTGGAGTGATGAAATTATCATCCGAAAGTAAGGGAAGCGAATGTGCCAAAAATGTGTCGTTTTACGATGATAGCCAATCAGAGATCCACGATTCTAAGACATGTAAGACGGAAAATAAAAGTGGTTCTCAAAGTCCCGAGTGTGATACGGATAAAGATAAAAACGTTGCCAAAGATATCGTCAAGACGAAAACTGCGTCTTCCAAATGTGAGATTACTAAAACTGATGACGATGTTGATGATGATGTTGACAATGAGGAGGATGAGGAAGAGGAAAAGTCACATGACAGCAAATGCAAACAACACGGTGCTAAAAAAGAGGAAGGTTCGGGAAAATCGAAGAAAAAGGTCGATGCGAATAAACGTAGAAGGAGAAGCCAGAAACTCAAGGAACTGATGCAGCAGGAACTGAAGAAGTCTGTTAAGTTAGAAGATGGTGACTTGGAAGAAAAGGGATAGGGTAGTTAGGTTGTGCAATAGTTGTTCATTTGTTTTGCTTTTTGTAAGGGCTGTTCCATCAACACAGAGGGGTAAAGTATTGTGTTAATCAGACTTGATGAAAATAAGACACGAGGAGATGATTTCTTTCATATCATTTTCAGGCTATGCCATATTTCATACATCAGAATTCAGACTTAGTGAAGAAAAAGAAATGCGGAAGTAATTTGTATGGGTATATATATTTTTTTCTTATCATTATCAGTCAATCCCAAATTTTAAAAAGAAAACTGTATAACCTCTACTTTATTTCTACTTTATTTATGTCAGGTACTGGCATAAGTGCTTTCTTTGCGAAGTAAAGTTGCACATTACAATCTCATACCAATCAAAATGTTAGATGTATTAATATCATAACCTTTTAATTGCTTGGGAAGTATCTGCATTTTGAAAATTCCTAATTTGTGTTAACCTTAACCCTTATGCTGGTGGTGGCTAATTTGGGCAACACAAAATGATGCAAGAAACCTGAAATATGACTGAAACCATGGCATATGGGTACTCATCTGAGAGTACTCAGCGAGAGCTTTCCAATGAGTACCAATATGACAGGGTTTAGATGATCTTCGAAAATCTTTGCATCTTTGTGCTTTGGACGAAAGTAGCCTCAGCATTGGAAGGGTTAAGGTTCAATATATTTATATCATGTATAAAATCAAATTACATTACCTTATTTATTCCCTGAGAAGTATCTTCAGATAATGGTGAAGATGGAAGAAACTAATTAATTCTAGGAAGGTAGTTTTATGTTGTATTTCTATCTCCACAGACCCTTTATGTTTATGGAGCAGCTCCAAGAGTGTATTTGCATATCATTATTATTTACTTAGGTAAAATAGGTTTACCCAGAGTAAGAGTTAACAGTACTTAAAGTAAATTTTGAGTGTGATATTTGTGAAGGAACGTGAATCTCAGGGTAATTTGTTTTAAACGAAATGAAGCTATGGATCAGTGTGTGTTAAGGTTGTATCTTAGCAGGAATCTCAGCATGTAATACAGATTCCTGGTTTAAATTCTGTAAGTTAAAGCATTAGGGAGATATCTAAAGATTTATTTTCTTACAAATTCTGCCGACAAATTTTCGGCAAATCGGTAAAAAATTGCAAATAAATGATCAAATATAATGGGTGAGAAACACTACCATAACCTTTTAGTTAGGTAGCTCCTGCATATATTTTTTGAAAAATGCTCTGGTCAAAAAGATATTAGTAGAAAAGTGGAAATTATGGACGCCACAGGCATGAATGACTTCAAGTCTGATCTTATTTTTTCTTTCTGAGACTTTTACAGAAGGTAAACAATGGACAATAAGAATGACAAAGACAATGAATCAGATTGGTTCAGCCTGAATATGCTTAAAATACATTGTGTATTAAAAGCTTCTGTAATGATATTGGGAATTCAAAGAGAATTTTCAATATTACTATTGCAGTGAATGAATTTTACTTCAGTGGTTTATGGAACAGATAAAATTAAAATTTGATTTATGCAAGGTTTAATCTAAGAATGCACATTCACATATCTGTGTTAAGTTCAGAAAATGGCCCTGTACTTACTGAGGCAAACTGTTAAAAGTGATAACTTAAACCATACATAAATTATATCTTGACGTTTAGCTAGATGATATGCGGAATGAGTGAAGCAGGTACAAAAACGAAAAATTAGGTTCATGTTACTTACTGGGACAAACTGCTGGAAACATTAATCGAACCCTTTCATGAAGGCATTAGCTAACAAAAGCCTGTCTCTATTTGTTTTACTTCATCACATATAGGGATGGATATCTCTAAGAATGAAACGGTACAGTATCGGTATTGGTACCAATGAAACGGTACAGTATTTTAACAGTTTTTTTTAAGGGTACTTAATTGTATTATTACCTTAAAATTTCTGTTTAGGATGCTGGACAATCCCTAATAAATGATAACTTCACAGTGGTTAGTTAAGGTAAGAGTACCATTTAGAAATGAAACGGTACGTTACAGTACTTAACGAAACATTACCAGTACCAATAGCAGTACTTCTTAGCAGTATCTTACCATAATCACATGCTGAATAGTGTTGACATCTGAAATAAACAACCAAGGCCTGACTATATTTCTGCTTTCTTGAGGGTAATATTTGTAACAAAAATGTTATGGAATACCCAGCAGATAACTGTCCGCCCATATTTCGCATTATTATTCTTAGCTCATCGTAAAATCAGATGACAATATTTTAATGTATGCTTTGTTGTCACCATCTAGTCTTTAATTGATGCCTTCTTTATAATGTTCAATGAGTTACTGCTATTTAAACCAAAACTTGTCCACATGTATAAGTTACTGCCATTTTGACCACATTTATGTTTTTGCTACTAGTGATTCACTAGTATGATTATGTAGTGGAATTGCACTTTGTATACTCATACAGTTGTACTGGTCATTTTATGCAGCATAGGGCTTCCTAGATGTCTTGTTAAGGTGCATTTTTCTTGTGTAATTTTACTATGCATTTATTACTGTTGATGTTTGACAACTTCGATAATATCACTCCACCGAATCTAAAAGCGCAGGCATATTTGAAGGAAAGTTTTATTTTGGGAGGACCATAGAAATATGGTCATTTTCTGTTATTGTAGACCTAGTTGTGACCAACCATTATTTATTGGAGTTAGTTGGGGTTTGATGGTGTTTTATGCTGGGTTCCCCCAAATTCCTCCACCACTTTCAGCTGGCTAGTGACAACTTAACTACTGTAAAACCCTTTATAACCACGCCCCTTTTTATTCATGCAATTGCCGTGTGAATGCGATCGCGGCCATTCAATTACACGCATCAACTGTATCACCACTAGATTGGGCATTGTTATGCTATTTTGAACGTATATCAGCGCCAGTAATATATGCGTTATCATCACCTAGCGTGAAATGCGTGAAACTAAAAGGAGCGCAATAATAATGGGTTTTACAGTAAATATGGTAGAAAAAGTGACAATGAATAAAATTCCAAATGATTAAAAATTGAATACTTACCACAAAGGAAGTCTTCAGTGGAGTCATAGACAACTGACACTAGCTACTAGAAAAGTTTTATATATCATAGATAAAAATAACATCATCTGCATATTTTAGTGGTTACTGCATTTTGATACTCTACAAACATTTGAAGTGTGTGCATTTATTTAGTTTTGTCATATGCAAAGATTATTTCTATTGAGTAAAGAACTATTGACTTGCCCCTCTGCTGAGTTAACACTTCTCATCTATTATATTTTTTAGTAATTTTAGGTGTGAAAAAAACGTGCCATAGAATTTGAAGGACTTGTCAGTTTCATGCCTAACGATTCCTCGTGAAAAGTATCATGTGGTTTAACTATAAAAATAACTAGAAACTAAAGTTGAATTCGCAAAATGTTTGAAGAGTTGTTTGTGTATTGATAAACATTTCTCCAGCTAGTATTTCATAAAGATGCTCAGATATGAACGATATCGCCAAAATAGTCAAGTCTAAGCGGTGACATGAATGGGTTAATTGATAAATGATAATGTTTACCCTCACAATTGTATTTCTAATTCTGTACCACATACGATTTTGTGTAAATGTCTAGCAATACCAGAAAAGCAATATTACTGTGGGTTAGATGATAAATGAAAGACACACGTCTACTGTGACTGTTAGTCTCAAATGTGTTATCCTACATGCAAGAAGACCGTGCAGGCGCCGGCAGTACCGTAAATTTTGAAAAGATTGCGTTAGTTTAATTATTGCGTTTTTTTTGCATTTAGCCTCGGTCGCAAAGTTAAAATTCGCAATGATTAGGGCTGCCACTTTAAGTGTATAGCTGGCATTCCATGTTGCGACCAATTCGCAAAGTTAAAAAACGTAAAAATCGATCTTCTGTAAATTCGCAAAATTTACTCTACACAATCTTTTGTGAATCTACAGTATGTATAAATTCATATGGAAAAATTGAGGAGAAAACAGTCCTGTGCGTCTGTGCCAAAATGAAACATTAGAATATGTGAACCAGAGTCTTATCCAGGATTTAGGAACTGGGTGTCCAAAGTTGGCAATTCTAAAACTTTTGGGTGTCCTATTTTTCAAGGGACACCACAATATGCTCAGATTACAAACAAACATGTATTTACTTAATGAAATAAAGCATAATGTCCATATACAATGCCATTGGAATCTTATTGAGTTGGAAAAATTCAATGATATGCTTGAAATTGACATTTCAAGAAATTCATCACTAATAGTTCTGGGTGTCATGAAAGGTGATATTTGAAGGTTTGGATGTCCTCCAAATGACTCCCAGATGCCCTGCTGGCTAAGACTTTGATGTGAACAACACTTGGGACTGCCTAGTCATGGCGGAAATCCCTATTTTAGTAGCATATTGTATTTGTTTGTAAGAAATATCATATTTTTGACACCTGGAGAATGCGCCCGGACATTTGTGAACTAAGAATCGAGGGTTAATTGTTATATCTAGTGCTCGATGCACAAACACTAGACTGCTTAATTGTAGGGAAAGCTTCTAGTTCAGTTGTATGATATTGCATTTGTTAGAAAGAGCAACTCATATTTTTGTTGCATTAAAAAACAAGTGTGGAATAGATCTTGACTCTAGTGAAAGCTTTTACTTCAGTTGTATAATATTGCGTTTGTTAGAAAGAGCAACTCATATTTTTGTTGCATTACTGAACAAGTGTGGAATAGATCTTAACTGTAGGGAAAGCTTCTACTTCAGTTGTATAATATTGCATTTGTTAGAAAGAGCAACTCATATTTTTGTTGCATTACTAAACGAGTGTGGAATAGATCTTAACTGTAGGGAAAGCTTCTACTTCAGTTGTATAATATTGCATTTGCTAGAAAGAGCAACTCATATTTTTGTTGCATTACTGAACATGTATGGAATAGATCTTAATTGTAGGTAAAGCTTCTACTTCAGTTGTATGATATTGCATTTGTTAGAAAGAGCAACTCATATTTTTGTTGCATTAAAAAACAAGTGTGGAATAGATCTTGACTCTAGTGAAAGCTTTTACTTCAGTTGTATAATATTGCGTTTGTTAGAAAGAGCAACTCATATTTTTGTTGCATTACTGAACAAGTGTGGAATAGATCTTAACTGTAGGGAAAGCTTCTACTTCAGTTGTATAATATTGCATTTGTTAGAAAGAGCAACTCATATTTTTGTTGCATTACTAAACGAGTGTGGAATAGATCTTAACTGTAGGGAAAGCTTCTACTTCAGTTGTATAATATTGCATTTGCTAGAAAGAGCAACTCATATTTTTGTTGCATTACTGAACATGTATGGAATAGATCTTAATTGTAGGGAAAGCTTTTACTTCAGTTGTATAATATTGCATTTGTTAGAAAGAGCAACTCATATTTTTGTTGCATTACTGAACATGTGTGGAATAGATCTTAATTGTAGGGAAAGCTTCTACTTCAGTTGTATGATATTGCATTTGCTAGAAAGAGCAACTCATATTTTTGTTGCATTACTGAACATGTGTGGAATAGATCTTAACTGTAGGGAAAGCTTCTACTTCAGTTGTATGATATTGCATTTGTTAGAAAGAGCAACTCATATTTTTGTTGCATTACTAAACGAGTGTGGAATAGATCTTAACTCTAGGGAAAGCTTTTACTTCAGTTGTACAGGTGAACTTGGATATGACGGACCACTGTACGACGGATTTTTGCATTTGACGGACGATATGTTTGGTCCCAGTCCGATGCATATCAAGTATTTGTCATATGTATACGACGGATTTTGCATATGACGGACCAATTTTCCTGGTCCCATTGAGTCTGTCATATCCAAGTTCACCTGTATAATATTGCATTTCTTAGAAAGAGCCACTCATATTTTTGTTGCATTACCAAAAAGTGTGGAATAGATCTATAGAGAATGTTTTCTTGCCAAAAGTTGGTTGAGAAGGAAGGAGTATTGTTATGATATAGATGGGTCTGTGCAATATGATATGATGAAGCATAATAAAGTATTGCCACATTTTAGCTATGGATACCATCCAACTTGCTGTTTTTTTGTTAAATTGTACTGTGACCCATTTGTGCTCTTTCTCCTCCTCTTTTTCTTCTTTTAAATTCATATGCTTTGTTATTGTTCTTCAACAATGATGGAGGACCACCTTTTGGAAAAACTTTATGGCATTACATGGCCTTTGTATGCCGATGTGCCTTTAGGCGATGGTTACTTGATTTATTGGTTCCTGGATCCGCTGATCTAAGTGGAAGAGACCCGACGGGAAAATAAATGTAATCCGCCCACTTTATTTTGTGCTCTGCCACAGAGCTGTATGTAGGTACAACAAACTTACAATAAATTTACCATGGATGGTAATAAACCACAAAACTACGAGAATATAAAATCATTCTTTTAATATTCAAAACTATGGTTTAAGTGTGTGATTTAATACTAGCCAAAAAATCATTTATTTTTTACCTCCCTCCCGACTGTTTGATTACTTAGATTTCTGTGTGTTAAAAAAACAAAAATCAACTTCATTTTTGATTACCTCCCTCTCGACCTTGTAAAATCGGTCTGGGAAGGATCCGGGAACCAATGAGTCAAGTAACCGTCGCCTTAAGCCCTCATACATTCTATACCCTCCCAAGTGACTAAAACAGGCCAGCGACTTGGGAATTTCTTTACTTATAGAAGCCACACAACAACTCATTTTAATATTTTGCAAACTTTCGCTTGAGTCCCTAAGTTATTGTCATAAGTATGAGAGTAGCAGACAATACGTTTTACAGGAATTCTGGGTGTGAATGGGTTAACTTTTTGATTTTATATAACGGGGTTCACAGCATGACAGGTTTTGCAGGTCCTTGGAGTATTCACATATCAGGATGGTCTCTAGAAAAGAAGTGAAATATAATCAATTTTTTTCTTGTTTTTTTTTCAATTTCTTTCAATTTTGTTTTTCACCACACTTATTCCATTTTGTGGCTAATTTGTGACTTGCTAGTAGTAAATAGCGGAGTACCTGGCAAAACCACTGCCTAACCCCAAGTCACTGGCAACTTTCTCACATTCCCAGGGTGGGATTCAAACCCGAGCAGTAGTGAGAGACAGTAAGCAGTCAGTGGCAGCACCTTAACTCAGCCATCAGAGCAGGCCCTGCAATACAAGCCAAAGGAAAATACAGTGTGTTTCAGCTCTAGTATGCCTCTAGAGCTGCAATCAGCTGACATTTTATTTTATTGTAATTCATGCTTTTACAGAGCCATGGGCCTGCCCTGCTAGCTCTGTAGTCTAAGGCATTGCCACTGACTGCTAGCTATCTCCCACTAATGTCTGATTTCGAATCCTGGCTGGGGCATGTGAGACAATTGCCAGAGACAGGGTGAGGCGTGGTTTTCACCAGGTATTCTTGTTTCCATAATTCAACTTCCGTGTGCAATATTTGAAAGATATTTATCTATATTTGTACATCGACTGGCTTATGTGAAAATAAAAATAAAAAAGCCTACAAGTGGTAGGTTTTTCAAATTAAAAACTTCCGTGTGCAAAATTTTTCCTGCACATCAAAAGCAGCTGTCTGCCGAGTACCTAATGGTGTGCAATAGGAGTTGACACCTCCCTGGGAACCCTTAACTGGTGTGGCACCCTGCACGCCTTATAAAAGAAGGGGAATGTGTGTATCTGTCTATCGATTCCCTGTACAGGTGAACTTGGATATGACAGGCTCAATGGGACCAGGAAAATTGGTCCGTCATATGCAAAATCTGTCGTATACATATGAAGAAAACTTGATATGCATTGGACTGGGACCAAGCATATCATCCGTCATATGCAAAAAATCTGTCATACAGTGGTCTGTCATATCCAAGTTCACCTGTATCTAAAATATCCCTTGGACCTCTTTGGATCTGAAGGCTCCTCTCTTACTCTAGCTCCCTTTCTTCTTTCACCTAGAATAATTACTCTTTTTCATTATTCTTCAACAATGACAAAGGACCACTTTTTGCTAATATCTTATGGTACTAAATGACCTTTGTGAGTCGATGTGCCTTTAAACACTTATTCGTTCCGAGTACATTACTTGATATTTGCCAAATTAACATGGTATACAGTATGCTGTGCTATGGCATTGGCCATTAGTGCACCTATCAGTGAATTTTCTTTTGCTTCTATGACAAATGAAACAACCTCAAGATCTGCCTAAGAGTTGCAATCTTGGAACATAGTTGCACTAGTGTGGCTTTAGTGGAATTCATGAGGGAAGGAAGGAACTGATTCTTACGTTACTTTTAACAGCTTAGGTCATACAGCGACAATATAAAAACCTGGAAGTAGGAAAGAAATTTGTGATAGAAACAAAGAACCGAGAAGAAATTCCCTTCTCTTCATTGTTCCTAGGGGTCTTTCAGTTGCAGAAGTACCATAGACAGCCCTCCACATGCCACACATTTATATAGCACCCAGAAAACAATTTACCCCAATGTCAGTACTCCAGATTAAAGATATGAGTCTAAAATCCCAAGCTGAATTCTCTACTGTAGACGACAATTCCACAGATATATTTTGAAATAATATAGATGTTCTAGAGATTAAGGCTTTCATACTTTGCTTCATGGTTTTAGCAGTGTCCAAAACCACATAAAGTCAACTTGGCGTCTGATTCGAGATATAGGCCCCCTATTACATATTCCTATTTACAATATATGGTTTCATGAAATGACAAAACCTATTCTCAAATGAATATTTTTATAGTTATTTAATGTTGCTTTTACCACATAGAAGTGAGAATGCCCTCATTGGACCTTTTGATACTGCTCAAGCACATTTCAGAATGAATAACGTGATTTTTGACAGATCAATTAATCATATTTTGCTTTTGCAAATGACATCAAAGCTCAGCACTATAACAGTGAACCTGGTGATGATGTCTATGAGCATTCTGCTGTTAATGATTCATCTCTCCAAGATGTCAACATCTACTGCAGGGTTAATTTACAACCTTACATATTGTATGACATCCATGTATCTCATGACTTACCGGCTTGCAGAATGTCACAACAAGAGTTTAAAAATGCAATCGTCACAACAAGAGTTTAAAAATGCAATCGTCACAACAAGAGTTAAAGAATGCAATTGCTACTCTAATCAATCTCAGCATCACACATTTCAATTGGTTACAAATCATTGTTTTCAAGATTCACAACCCTTGAGACTTTGTATAAGTGGTGGAAGAGGAACAGAAAAACATTTTCTTGTTAATGTGATAATTGCATATATTCAACATTGTCATGCCATTTTATCTGGTAAATCACCTGTTTTTGTTTATGCTCCGGCTGGTACAGCTTCGAGAAATATTCATGGTCAAACAGTTCATTCCCTATTGAATATTTTGGTTACATACAATGAATATGTTCCAGTTTCAGCTCAAGTACTTCTGAAACTCAAACATGATCATGTCAGAAATGTTCACCATCATCAGCAGAGGAATGAGTGAGGTAACAGAGTAATCATCAACCTTTCAGTTATCGTAAAGTTACAGTTATAGGAGATTTATTCCAATTGTGTCCTGTACGTGGTAAACAAATCTTTAAAAATCATATCCTATGGCATCTATTTCAACCTGCTTTTTTTTAGCAAAATGTCTACAGGGCACTTACAAGAGATTTTCTAAACTGCTCGATAGAGCAAGAGTTGGCTGTTGTCTTCCTAAAGGCTATAATTTACTAAAAACAAGATTGATTGATGTTAATAAAGAAGAATATATTTCTGCCCTTCACATTTTCCCCAAGTGAAGAGATGTCATGGCCTATAACACCAACAGACAAACATTGTAACAACCTATGTACTTTAGAGATGTTGGTGGAGGTGCTGCCCTCTATATTTTCAACGTGTAATCATGCGCCTGACCAGTGTGAATAAGGGTGATTTTCAGAAATCTAACACGCATAGTGTACATGAGTCACGCCAGTCTCTAGGAAGTTGGCATGCATATCGTGTAACTTTCCTGTAATGTTCCTCACTTAAAGAAGCACGTCCTCAAGTACCATGTTTCCAAACTATGGTGGTTTCTTTATCCAACCACAGCCTGATGGACGTGCCGGAGGTTTGAGATAGCATCGCATGTAAAAGCTCATGGCCCTTTCGATCTGGTCAAGCACATGGCACATTTCTCGATGTTGGTTGAGAAGTTCATCCAATATCTGCTCCGACAATTGCGATTGTCATCCGAGAAGGCCCTGCTGGAGTTGGTCGTAAAAAAGAAGTTTGCAGCTCTGGGCTAGTTTTCGACGTGGAAGAACGGAAGGTCCTGGATGCCTACGATCATCGTTGTAGTTTGCCTCCTTTGAATGGTCGGAATCCTGATTCTCCAACGCGAATCTCTACATTCCTACATTGTAGGAGGCTGCACCATCTTCTGCGTTTGGGTGAAGGCAAAAAGACAAAGACATCCACTAAAAAGAAAATCCAGAAGCAGAGAGCAACAGCAGTCGCGATGATTACATAGATTCCCATTGCCATTTGGATCGTCTCTACAACAGACACCAGTTCCGAGGATGTTTGAGTGCGTTCCTATGGAAGTACTTCCCTGGGTACAATCCCAACTTTCTTGGATGTGTTACCAACTTCTCCTATCCAGATTGGTTGCAGGCCAACAAATCCCAGTTCTGGGAGATCCTGCAGTCCAAGCGAGTGTACGGTACCATCGGTTGGCATCCGTCAAAGGCAAAACAGCTTGATGAGCAAACCTTCAGCTGGATCAAGGACCTGGCTAGCTCTCCTATGATCAGAGCCATCGGTGATATTGGTTTGGACTACCATCGGAGGTTGTCTGAAGAGGCAAAGCGCAACCAACGGATGGCCTTCAAAAGGATGATCCTGCTTGCTGTGGAGCTCAGCAAGCCTGTGGTTATCCACTGTGGGGATGCTGAGGAAGATCTCTTCACAGTGCTGCGCTGGTTCTTGCCCAGGGAATGGAAGGTCAACTTTCATTGCATGTCGGAGAAGTGTGGTATATTTACGCTAGCACTACGTCACCGGCGTGGTGGCGCGGGTCTCGTAGATCTCACCCCCTGTGAGATCCTAAGAGACCTGGGTGATATAAATAGGATACTCCCGCCGTTGTCAAAGGACACTTCTTGACTATCACTGGTATTGAATGCTACTACGCAGTTTCATAGTCATCCTTCCACCCACGTATCCTTCGCCCGGGCGTTCAGGAGCTGGAGTGACGGCTGATTAGGTGAGTGTTCACGTTTTTATGTATCTCTTTATTTCATAATACATGTTCTCTTAGTCTGTCTGTAGGGTTTCTTCTGCCAATCATGACACGGTCACGACTCGTCATGATTGATCCTAGAAATCCCACAATGGCGCAGTCGGCAGGATTCGAACCTGCGCGGGCAAAGCCCAATAGATTTCCCCATATAATAAGGGGGATTTAGTCCTTAAAAAGGACCAGTCCGTTAAAGTTGGTCTGAGTAATAAACTGAGGTCCCCATATAAAGGACCTTATTTGGTAGTTAAGGCTAGACATCCTTTATATAGGATTCAGGATCGTAAACGAGAGTTTACGATTCATCATGATCAACTAATTCCTTACCGAACTGAAAATATTCCAGTTTGGATGAGGAGGAAAAGACATGATCTTTTCCTAGATAAAAAAATTTCGGAACTTCCGGAATCTGAATTTATTGTTTCGTTAGATGCAGAACTCCGATTTGGTTACTGAACCTTCTCTGGTTTCTACGTGTCCTGAAAAATTATTTGAGGACTCTGAGAAGCTTGAGGGGGAGGAAAGTATGCTAGATCGCGATTTTCCTGAGGAAAAGAAATCTCCTTGTGGGAAGTGTTCTAAGGAGGTTTATGATGATGATGATGCAGTTTGTTGCGATTCATGTAGCAAATGGTATCATTGTCAATGTATACCTATAACGAAAAAACAATTCAGTGAATTAGTCAATAATTCGCATAAGTCTTGGTCATGTTCTTCTTGCATTGAACAAGATTTGGTGTTAGATTTAGTGGACTTGTCTTTTCTCTTTCAGGAACAGGTAAGCCTCACAAATACTAAACAATCTAATGGCACAAGTAAACCAAAGCGGAAATGCATGGTTCAAAGATTTTAGTTTAGTCTTGAAATCTAACTTAGTGCTTTATTCTTGTTCTCACTTTCAGATGCCAAAAGGGAAACGCAAGGGGGGGGGGGGGGGGGGGGGTGGGGGGTGGGAAAAAGAAAAGTAATGATTCTACAGACAGTTCGGCAGAGTCATCCATTATGGATGACTCAAGTGGCTCAACTTCAGCCGACGGTTTGTCACATCAGTTAACCCAAATCTCGGTTTCGAAACCGGTGATTGTAGAGGAAGACACTACCATACAAGTTGTCTCCTCTATCACCGGTTCGGAAACTAATACCACTACAGAGGAAAAGGTTGCGCCTGTGGTGTGTGTTCCCTCCGCTGGTGATGTGGAGACCTCTCTGGTCTCCTCTATTCCTAGCGAAGGGAGTACGGCTACAGGAGCACCTGTTCTCTCCTTTGCCTCTGGGAGTTACGGAGGAGGCTTGCCTCCGCTCCCTTGTCTTGGGCTGACCCCCTTGGCAGGGAGCAGTGGGGCTGAGCACCCTCTTCCGGGGCTCCCAGGCATTCCATCTGGGGGGTAACTGCCTCCGCTTTCTACGTCGGAGGTTGGTGCCCCCACAGTCTCTACTTGCATGGCTTCTCCCGAAGCTATGGATGTAGGGATATCGGTGGTTTCAGAGGACCAACTACTTGGTCCCTCTGAACCCTCTGATCTGGAGGTGGATGGAAGCGCCGAAAGGTTGCTTCTGTCCCCTCCTCGGGAGGATTCTGTTCTAAGTGAACAGGATTCTTCCATGGTTAGGAGTTCCTCCGAAACGAGAAACTCCACACAAGACGGTAGCCATCCTATAATGGAGAGCTCTGTTGAGTGTGGTAGTGCCTTGTTAAAGAGGAACTCTGCGCCGCAAAACCTTTCTTCGGCTTCGAGGAGCTCTTTGTCCGATGGGTTCACCCTTGTCCAGGGAGGATCTAATCGGCGGAGTAGTTCCTCTAAGCAGGAGAAATCTGGGGTCGCTTCTTCTTGTCATACCTCTACTCCAATTCCGAGTTCCTTCCCCTCAAAGGCGGCAAGGAAGAGGTACAACCAGAAGATGCGGCTTCGGGGTACGCCTGAGACTGTGGTTCATCTAGGACCTGCTTTTGTTCTAAAAGAGCAAAAGTCCGGTGCGGCTTCAGGTCCTAAGGGAGTCCAGTCAGACAAAAAGTCTACGACTGGCCCCAAACCTTTCGGCCAGGGGGCCCGCCCGAAAACTTCGGGTGGTCCCCGCTCATACGCTTCAACCGTGGCTCCTGGTACCAGTAAAGGTACTAAGAGGGCAGCCCCCACTGCTCCTGCTGTTCCAGCAAAGCGTGGACGTGCTTGTCCTCTTTGTCCTCTAACTGGTCCGGAGCATACCTTCAGGCATCACATGATGCTCCGGCATCTCCTGTGGTTCTTAAATCCGCTACAGGTGTGCTGGAAGTGCCGTATCTATGTCTCCGAAGACATGGATACGCACCTAAGGCACCACCAGAAGAGTGGCCAGACCTACAAACAGGTCACAATGACCTGGGGTAGGCTGGTGTATGGGGCGTTGCATTTTCTAGCGCATATCTTGAAATGTGACTCCCTAGAGCAGCTCTTTGTGTTAATACACGAAGAGGCGCTCTACACAACTGAGTCAGTATCTGCATCTGACTGGTTCTCCGAAGCGGAGCAACAGCAGATGAAATCAGTGGAGTTTATCCTTGCAAAGAAAACTCCACTGAGACCCATGTGGTATCGGTGTTCGCCTCCTAACCGAGTGCTGGCACTGATCCACTGGGAAGTTCTGGCTCAGATCCTCACTCTGCTGTCACCGGCACATAGAGAGGCCTTCCGCATGTGGCACCAGCCCATGAATCTCAGTGGTACTCTGTTCGCTGAGCCGCTTCCTGAAGCGACTGAGGAGCCGAGTGCCATTGAATTTGTGGACTCCCACATGCATCTGGACTTATTGCTCCAGAGAACCATAGCGGCTTCTCTGGATCAATTAGCCCAGCGGTTCCACCGGGATGACTGGTCGGTGACCAAAATGGTTGCTAACTATGTCTTCCGGGACCACTGGGACCATATTAAGTCGCACCATGACGGTGATACCCAGGGTAGAGTGGCGTTAACGGTGGGGATACACCCAAAAGCGATGTTGTCTTCACCAAGCCTATCTGTCCTGGCTCATCGTCTAAGGTCTCTCCTAGTCCAGGACAAAGTCGTTGGACTAGGGGAGATTGAGTACGACTTGTCACAAGCTTGCGACTGTGGTACCAATGGGGGACCACAGTGCAACTGTGATTATTTCAGGTGCAGTGCGCAGGACCATTTCTTGCATTTGGTCCTGCCCTGGGTCCAGGAGTTGAAGAAAGTTCTGGTCCTTCATTGTCGTGACCACGACAATGGGGACCGAGCATCAGTGCGGATGCTACACTTTCTTAAGACAAATGGATACCAGCACCTGCCCATCCACCGTCACGGTTTCATCGGAAGCACTGATGAAATAAGCCAGTGGATAGAGGTGTTCCCAAAAGTTATGTTTGGGATCACTGCCAAGTCCATAAATAAGGAATGGCAATGCCGGTCTGTGCGGCAAATTCCAGAAGATCGCTTCCTTCTGGAATCTGATTCACCAGTTCTACCGGTGTACGGCAAATCAGGTCTCGGTACCTCTTGGTCGTATTTCGATACGGCTAAAGAGATAGCTAACATCAGAGATGTTAAGCTATCCGATCTTGTTCGTACTTGCAACGCAAACACTGCATGATTGTATCGTTTGTAAGTTTTTACTTAGAAACGATACAATGAATGATTCCTCAGTGGTTTGCTAGAAACTTCCTAAAAGGAATGTGCCTGGCATCCACAAAGAGGAATCATCAATTATATTTATTTCATGTTTTCCTATTGCTTTCTTATCTTTCTAATCATATTTCTTTGATTACTTTGAATGTTAATTTAAATCTCTATGGTTTAATTTCTTATACATTACTTTCTCTTATAAGATCCTATTTCTTTAGTATTTTAACTATTAAGTTGTATTTCTTTAAGTTCATTTTTATTCCTGTTATTTTATATAATATCCTATAAAATTCTCATATATCACACTTCACTATAGTTGTGTGATTTCTTTTGGAATCATTGATTTCATCCCCTTGATATATTATATTATCAAATATATATATCTCTCTCCTTTTAATAAAAGGGGGAAAGTGTGGTATATTCACGCTAGCACTACGTCACCGGCGTGGTGGCGCGGGTCTCGTAGATCTCACTAGATATAAATAGGATACTCCCGCCGTTGTCAAAGGACACTTCTTGACTATCACTGGTATTGAATGCTACTACGCAGTTTCATAGTCATCCTTCCACCCACGTATCCTTCGCCCGGGCGTTCAGGAGCTGGAGTGACGGCTGATTAGGTGAGTGTTCACGTTTTTATGTATATCTTTATTTCATAATATATGTTCTCTTGGTCTGTCTGTAGGGTTTCTTGTGCCAATCATGACACGGTCACGACTCGTCATGATTGATGCTAGAAATCCCACAGAAGTGGGTCGTTGCGAAAAGGTGGTTGCATCTTTTCCCCAATTCCTATGTGGGGTTAACACCAATGATCTCATGGCCATACAACTGGAAAACAAGAAACACCGCCAATGAAATCTCATTGAACCGCCTACTTTTGGAAACGGATGCGCCGTATTTCAAACAGCTCAAGGGAACAAAAGCCAACAGTGAACCGACAATGGCCATTGGGGTTGCAGAGGAAGTGACCCGGCTAAAGCACATTCCTTTAAGGGATGTGCTTTGCCACACAAGAAGGAACGCAAGGGCCATGTATAATCTGGCCATGTAGCCTGATGTTGGTCAGGCATTGTAAATATGTAGACATTTTGTTGAAGAAAACTCTAAAAAAAAATACACCGGGGGGGGAATGTGGTGGATATAGCGCGCAGCCGCAGTGGCAGTGACCTTAACCCTCTCCCGCCGCTGCCTTTGTTCTGAACGGCACTTCGGCATAGCACCTTGGATATATCGAACCTGTCTTGTCCCTGGCTTCCTCCGTGCACCGTGTCGGCGTCATCGTGAGTAATTCACAACAAAATGATACCATCGGAACTTCCATTTCTTGCTCATATAAATCAGAGAGATATGTCCCTACTCTGACTTGAAATTTTCTTTCGGATAAAAAGTTTTGAATAAAAAGTGGTAAGTATTCCCTGAGATCCATATTATATTCATTATTCCATATTTCCAAGTGGTGTCATATGCCTTTTCAAGATCGAAAATCCACATGTTCCCCATTTAAAAATTCCTCTCTTACAAAAGTTTCAAAAACGCACAAGATGATCCATTGTGATTTGTATTTTCCAGAAGCCACTTTGGGCTTCAGTGATGAGTGAAGAAGATCCAAGAAACCAAAAGACGATCAATAGTAATTCTTTCCAAGGTCTTGCAGACACAGCTGGTCAAAGCTATTGGGCGGTAATAATTTGGATCTTTGTAGTCTTTTCCTGGCTTGGCACTGGGTATGATGGTGGTTATTCTCTCCAAGAAAGTGGAATCTCTCCAGTTTCCCAAATATTGTTAAAAACCTTTCAAAGGCACTGGAGAGAAGTCTTTGAAAAACACCTCCCCATTCAGGTATTGGCAATATCACTTGGTTGTGTTATTTTTTTTCCATTCTTCTTAAAATGTTTTATGGTAGGACCGCCCCTTACCCTTGATTTTACAGACCATGTCCGTGCATTTTTTCATTGAATATATAGTTTTTACTTTTGATACATATTCGTGCCAACTATTCTTTTTGCTGGCACGAATGACCTGTCCTCCTTTTACCTTTTATGCACGATACTCTTGTAAATTTGCATTTGTGGGAAACTTATAAAAGTCTAACAGATCGCTTTCGATCAGAGCCTTCAGATCCTAAGAGGACCAAGGAATGTTTTAGATGCAGGGTATCCATTGACAGATCCACATGCACATCGCCCTTCTTTTATAAGGCGAGCAGGGTGCCCACCAGCTTAGGGTTCCCCTGGGAGGTGCTAACTCCTATTGCACACCATAAGGTTTGCTTTTGTCAACAAAAAGTAACTTCTGTCTTGATAAATATAACTTTTGTACGTTGGATAAAAGTACTTTTGTCCAGACAAAATCAACGTTTGTCAGACAAAAGTAACTTTAGTCTGTTACACATGGTGTGATCATTCGCCAAGTGTAACATCTTAGAAGTCTGTCATAGTATCTCCCACTGATTATAGATGGCGTTATCTTTAGGCAGGTCAGTCCAATCTCCGGCACATCTATTCATTCTACCACAACTATATGACCTGTTTTGTCGAGCACGTTTGTGGTTAAATATCTCTGTAAAAAAAGGCTAGCAATAGTTCTGTGAACAATATATGGGAATATGTCGCTGCCTCAGATTATAGTAAAATTTGTGAAAAATAGCCATTAATTGCAAAATTTATCAGAAAAAATAGGTGGACCTACATTGGTGACATGCCGAGCTGCTATTTACAGTGACGTCACATTAAGAATGCAAAAGATTCCAAGGTTCCCTACAATAGCTGACCTAACATTAACTATCTTTTTTGACCTTGAGAAAGCATTGTAGTGAACAACTTACACTAGGTTGACTCTGCTATGCTTCATCTGTTGTCCAAGTTGGTCTCAAAGTTGCTATCATTGTTGCTATCTAAGTTGCTCTCTCTTTGTCCAGTTTAAGATCTCCTCAATTTTCCCTCCAAAACAATCCAATTGTCTGTGTGTCCCCAAACAATGTTCACAGTAAAAATCTCCTGTAACCTGATTGGTCAAAATGTGCATAATGAACATGGTGCTGAATTTCTACTTCCATAATGCACCTGATACAGTGTTCGTGTTCACCACGACACTCCCGGGCCACTTGACTTATAAATCCTTAAGTGTTTTCTGCAGCCAGCTACGGGCCTTCAAAGCAGCTCTTCTAATTGGCCGAGAGTTTCCAATTGTAGCTTCAGACACAGTTGATTCAGAATTTGAATTCTGAATTTCTTCATGATCAGAGTCAGAACACTCCAAAGGATAGAGTAGATTCAAGGGTCTGTTAAGTGTTCCTTTGGAGGGTAATCTCACAGTTGCTGCCCTACTTTCTCCATCTCTACTCTTGGTAAGTTTTGTGACTATTCCCATTCTCCAAGTACCACGTGGAAGTTTGTCATGAATAAGTACTACATCACCTTCTTTGGGACAAAATGGAGATTGTGTCTTGGCACTAGGTAGTTTGCTCTGGTGTCTTTCTCTAAGACTCAATAGGTAATCTCTTTGCCATAGATGCCAAAATCTATCCAAGTGCTTCATGCCTTTCTTCCACTTATCAAGTAGGTTTTTTGTAGAACTGGCATTCTGTGAGTATTCTGGATCATCAGGGTCTTCATCACATGTGAGTGGAGCACCAGTATACAGATTTAGTGACAGAAAGTGTCCAGGAGTGAGGGCAAAACTAGAATTGATATCCTCACTTACATATACCAGTGGTCGAGAGTTAAGCACTGCACTGATTTCAGTTAGTAATGTTTGAAGTTGATCATAGGTAAGTGTCAAGGATCCCAGTGACTTGCGCAGAGCTCTTTTCACTAATCCAACCATCCTCTCATAAAAGCCTCCCATCCATGGAGACAATTCAGTAATGAAGTTCCACTGTATTCCTGCATTGCTCACATATGACTGAACCTCATCATCACACTGCATCTCATTCCAGGCTTGCTGAAGAGTATTCTTGGCAAGTTTGAACTGTCTGGCATTGTCTGAAGTAATGCTTGTGGGAGCACCGCGTTGAGCTATGAATCTCCGTAGACACATCAGAAACTGTTCACATGACATATCTCTAATGACCTCAAGGTGTACCGCACGCACCACCATGCATGTAAAAAGACACACCCATACCTTTGTACTTTCCTCCATACCCACATCTTTTATGTAGAGTGGTCCAAAGTAATCCAAACCAGTGAAAGCGAAAGGACTTGCACAATTCACTCTTTCTTCTGGTAGAGGCGGCATTTTCGGCATCCTATAGGGACCACCTTCCCATCTTCGACATATGGAACATCCGCGTAGGACCCTCCCAACAGCCAAACGTCCTTGTGGCACCCAGTAATATAGGCGAAGTTGAGATAAAGTATGGGATACTCCACTGTGTAGTAGTTTTCTGTGCGTGCTAGTAATGACTAGTTCAGTGTAGTGAGAACTCTTAGGAAGTAATACTGGGAATCTTGCTGCCTCACTGATTCCAGCATATGAAAGTCTTCCAGTACATCTCATAAGTCCTCGGTCATCCATTTTCAGGCCTAATTGTTGCACCAAGTTGCACTTACCGCCATGTCGTATGGCCTCTTTTGCATCAGGAAAATGGTGATCCTGTACAAACAGGTCCCATATTAGACGAGCTTTGGTCAATTCCTCGGCAGTCAGTTGACCTGCAATGGTACTCTGTTTGCGAAGTCTGTCAATGAATCTTATGCACCATGCTGTCACTCTGAGAAGCTTTGCCAATGATGAATACTTTGAATCATCTATTCCGAATGGTCCATTTACAGAAGTTTCAGCTACTGCAAGTCCAGCTTCATAAAATGTTTTGCCCTGCTTTGACTCAGATTCTATGGCTTCAAGGGTCTCCTTGGTTATCTCGTCAACATTCCATGTTGGCCAATCGTTGTCTACAAGCCATTCTGGGCCATTCCACCACAAAGTGTTGTGACTCAGTGTTTGAACTTTGACTCCTCTAGTTGGAAGGTCAGCAGGGTTATCTTCTGAACTGATGTACCTAAAGTTTATATCATGTGACTTGATTTCCTGAATCCTGTTTCTCACAAAAACTGATAGTACTTTCTCAGAGAGGATCCATTTCAATACACACTGAGAGTCTGACCACAGAGTGCGTCTAGAAATGTTAAGCTTCAGTTCGTTCTCAACAAATGCCAAGCACCTCACGCCAATCAAAACAGCCATTAGTTCCAACCTAGGAATAGTCATCCCCTTATTCGGAGCAAGTCTGACCTTGGAGAAAACTAAATGCACTTGCACAGTTTCTGCCAGTATGAGTAAGTAGATCACAGCAGCATATACTCTCTTTGAGGCATCTGTAAAGCACAGCAATTCATACTGTGCACTTTGATTTCTTGCACCAATATACCTTGGAATTTCAATCTTTTGCACTGCTTGTAGTCCATTGCTGATTTCATTCCAAATACGCTGGTCATCAGGTGAGAGTTGATCATCCCAATCTAATTTCTTCATCCATAGTTCTTGCACAAATATTTTGGCAGAGACAGTAACAGGAGTGACTAGTCCTAATGGGTCATATACTTGACACATCATATGAAGTACTTCACGTTTAGTTTTAGCTGGTGAGATGACTGTACTTTGTGTTGACAGTGTGTCTTGAGTGCTATTCCAAGTAAGTCCAAGAACCTTGGTAGTTTTGCCGCATACTCTATCTCTTTCTGGAATAGAGTTTAAAAACTCTTCAGAATTTGAGTTCCATTCACGTAAGTTCATTGCTGCTTCACTAAATATGGATTTGCTCTCTTTGTAGAACTCAAGTGCTTGATCAGAGTTATCACAACCTGAAATGACATTGTCCACATACAGGCTTTCTCTGAGTTTCATTGCTGTATCACTGCCATTGGTACTCAAGTGGTGATCGATTGTTCCAGCTAACATGAATGGACTCGAAATGACTCCAAAAGGCACTCTGCAAAATCTGTAGATCTGAATGTTTTTATCTAGCTCCTTCTTGGTAGGATCTATTAACCATAGAAACCTTGTAACATCTCTGTCCTTGGGCTGGAGACCGACTTGCAAAAATGCCTTCTCTATGTCAGCTATTACAGCAAATCTGCTAAGTCGGAATCTCAACAGTAAGCCACACAAATCTTTCAGAATCACTGGTCCCCTATATAGACACTCATTGAGGCTTGCGTTGTGTTGTCTAGTTTTTGCAGACGCATCATAAACAATTCTTACTTTGGTAGTAGCTTTGGTAGGTGTGACCACAGGATGATGTGGGATGTAATGCTTCTTTCCTTCACCACTTTCATTCACCCTTTCAATCACACCCTTTTCCATCTGATCCTGTATGATAGCATCATATTTCTGTAGGAGGTCTGGAGACTTCTGTAATTTGTGTACTAGAGATCTAAGGCGACCAGCTGCAAGTTCATAGTTTTCAGGTAAGTATAAATCATCCTTCCAAGGCCAAGTTACCCAATATCTTCCATTTCCATATTGAAGTGTTTCCTGGAATTTCTCAAGAGCTTTATTGTCATCTGAATCCATATAAGAGTCTTTTATGCCAATACTCTCTAAGTCCCAGAGTTCCTCTAAGGATGGTTTTAAGAGCAATGACGGGTCAGGAGCTGTGAAACAATCACTATCAGCAGTTGTCATCTGGGAAAAGGTAAGTATCAGTAGAGTAGGGACTGCAGTCTCTGAAGTAGGTGAGTTCACAGGTGCTCTTCCAGTGAGTATCCATCCAAGTTTGGAACCAAGAAGAAATAATCCTGATTTCAGTTGTACCCTATATGGTTCTATTATGTCCAGGTAATAGTCATTACCCAAGAGCATATCAATGTTAGTATGTTCCCTTTCAGTTGGCATAGTGTCAGCCAAGTCAAAACTTTTCATAAGATGACTTTCAAAAATGTTTGTATCTAAAGGCATTCTCTGAATCCCACCAGTAATCTTTGGTACAACATTAACTGTCATCATGAGTTGGGTACCATCCTTCAAGGGCAGGGCAATAGTAGTTGTTGGAGTTTTCATGGTCACTGGGGATTGACATCCAAAAGTTACTAAAGATATCTCTTGCTCCTCCCCTAGTTCAAGTCCAAGTTTATTTGCAAGTTCAACTGTGATATAGGAGCGATAACTTCCAGAATCCAACAAAATCTGAGTTTGCTGTGTTGTCTGGTTGTTCGGGTTTTTAACTGAAGTCTTTGCAGTTTGCATCAGAACCATTTGCTCAGAAGCTAGTAATGATCCCTGATTACCAGTTTCTGAATGATGTGCAAGATTTGAGCTTTCGGTCATAGTTGAGAATTTCTTAGGGCACAAGCTCCTGTGATGATTTTTTTTCTGATTGCAATAGTAACATGGCCTGTCACTAGTACAATCCTTCACCATGTGTCCTCTGTCTAAACAAACATAGCACCGTCCCTTGATCTTGTCTTTTCTGGTCTCCATTGTAGAAAAATCTTTGCATTCATCTGACCAGTGATCTTTGTTACAAAACACACACGTGTTGGAAAACCTCCTATCTGTCTGTTTGGGTCCAGCTAACAATGCTTCTGCTGATGTCTTTGTTTGAGGTTTTGAGACTTTCAAAAAATTGTCACTGTAATTATTCTGAGTGTCAGTTGATTCACTAGTGCTTGATTGACTGTAAGCCTTCTCTTGGGCAAAAATATAATGTCCAAGTTGTTCCCGTAATGAAGTAACTGTCCACCTCTCATGATGAGGTTTGTCCATTTCAAGTTGTACAACTACTTCCCTGGGTAGTTTGGAGTGAATCATAGAAATGAAAACTGGTGATGAAACATCCTGGCCCAATGCTTCTAGGCTCCTAAAGTGTTTTTCCAGTTCATCACAAAGTTTTCTCAGTGCCTGTGTTGAATGACTTGTGGGGATTTGAACATTCATTAATCCCCTGTAGTGTGCGCTGATCACATCCTGTTCGTCTCCAAATCTCTCTTTCAATATTCTAACTGCAACTGTATAGTTTCCATTATTCAATGAAAGACCATCAACAGCTTTCAATGCATCTCCTTGCAATTTACTTTTCAAGTAAGTGAACTTTTCTACTGCTGCCAATTTCCTGTTACTATCCACACAAACTTCAAAGGCATCCCAAAAATCTCTAAACTTCAGTATATTTCCATCAAAATGAGGAATTTCTAGTTTTGGAAGTTTAACTGATCCATGAGCTGAAGTTTCTCCATGCTTTTCCTGTGCTGTTGTTACTAATTGATGCATTAATTTGGTCTGAACTGCCAAAAGTTCCTCAAGTTTACTATCTCTCTGTCCTGTATTACTGTTTTGCTCCTTAAGAAATTGCTCATATCCAGTTAATTCACAGTGAGCTTCAATCACTTCACATAAGAAGTCAGCATGTTTTTCATTTTCATCAGTCATTTTTTCCTTCTCCTCCTCATTTTCAATATCTTCTGTAATTGCAGTAAGTTTTTCACAAGTAGATTCATACTTTTCTTTGTACTGTTGAAATTTCACCAAAGATGTAGACACCCTTCTTAGTAATGAATCTATTCCATCCACCTTGAAATCTCTCTCCTGCAAATCCTTTGCATTATTAAGTTCCTTCCCTAGAAGGTTACAAAATCTTGTCCTAATTCCTTTTAAGTGTGGCAATGACATGTTGATCAAATGTCTAAGTTCAAGAACAAAGAAGTTTCACTAAGTTGTCCAAAATTCACCTTGAAGTATCCATCAAAGTCCAATTAGTAAGTAATCCACAGCAGAACCAATGCAATAATCCATAGTGTAGAGTCCAAGTGTCCCTTATTGGGCGCCATGTAGTGAACAACTTACACTAGGTTGACTCTGCTATGCTTCATCTGTTGTCCAAGTTGGTCTCAAAGTTGCTATCATTGTTGCTATCTAAGTTGCTCTCTCTTTGTCCAGTTTAAGATCTCCTCAATTTTCCCTCCAAAACAATCCAATTGTCTGTGTGTCCCCAAACAATGTTCACAGTAAAAATCTCCTGTAACCTGATTGGTCAAAATGTGCATAATGAACATGGTGCTGAATTTCTACTTCCATAATGCACCTGATACAGTGTTCGTGTTCACCACGACAAGCATATGACACCACATCGAAATGTGGTACCATGAATGATTTACATAATATGGACCATTAGTGGACATTTACCACTTTTTATACAAAACAAAACGCTCTGATTTTCAAACATCCCCACCTCCCCTCTACGAATGATATTTGTTAACACCAACCAATGTTGATTCTTTGAAAATTTGATGTGGACCACTGTATCCCATGTTTCATTTTCATCTTTTGCCCTACCTACAATGAATTGGCACTTCTGGTTGCCAAAAGCATTGTGTTTTTTTTATTTTGGAACTATGAAATTAAAACAGATGTAAGCATTATGTTCTTACATTTGTTCTCTGTTAGATTCAGTAAAAAACAAGTTGGTTTAATTTACAATTTTTTGGTGAGGTGCCTCTCGGGTTGTCTCCAAAGACAAAAAAAAACTCAATATGGCTTCAGGGCAAAGAGGTGAAGCCAATATTTCCAAAGATATTTCCAGAGATCAGCTGTTGCCGATCTAAAAAAATGAAATGATTAATAATTGACTCGGCACTTACCATTTACCTGCATGCAAACAGTAAAATCTGAAGTGACACACCTGTTGCCCCATTTCTGGTCTGGATATGCTGCTCTAGAAAAACAGCCTGTTGCATGCAATCTCGAGCACTAAAGTGATATTTATTATAAGGGGTCTCGCATGGTCCGTGTAGTGTGTATATCCCTGCAGTTAATAGTAGTAACCCCACCTTCCCAACCATTTTTTTTTCTCTTAGAAACCCCACCACCAATGATTATAGTTTAGGTCTGGCCACCAGGGCCTGATATTATAAAGGTGGTTTAGCAGTGGTTTAAGCTAACCCACAGAATAACCTCCATTTAACCCACTGTTGAGGTGCATAACGGAGGTGCAAGCAAAACAGTGGGTTGTCGTTACCCTAGGTATAGAGGACAGATTGCGAGAAGGTGGGTTAGCCTAAACGGTGGGGTAAATGCGGCCAAATCAACCGCTTTCACTAAACCTCCTAAGGGGTAGGTTTAGTGAGTAGTTTAGTGACTCACTCACCATGAAACAGCCATTGCAACCATTTTGTTCGAGGGATAACACACAATTATTGACATTTAAATCCTGGAAATGATTTATTTATCTATGAATGCATTTTTTAGTGCACACCAAACAAAACCTCAGTATATATGGTAACAAGAGGCATATACGCCATCAACAAATGTTAACTCTTTAAATACATAAGTAAAATGAAGAATATAATAAAATAAGTACCATTTTAGTGCAGGCTTCTGCTTGAATGCTCTAAATTATGAAAATACAATGATCTTATCAAAACAATCACAAGAATCACAACAATATAGAGATCTGAACTTACATAGGTGGTAACTTCAAAATATACCTCATGTTAGTTAAAATGAACATTTCTAAGATAACACTTGTTTCAGACATGAAAATTAGAATAAAACAATGGATTAGTTAACATAACTTGTTCATGAGAAATTGAGCTTAATGTGTACCACCTAAATTACTTAGGATGATACTAGACTAGAAAATTCTTCCCAAACAAAGATTAATCTGTTTTCACCTATTCTGCTAATGCTGATTGGTAAATGTATGTATGAAGTTTATTGACTGTATCAGCATGATAAAACACCACAGATACAACATAAATAATAAGAGATCTAAGGAAAGAGAACAATGTCTCATCTGATATAGATATGGATATGGATGCTACCAATAAGATCACGCCTCAGTTTAAACATACAGAGATGGACATCTCTAAGATTAAATCATATCATAGGGACAGCAAAGATACAAATCTTGTATCTAATAAAGAGGAAGGTCAGAGCAGACTTAACAAAGTTAAAAGGAAACTAAACGCAAACGACTCAATAGACTCAACAGAATGCACAGACACAAATGTGTCTAATCAATCAGATCTTAACTTAAACAGCAAAGACTTGAACAAGTCTAAAAGTCTTACACCAATTAAAAGGAAAAGAGCAGCCGAATTCTTTGATAGTGACATGGAAGCATCCGATCCTAGTGACAACAGTGATGATAATAGTGATGACCCAGACCACAATATGGTGGCCCATGGAGTGAGCAAGGGCATAAAGAAACTTAGAATGAGTGCTGAAAGAAAACCTCTGGACACTCTGGGGATCTCGAAGGAAGATGTAGATCAAGGTATCAACCAAATCCTGACAAACATAGAAAGTGGTTTAAATCTAGAACAAAATGCCTCTCAGTCACAAATCTGCCTAAGGAAATGTTTGGTATGCGGGATAGAATCAAAAAACATGAAAAGACATACAATCTTCGAGCATCTTACTGATATATGGTGGGGGGTGCAGGGGGAAAGCACTTGCTGGCTCTGCCAGCAGTATCATACATACCAAGACATAAGGTACTGCGAGGGCTACTACGTACCACAAAGAGACTACAAGAACCTAGTTTGTAGACATGCTGAATTTTTCAGCTTCGTTAAAGATAACTTGGAATGTGAAACTGATCAGGATCTTCTGGACATTATTGTGCGAGAAGGCCTATGTAATAAAAGCATCTCAAATTTTTCCACAAATGAGCTAGAATTCATGCGGCATATAGACAGAGCCAAAGGCTTGCCCACGAATCATATGTATAGAGCTCAGTTCCCAACAAGAACAACTGAGTTACTCCATTGGAGGACTCTATCATCTCTCATGAATTTTAGCAATATGAGAGGTTGCATCACTAGCAACACCATAACACAAAGACCTCTAAGGTTCATAGACACCAACTGCAATGTACTTGAATTGTACAAGCTCTACAATTATAAAGGTGTACTAGCAATGTTCCCTATCCTTTTAAACACTGGCACATCAAATTACCTGTACAAAGTTATTACAGAAGTTACAGACCCGCAAATTCTGTTCAGTCCATGGTCAAACTTGTTATTTCTGGACAGGGATATTAAAATCTCACTAGGACTTCATCCTAGAATGGCATTGAGATGCACCACAATGTATATCAAAGAGGTTGAAAACCTGGTCTATGATGGATCTGTGGTGGCCATTGGCGGGGTAGGCCTGGACAACAGCTTTCCAGTCCCACTAGAAAACCAAGTCTCAGTCTTCGTCAGTTTCCTGAAAATTGCAGCCAAGTATCAAAAAACTCTGAGGTTGATATGTATTGGCACCCATCAGTTGTGCATGCATCTGATGGAACAACACTTGCCTTCGTGGCACATTATCCATTACCTAAATTTCAATGGATCAATTGATGAGGCCAGGGATTTTTTGGGAACTTTCACAAATGGGTTCTTGGGAGTCTCACTCACCAGTGTGGGAAATAGTAGCTCGGCAGATGCAATGATAAGGAATCTCCCCATTGAGAGAATAGTGCCCGCATCTAACTCACCCTGCACCCTTCCAAACAGAGCACAGGTAACCCTGCCAACTGATGTGGGCGAGGTGATTCACAAGATATCCCTCATTAAAAATCTCAGCCTACAAGATGTTGCACGCCAATTCCGAACTAACACAAGCTATCTCTATGGCATCTAAACAAAAACCCGGATGCTTCTAACCAATCTCATCTTGAACTAATCAAGACTCAGGGTTAGATAATAAGGAGCGAAATTCTTTGTGCAAAACAAACACACTCCTACCTTCATATCTGGTATATGATAAATACTGTAGGGTTACCCAAGTGTTTACTGTCAATCACAGTTATTCTTATATATAATAAGTGTTTTAAATAAAAAAAAAACAAAAAACAAAACTGTAATTGTTTGGAATGTTTTGAAAAATATATCCAAATTACAATGGACTAGTATGGTGTACTATGTCCTTATTTTATTTCTTGTCTTGTTACAGAGTTAAAAACTCTTATTGTACCTAGCGGGCAGCTAGGCTAAGCAATACACTCATTTCTTATTTCTTTTAATTTAAAGTTAAGGGTATTTGACAGTCAAACTCATATTTCTCTGTATAAGCTCTCACCCCATCACCATAAGTTCTGGTGCAGAGAGCGCTTTTGTATATATGTTGTATATTCCATTTTGTTTATTCATGTTTTGTTGCCATGTGTGCCATTATATTTATAATAATTTATTCAAAGACAGCTACAGTTGTGTCTGTATTAATGCTTGCCCAACTCTAGATGAGTGATGGCAAATACTTATCTATATTATCCTCCAATGTTAGGGGGCTGCGAGATGCGAACAAGAGGGGAGATATGTGGTTATATTACAAAAACATGAATGCAGATATAATCTGCTTGCAAGAGACCCATCTAGTTGCCTCAGACTTACACACTATCACCCTTGAATGGAATGTTGATTTTTTTTTGAGTAATAGTTCCACAAACTCAAAAGGGGTGGCGATAATTTTAAACAATACATTCGAGAGAGAAGTCATTCAGGAATATCATGATAAAGAAGGCAGGTTTATTTTAATCATAATAGAAATAATAGACCTAGCACCTATTTTAATTGCTAACATATATGGCCCAAATAAAGATGACCCTTCATGGTATAAAAAATTATTCACCAAAATAGATGAATATAACATAGATCATGTCATACTATGTGGTGATTGGAACACCACATTAAATAATATAGATTCCTATAATTATAATATGCAAAGAAATTTAGGTTCAAGAAATGCTATAAATAACTACATCAAAATTAATGATTATATAGATATATGGAGAACACAACATAAAGATAGCAGAAGGTTCACTTGGGGTAGTAAAAAACCCTTTAAAAGATCACGTCTAGATTATTTCCTAATTTCAGATAATATAATGGCATTTGCACCTAAGTCAGAAATCTGTAACGCATATCGAAGCGATCATAACATAATTAAACTAAACATTAAAATAAGCTTAAACTCAAGAGGCAGAGGCTACTGGAAATTTAATAATAAACTTTTACAATCTCAAGAATATATAGAAATAATTAAAAAAACAATAAATCTAGCTAAATTAACTTATGCCCTACCAGAATATACAGAGGAATTTGTTAAACAAGACAATGGACTAAATATGGAAATAACAATACCAATACATCTATTTATTAATACTCTTTTCTGTCAGATTAGGGGAGAGACCATAAAATTTTCTAAAAGACAATCAAGAATTTTAAAAGATGAAGAAAATAAACTTATTGCTAAAATAACTGATCTAGAGAATAAGATAGATAAAAATAATACAAACTCTGAGATAAATAAGTTAGAAGAACTTAATATTAAACTTGAAGAATTAAGAAACAATAGACTTAAAGGCCATCAAATTCGTTCAAGATATCAGCACTATAAAGAATGGGAAAAACCCTCTAAATATTTTTTAAATCTAGAAAAAAAAAACTACTTAAATAAAAATATAACTGAACTAATTGATAACAATAAAAAAATAATTAATGATCCTAAAAAAATTCTTAAGGAACAAGCTTTATTTTATAGAGACTTATTCAGCACTAAAAATACAAATATTAAAGATAATACTAGATATATGCATTTGCTTGATAACCTGCCTTCAATATCCAACACCTCCAAACTTTCCTTAGAACAAGAAATCTCTCTCGAGGAACTTGAAGAAATTATTAAAACGAGCAAAAACAACAAAGCCCCAGGGCCGGACGGATTCTCCAACGAGTTTTTTAAAGTTTTTATAGATGAATTAAAACACTGGATTTTAAAACTCTACAAAGAATCTATTCATCTTAAAAGGTTACCAGATACAATCTTGGAAGGAATAATAACATGCATTCCTAAAACAGGAAAAGAGCGAAACTCGTTGAAAAATTGGAGGCCATTAACTATGCTTAACTCTGTATATAAATTTTTTTCTTCTATATTATCAAAAAGAATAAAAGACACTTTGAAACAAATTATTAACCCGGATCAGACCGGTTTTATATCCGAACGCTTCATTGGAGAAAACTCAAGACTACTTTTTGACACCCTATGTTATTGTGAAGATAATAACATACCTGGGATGCTTGTTATAATAGATTACGCCAAAGCATTCGACACAATCGAATGGAATTTTATTAATTACTGCCTAGATATTTTTGGTTTTGGTGACTTTATTAAAGAATCTGTCAAACTATTGCAATTTTCCTCTTTTTCTCGGGTTGAACAGAATGGCCACTTGTCAGAAAAAATTCACCTCACAAGAGGCTGTAGACAGGGTGACCCCATATCTCCTTACTTGTTCGTCATCTGTGCAGAGGTACTATCACACGTTATACGTGAGTGTAAAGATGTTAAAGGTATTACAATTGGTGATACTGAAATTAAGCTATCTCAGTATGCCGATGACACCACTCTCTTATTGAATGGTGACAAAAACTCTTTGGAAATGGTCATTGACATACTGAGATGGTTTAATAGAATGTCAGGCTTAGGGATTAACAAAGATAAAACCAAGGTGGTTAAGATCGGGGCTTTACGGGACAGGCGGATACAATGGGAAGGCAATTTTGGTCTAGAATGGACACACACTTTTGTTGTCCTTGGGATTCAATATGACGTAAAATTCTTAAAGGAAACAACAAGAATTAATATTGAATCAAAAATTAATGACATTAAAAAACTAATAAGAACATGGAGCAGCAGACTCCTAACTCCATATGGGAAAGTTGCCATAGTAAAATCTCTTTTACTTTCTAAAATCACCCACATCCTCCTGTCCCTGCCTAGCCCTGAGCCTGATATTTTGAAAACTATAGATAATCTTTTTCTTGCTTTTATTTGGAATAAAAAACCAGCCAAGTTCAGCAAAAAAATTCTTGAAGCCGAAATTTACAATGGAGGTTTAAAGCTCCATAATTTAGCTTTATTTGATCAAGCCCTTAAACTGGGCTGGTTAAAACGGTATTTGAAATCAAAGGGAAAATGGAGGATATATGTTGATCTCACAGACTTTCATGACATCTACAAATATGGTATTGACTTCACAATAAGAGAGATTGAAATCGCTCAAGTGCCATTTTGGAGAGATGTTTTATTGAGCCTTAAAAGATTATGGCGCAGTAATGTGGTATGTGAGATTAGCAATATCCTACTTACTCCATTATGGTATAATGATACCCTTAGATTTCCAATAAAACCTGGCTGGTTAGATAAAGGAATATCCATTATTGCTGATTTATTGTGTAATGATTGTACCTTTTTATCACTTGAAGATTTTCAGTTAACTTATAACATTAAAACAAATTTTTTGGAATATGGTGGTTTTATCAAAACTTTAAAGTATTATTTAGATAATAATGACATTCCAAATACTCCACCAGTGCGTCCAGTTAATAGCATACTGAACAACATTTTACATCGAGACTCCAAGGGCGTTTCAAATCTATATAAATCTATGCATCCGAGTGATAAAAACATTATAATCAACCTGTGCCAAAAATGGCACGAAAAGGGCGATTTTACTTTTTCAATTCATGATGTTACAAGATCATTTACTGTTACTCATTCACTTGTAGATGACATTTATTTAAGATATATTCAGTTTAGAACCTTACATTACCGATTTTTCACTAATGACATATTAGAAAAGATTAAACTAAAAGACAGTAATATTTGTTCAATGTGTAAAGTATCAAAAGATAGCAACTTCCATATGCTGATAGAATGTCAATGTGCACAGAGTCTGTGGACAGAGGCGGAGAGGTGGATTAGATCACTAGGCATGGTAAACTACACTCTTACCAATGACAGAAAAATTTTGGGAGACCTAGAAAATTCAGGTCAGATAAACATTATCATCCTAAATATAAAAAAAACCATTTTTCTCAGTAAACTGGATGAAAAACCACCTTCTCTGCCTCGTCTAAAGGCCTATGTAAGACAATCTTATCTACATGATGAATACAAATACAAAATTGAAAACAAAGAACACTTATTTGCAAGGAAATGGTCTTTATTAAGAAGATATTACAATAAAAACTAAACGCTTTGTAACAAATCCAACTTACATCTAAGAACTCAAGTATGTACTCTTTCACAAACATTGTTATTCTACTTCACTTCAAACTGGTATTTATTACCAACATGACATTCTGTACTGTTCTTATTATGATGTCTTATGACGTCACATGCTTTTTGAATAAATATGATTTGAAATATAAAAAACAAATGTTAACTCTTTAAATACATAAGTAAAATGAAGAATATAATAAAATAAGTACCATTTTAGTGCAGGCTTCTGCTTGAATGCTCTAAATTATGAAAATACAATGATCTTATCAAAACAATCACAAGAATCACAACAATATAGAGATCTGAACTTACATAGGTGGTAACTTCAAAATATACCTCATGTTAGTTAAAATGAACATTTCTAAGATAACACTTGTTTCAGACATGAAAATTAGAATAAAACAATGGATTAGTTAACATAACTTGTTCATGAGAAATTGAGCTTAATGTGTACCACCTAAATTACTTAGGATGATACTAGACTAGAAAATTCTTCCCAAACAAAGATTAATCTGTTTTCACCTATTCTGCTAATGCTGATTGGTAAATGTATGTATGAAGTTTATTGACTGTATCAGCATGATAAAACACCACAGATACAACATAAATAATAAGAGATCTAAGGAAATGATTATACAATAATAGGTGTCAGACATGCGGCAATTCATACTCTATAAATTCTTAGATGAAGAAGAGAATGGATATGTAGCGAGAGACCAACTACTATATGCGTTGTAGTGAAGAGCTGGACGCGGAAGGGGTTTCTGATCTGGCAATCAGCGTGAGTTCACGAGGACCAATCGGGACTCAGGCATCATTTACATTACAGAGAAACGTGTGCGCCAGCATCATCTGAGCATGCGCAGAGCACAACTTTTGGGCTAGTGGTTGAGGCTAGCCTGTTCAGGTTGACCGGCTGGTTTCATATCCACTTGTTTTTATTTATCTAAGACCACACCTCTGAAATTTGATACAGTAATGACAGAATATAACTGTAACGTGTTGTTCAATGCTTCCAACAATAGCACATGTCCCTTTTGCACTTTGTGCAAAACCAGGCGCGAGTTCACATATATAACATATGATTCACGTCAAAACACACGCTAAATATCTTTTTCTAGGAGGGGCTAGTCCACTCTGTGGCGCAGTGTATAGTACTGGCAGAGCTGCCCATTGCGTCAGCTGTTTGTCCAGAGAGACTACCTCCTTTATTGTTTGAGAACCTGCATGTGGCTAAAAATAAGCAACCCATCTCCCTGCACCTTGCCAAACCAGTCGGAGTGAGGGTTGGAGTTAGCTGCCCCGGTATTGTTCACCTACCTTTCATGCAACCCATTTTCTTTTAACCTTCCCAAGTGGGTGAACAAACCTGCTGGACGGCTAATCCATGCCGAATTTAAACTTCCTTTATAATATCGGGCCCAGGTGTCAGGATGGTACATGTAGTTTAGCTTAGGAGTAGGCCATTATATTGATAATCATACAAACATGTTAATACATGTGAACTTGGATATGACGGACTCAATGAGACCAGGAAATTTGGTCCGTCATATGCAAAATCTGTCGTACATACATATGACGAATACTTGATATGCATCGGACTGGGACCAAGCATATCATCCGTCATATGTAAAAATCCGTCGTACAGTGATTTGTCATATCCAAGTTCACCTGTAGAATAACTTGAATTTTAAGTAGCAGATCACAATTGCTGCATGATGATATATTCAGTTATCAAAAACACATAGAGATAGCTTTGGCACTGACAATATTATATTCAACAACACTTACATTATGTGATCTTTCAAGGTCAAATACTTCTATGTTCAGCATATTATGGAGTCAGGGCTCAACATTAACGTTTGAAGGCACTTACCAAGTAGGGCAGGTAAACTTTAATTTTCTACATGCCCATCACAATTCTGACCTGCCCCACAAAAGGTGTGATTGAATGAACATGAAATCGACTTTTCTATTATGTACTATACTTGTACCAATCAACTGTTTTCCTGCTATAGCTTCATCTGTACTGTTGAAAAAATATTGGATTTCCATTTTGTTATAGTATCTTTGAATTTACATGATGAAATCTTACCTGCCATGTAGGGCAGACACACTCTGATTTTTTTTACCTGCCCGGGGCAGTAAGGCAGCCCTCAATGTCGGACCTGGAACTTATTGGCAATTGGCTAGAAAATCATTTTGTTTAAAGACTGAAAGTAATTTATGTGATTTGGCTAACTCTGGCACTGAGGTTTACAATAATCTAAGTATAACACCAGTATCACCCTTTTGCTCCTAATTTCAGAATATTCTCTAGCCATTTTGTCATTGAAATTGCACAGATACCTGCATTTTGTTTACAAGGTGGTGAATTTTCCTTGTCAGTCATTGTAGGTTTTTCTTGAGATGCTAGCCCCTTAATCCCATCGAACATTACATTGCTGCCTGAAAAATTCCAATCAGTAAGGGGTTAGGCTATCAATAACTGATAAGAATCAATTGCTACACACAGTAATTGGGTTAGGTGAGGTACACTGCACATAGGAGAGCAGACTGAAATGCTGGGAAACGCATCGAGGATTCTTGAAATTCAACAAATAAGTAGCTAATCAGTAGATTTCTTCAAATGAGGTGCTCTATCAGAAGACACCAACTTGTGGGTCTGAAATCGAGAGTGTACTGCTCAGATCAGTAGAGTTGACAGATACGCAAATCTCCCCTTTCAAAAACAGTGTCATCCAAAATTCACATCTTGCTCATAGGGTGAACGCAGGCAAATGGCAATTACATTTATTGAAAGGATGAACATGTATATGGGGCTATTTTATTTAAATAAAAATTGATGGGGTTCCTTTAAAAACTCAAACTTATTGTAGGTGGGGTCAAAAATACAAAAGAACAATATAGATGAGGTCGTCATATCTTAGATGTAGATTATCCAAGGTCATATTTAATAATTTAAAAAAATATTGTTGGGGAGTCTATGGAACGCCCAGTGTGCCAAAACCACATGTTTCTGAAACATGTGAGATGTTTAGGAAACATCACAATATTTCACGAACATCTTACATGTTTACAAGATATCTCTTAATTTTTGAAGTGATATCACCTAATTGAAAGATGTTTCGCAAACATCTCTCTTATTTAATGTATATCTCTCAAATATAGTTTTGGCACAATGGCGTCAGGTCCGCCTGGCGTGTCAAAACCACATAGTTCTGAAACATCTGAGATGTTTACGAAACATCTCTGACTTCGAGAGATATCACCTAATTCATTTTGGTGATAGCACGATATCACATAATTCAGAGATATTTCCTAAACATCTCTGAATTATGTGATATCACCTAAATGTGAGTGATATCACGTAAATGAGTGATGTTTCGGAAACATGTACATGTTTAAGAAACATCTCACAATTAGGTGATATCACTCAATTGTTCTGTGATATCACTTAAACATGTATATGTTAGGAAACATCTCTCAATTAAGTGATATCACGAGTGATATCACTTAATTGAGAGATGTTTCTTATATATCTCTGACTTTATTGATGATTTCTGCCAGACATATCTAGTAAACCGCGATGTTTCTGAAACATCTCTCATGTTTAGGATTCACTCTTCCTAGATACTATGCTTTGTCAATTGAGAGGCTGTATTATATCTTTCTCAAAGAGAATTGCAAGAGAGACTCGGAATGAGGAAAAATCCTTAGAGATTGACATAAAAAATCTTATCTTACAAATTGAGGCATGTGAGTCTATTACATCCATAACAACCTTAAACAACAGGCTCTCAGAAAAACAAGAACAGTATGAAGGCCTCAGAGAAATAAGAATGAGGGGTCATCAGGTTAGGTCTAGATCTGAGATCATGGCGACATGGGAAAAACCATCTAGATATTTTCTAAACCTAGAGAAGAAACACTACATAAATAAAACCATAGTGGAATTAAGTACCGAAAATGATCAAAAAATAACTGATCCTAAAAAAAATTTGGAACTTCAAATAGATTTCTATCAAAATCTTTTCTCAACAAAGAAAACTATTAAAATTGAAAATTCTTACTTTGAGCAATATTTATCAAATCTTACTAAACTATCACATGAAATGAGTTACAAATTGGACGAACCATTTTCTATGGAGGAACTTGAAAGTGTGATCAAAAAAAGCAAGCTAAACAAAGCACCTGGTCCGGATGGTTGTACAAATGAATTTTTTAAGATCTTTAAAGACGAATTAATTGTTTGGCTTTACCGCGCATATTCTGAATCTTTTAAAAAAGGTGAACTAAGTTCTAACATAATAAGTGGCACAATAACTTGTATACCAAAAAGTGGTAAATTAAGAAATTCATTAAAAAATTGGCGCCCTTTGACACTTTTAAATGGCACATATAAATTCCTATCCGCCATGATCTCAGAAAGACTGAAAACAGTATTAGAAACATTAAATAATAATGACCAAACTGGTTTTTATATCAAATCGTTTTATTGGGGAAAATACCAGACTCCTTTTTGACATCATTACCTATGCTGAATTAGAACAGATACCAGGTTTATTAATTATTGTTGACTATGCAAAGGCATTCGATACAATTGAATGGAATTTTATTAATGAATGTCTAAAACTTTTCAATTTTGGCCCTGAAATAACAAAGTGGATTTCTCTACTTAAAGAAAAAAGTTTTTTCAAGGTGGAACAAAATGGCAATTTTTCTGATGAAATATTACTCTCCAGGGGCTGTCGGCAAGGGGACCCAATATCCCCATATCTCTTCGTTTTATGCGCAGAGATTCTATGTCCCTTATAGATTTTCAGAATACTTATAATATAAAAACAATTTTTTTGGAATATGGAGCTTTTTGTTTAAGAATAACAAACTACTTAAGATGGATGGATATTGCTGAAGGATCAACCGTCTACCCTTGCAACTCCTATCTTAATGTACTTTTATCTAGGGACAGAAAAGGGGTGTCTTGCACATATAGACAATTGATGGGGAAAAATGAAAACATTATTGCAAATGCATGTGAAAAGTGGTCTGATAGACTAACAACAAGAAAAGAAACTTTCTCAATGAGAAAATCTTTTATAAAAATAAACCTGGTGGATGATGTATATCTTAGATATATTCAATTTAGAACTCTCCATAGACGATTTTATACTAATGATATACTATATAAGATAAAGTCAAAAGATTCTTCACTCTGTGAAATTTGCAATGATGAGATGTATTCTATAGAACATATGCTTATCACATGTTCTAAAACACAACATCTGTGGAGAGAAGTAGAACTGTGGTTGTCAGAAATGGGTTTGACAGAGTATACGATTGATGAACAAAAAATGATATTGGGAGAAAATCAAAAATCCTATTGGATCAACGTTGTTATTTTAATCACAAAAAAGGTGATATTCAATGCAAAACTCAATGGTAAAGTTCCAAATCTGTTCTCTGTCAAATACCAAACCAGGATATTATATAATCATGAAGAATTGAAGTTTAGCTTAATACAAAAAAATGACCTTTTTCAAAAAAGGTGGGGAATACCTTAGAAGACCAACACATGGAATTGAAACCAGCCGGTCAACCTGAACATGCTAGCCTCAACCAGTGTCAATTAATAGTCGCTAATAGGTGCTCTGGGCACCCCCAGCAGGTGGTGGAGATAAGGTTTCTCTGTAATGTAATCGATGCGGGAGCCCTGATTGGTCCTTGTTCCCACGTGACCTCGTGCTGCTGCCTTATCTGCTAGTCCTGGCATGAGGCTAGCATGTAACTATAGGGCATATAGTATATGGTCTCTCGTTACATATCCATTCTTTTCTTAATCCAAGGGAATACTGATAGATCACTTTGAAGAATAAACAAGGACAAATAACTCAATATTGTATCTATACAACTTTATTATGTCTCTTATGTTGTACAAAAGAAAGAAACCTGTACGTCATAAAAATCACTGTATATCTATATTTGAATTGCATAACATGTACCTGTCTTATTTTGAAACTCTACATATACTATGTCATAAGCATAGCCGTGGTGCTCGGCGAGCAGGAAAAAAAACAAAAAAGGCCTGTAAACCTTTTTTTAGGCTTGCAAAAATAAAAAAAATGTTTAGGAGATATCTCTGCATATAGGTGATATCTCATAAATATGGCGAATGATGTTTAGGAAACATGTACATGTTTCCTAAACATCTCTCATGTTTCAGAAACATGTGGTTTTGGCACACTGGGCATTCCATAGGAGTCCTATTAATATTCAAGATCATTGTAGGTGGGCGTCTTTGAAAGACACACACAAAAAAAACATTGGTACGTGGTCTGAAAATTGGAGCATTCCCCTCCTAGGCATTTTTTTTTTGGACGAGTCCTAAAGCTGGCCACGAAGGTGCCGGTGCAACGGCAGAATTTTTTCTTTTAATTGTTTTCATGTTTTTCTGAAAAACGACAGGAATAACATTTTAAAATATTACTGCTGTTTTTGGAAAACGGAGGAAATTTTTTGAATTCCGCTCTTTTTGGATTATTTTTTTTAATTCGGTCGTTTTCCAGAAAAACAGTGGAAGAAAACATTTTTTTTTATTCTCGTTCACACTTGCACCATCGTATCTGTCTCAGTGTTTTCATCTGAATATTTAACTTATTAGTTAAATACACCCGCGTCCTGTGGATTGTGAGTGGTAAGCCTGCGGGTAACTTGTCACATGGCAGTATTGACTACTTCGCAAACAAGCACATGTTACAAATAGCTTATGTAAAACGAGTTCTGATTGGACGATTTGAAATGAATTAACCAATCATGAACGGGGTACCTTATCGATTCGTCGTAGAGTTTGTGTTATGGTCCATCGTCAAGGAGTCTCAAGGCAAACAAACTGGTAATATTCCTTTTGTATAATTATATCCGAATCACCATTATGATCATCAGATATTTTGGTTATGGGGTACATTTTTATCCGACTGTCATATAAATTGAAACTCGGAATAAACCGACATTTTTGTTTTAAATGCAGGATGCCCCTCGATCTCCACAGCAAGATGGCCGCCATAGCAGACCAACATGTTGACATTCCCAAACCAAAACGTTTGCCTTTCCAAGAGTGTAACAGCAACGTACAGAAAATGGCCTCCCCTTATGCCTCGCCTCAGAGCAAAAGTTTTGAAGCATTTGAAGTCGATTTCAATGGCAGTCACAAGCAGTCATCTTCCTTGCAGAGCTCTTTCCTACAGTTCAAAAAGGAGCGCCAGGTAGGGTGCATTTCAATGAATGAATTATATTTCAGAGTCACAGGGTCTGTGATAATAAATTATTAGGGCTCTTCCAGTAAAAAATGCTGCTCTTCTCAGAGATGTGCCGCGGTGAGTCTCTATTGTCATCGTCGGATGCAATATAAATCTTCCTACAAACAGAAACACTTGATATTTTTTTCTTTCAAACACCCCCCCCCCCCAACATGTAAAAGTAATTGTAATTCAATGAATAGATATTTATTTCAGAGTCACAGAGTCTGTGGTAATTCATGATTAGCTATAGGTCTCTCCCAGAAAAAATGCTGCTCATGCAATCTCTGAGGTGAATCTCTGTTGTCAGCGTCGTATGCAATGTAACCCCCCCCCCCCCTTAGATGACCAAACACAAGTGGATTCGAAACCAGCCGGTCAACCTGAACATGCTAGCCTCAACCAGTGTCATCTAATAGCCACTTATAGGTCAAAATTGGTGCTCTGGGCACCCCTAGCTGGTGGTGGAGATAAGGTTTCTCTGTAATGTAATCGATGCGAGAGCCCTGATTGGTCCTTGTTCCCACGTCACCTCGCACTGATGCCTTATCTGGTACTCCTGGCATGAGTCCAGCATGTAACTATAGGGCATATAGTAATTGGTCTCTCGCTACACATCCATTCTTTTCTTCATCAAAGCCCCCCCCCCCCCCCCACACTTGATTATTTTACTACAAACAGGAACACCCCCCTCCCCACAGTACTTTGTTCCCCCCTCCTCCCAATCACATAATAATTTTCTTACAACCCACCCCCAACCAATTATTATCTTTTAAGTCTGAAACCCCCACCCCCCCCCCCCCCTCCCGACCAATGTTTATGTCATAGCTGAGCATTACCTCCCCCCCAGGCAGATTTTCCTGGAAGGGCTCTAAAAATGTATTTTATGTACTTGCTTTATATCTATAAATTGCCTGACATTGTCTCTCCATTTTAGAGGTATTGCAAGTCTTATCTTCTTTTATGTTAGATTTTATATACATCTGATTTACATTTTTATGTATATGTTTATATTATCTGACAGGGAGGTCGATAACCTGATGTTTATAGTGTTGAGTTTATGGTATGAAAATCGCCTCATCTCCACATGGCCTCATAAGTACCCTCTCCCTAATAATTGTGACTTCAATTTAAGGTGCTTCATTAGGAGCTTGAGTCGAGTAATCCAATAGCCTGTATGTCGATGATGTCAGAGTGATGATGTGACAAAATAATCTGAGCATAATTAGACGTCCAAACTGCTTGTGAACTATAATACAAGACTTCAGGATAGTGCAAAACTATAGAAAATATTACTCAAAATAGAGTATATGGTAAATAACAACGTCCGAACGTTTTTATTTGACAATCAAATTATTCAACAGTAAGGTTTTTGAAGTTCAGTATGGGTTTATGCGTGACCATACCTTGAGGCATACCACAAAATAAACTTGTAGTATGGTGACTTTTGACTGAGTAAAGTGAAGCCCTTTTGAGAGATTTATAGCAGCTACCCACATACGGATTACTAAAAAATTGCCTACCTATCCTACTATTTTTGGGACTATTACCGTATTATGGCCTCTCGCCTCCCCTATCGATGAACGTCACACTGACAGTATTTTTCATTTGTTAAAAGTCAATTTACCTCCGGGGATAGTGGAATCTTTAATTAACAAAATTTTATTAGATGGATATAGCATTTGTCCAACATGATGTAAGTTGAATAAATCCCTAACCCAGTAATTTTTTTGTGAAACTAATTTTAGAATTATAAAGTCAGATATCAGGTTGCTGTGAAATGTGATGAAAGCTGTATTAACATTGTGAAATATTTTCCAGCAAGCACAAGGATTTGATTGCTAGAAATGCATCATTAAAAAATCCCTTTAATTGTCATCAATATTACAGTGAAACCTTGTATTGTGAACACCCCTGATATGTGAACACCTCCTAATGTGAACACTATTTCGCAGCCCTATTTGTAGCTACCTATTTGTATTGTTAAAATTATGAAATGATGCCCTGGTCCCAAGGTGTTCACATCTCCAAGGTTTCACTGCATTTTAGCAGTTTTATAATTTGCTCTCAGCCCATCATTTAATGATGTCTGTGAATAAGGCTAAAAAAAGTTGTTTGTTTCCTGTAACCCTTCCCTAACAAGTTTTTACTCAAAAAGATTCCTTCCCTTAAGTCTTTTCCACCCTCCTAACTCCCAATCAGCATAAACCATGCTTAAAACACACATTTTTGAACAAAAAAATAATCCTCCCCATAATAAAGAATTTATACCTACCCACCTTTCTTCGGGCCTTTACAGGAAACAAATATGTTTTTCTAGGCCTAACCTGAGTTGCTTCAAACCATCATCATCATATCCTTCGATACATATTTTTAAATACCTGGTTCTATATTCTGTTTTGAGATCAGTCAAATTCTTGTCAATTTGAAAATAGAAAATGAAATCGGAATAAGGGGTCTGCCTATCAGTCAACTTTCTTGTTGAAAATGAATTTATAAAATATATATATATTTTTTTCTTGTGTTAATTATTACCCACAGTAAATTATCATGTCCATTTGCACCAGATGGCAAGTTAAATGTTTATAGGGTGCCTGGCAGATAGAACAATAAGTTGGTATGAACAGATGGTGTTTGGAATGCCCGAGTTATGAAAATCAATAGTCAATACCAATAGAATAGTAGTAGTAGTATTTATTGACTATATCATATTAGATACAAAATTATGATATATGTACAGCTAATTAGATGAGAGTCACTTTATTTTTCAACTCAAGGTATTTTATGGTTTGATATTATTGCATTGCCAAATACCTAAGGCCTTTTTAGAATTACTTTGAAAATTGAAATTGATGTCCTCGTTTAACCTGTCAAGAAAATGGCTCATTCAGCAGTTGGAAACTTTTTTTTTTTGGGGGGGGGGGGGGGGGATACAATCTTGATTGTACCTTATTCATCTAAAAAAAATCAGAAGCCCATATCGATTTTGAGGAAAAGGCTGTGTTTGTATGACTGGAAATTGAAATTTTGATTATCATAAATTTTTCTGCCATATTTTAGGCTGAATACCAACTAGCTGAATAGTACTGAAGCAAAAACCACTGCCTAACCACAAGCCACTTGTAACTTTTTCATATGCCCTGACTGGAATTCAAACCTTGGCAGTGGTGAGAGACAGAAGGCAGCCAGTGGCAATGCCTTAGACCACTCAGCCATCAGGGCAGTGGTGAGAGACAGCATGCAGTCAGTGACAATGCCTTAATCAGACCACTCTGCCATCAAGGCAGGCCCTTTGCAGTAAGAGACAGCTAGCAGTCAGTAGCAATGTCTTAGACCACTCAGCCATCAGGGCAGACCCTCAGTGATAAAAGACCGCAAGCAGTCAGTAGCAATGCCTTAGACCACTCGGCCATTAGGGCAGGACCTTAGTGGTGAGAGATGGTTAGGCTTAAAAAATAAATTGTTTGTTTCCTGTAACGGTCCGAAAATAAATAGGGTAGGTAGGTCAGTAAAATAAAAAAAATTTGCAATATTTTTTTTGTCAAAAATGTGTGTTTTATGCATGTTTTAAGTTGATTGGGAGTTGGATGGGCTATAAAAACTTCAGGGTAGGGATTTTTTGGAATAAAAACTTGTTAGGGTAGGGTTACAGGAAACAAACAACTTTTTTTTTAGGCCTTAGCAGTCAGTGGCAATGCCTTGGACCACTCGGCCATTACGGCAGGCCCTTAGTGAAGAGAGATGGTAAGCAGTCAGTGGCAATGCCTTAGACCATTAGGGCAGGCCCTTAGTGGTGAGAGACGGCTAGCAGTCAGTCGCAATGCCTTAGACCACTTGGCCATTAGGGCAGGCCCTTAGTGGTGAGAGATGGTTAGCAGTCAGTCGCAATGCCTTAGACCCCTTGGCCACTAGGGCAGGCCCTAAGTGGTGAGAGACGGTTAGCAGTCAGTTGCAATGCCTTAGACCACTCGGCCATTAGGGCAGCGCAGGCCCTTAGTGGCGAGAGATGGTTAGCAGTCAGTGGCAATGCCTTAGACCACTTGGCCATTAGGGCAAGCCCTTAGTAGTGAGAGATGGTTAGCAGTCAGTGGCAATGCCTTAGACCACTCGGACATTAGGACAGGCCTTCAGTAGTAAGAGACGGCTAGCAGTCAGTGGCAATGCCTTAGACCACTTGGCCATTAGGGCAGGCCCTTAGTGCTGAGAGATTGTTAGCAGTTAGTGGCAATGCCTTAGACCACTGGCCATTAGGGCAAGCCCTTAGTGGTGAGAGATGGTTAGCAGTCAGTGGCAATGCCTTAGACCACTCAGCCATTAGGGCAGGCCCTTAGTGAAGAGAGATGGTTAGCAGTCAGTAGCAATGCCTTAGACCACTCTGCCATCAAGGCAGTCGTGAGAGACAGCATGCAGTCAGTGACAATGCCTTAGACCTCTCTGCCATCAAGGCAACAAGCCCTTATTGGTGAGAGACAGCATGCAGTCAGTGACAATACCTTAGACCACTCGGCCATTAGGGCAGGCCCTTAGTGGTGAGAGACGGCTAGCAGTCAGTGGCAATGCCTTAGACCACTCGGCCATTAGGGCAGGCCCTTAGTGGTGAGAGACGGCTAGCAGTCAGTGGCAATGCCTTAGACCACTCGGCCATTAGGGCAGGCCCTTAGTGAAGAGAGATGGTTAACAGTCAGTGGCAATGCCGTAGACCGCTTAGCCATCAGGGCAGGCCCTCAGTGGTGAGAGACAGCTAGCAGGCAGGCCCTTGGTGGTAAGAGAGAGCATCCGCTCAGTAGCAATATCTGAGACCACTTGGCCATAAGGACATCATGATTATCGTAGCGGGTAAAGCTGCCACATGGTGGCCTCTATATTTATGGTAAAACTGAATTACTCGCCGTTCCGTGGGGGCAATTTTAATGCAGTTTAGATCGTTAGAACCACCAAAATTCATTCTACTGGGCAGTACTGGCCTTTTAATACTCTGTAGAATCTGGTGCAAAGCGAAAATTTTGGGACAGGTTGAAGTCGTAAAAATTTCGATGCCATGAATTTTCGGTCAATCTGTGGTATCTTTTGGTCAGAACGAAAACAGAAATGAAATCATATTAAGCTTCCTTGCCATGCCAGCATCATATTAACTTAACTTCAGATAATTTGCAAATTCATCAGGGTACAACAGTACCCGGCCAACCCAGGTAGTCAGGCGGGGCAAGTTGGACCCAAGATCCGATAGTCCCGTCAGGCTTTTAGGTAGTCCCGCCAGGCTTTCAGATTGCCCCACCAATTTGATAATATCTGCCTGTTTTGCTTTGTATTTCTTGTATTTGTACCTACACATTTTTATTTGAATTTCAACTGTATGTTTTTTGCCTTGAAATGAATCTTCTGTATTGACTTTTTGCATCAGCAATGTGGCAACTTGACAATCAGAATATGGAGGCTGTAATTCAACACCTTAATTTTCTGTTCAGCCGATGATTTGTGGAATAAAACATAAAAATCTAAAGAATAAAATTACATATAGGGGGATTGAGGAGGTTTGAAGTGTTTAAGATATTAATGTTTTTTTGGAATTCCTTATTATCTCAAAATTTGTTCCTTGCTGATCTCCCTTTTCCTTCATGACTTCCAAAGACAAGTTCACCCATCGAAATAGATAAAGGATATGATTAAGATACTTATAGTTACACATCAGGAAATCACAGGGGATTTTTAATTCATAGTAAATCAAACTCTGAATGTTCTCTGCCAAATCTTAGTTTTACACAGGTCAAATATTATAAAATTCATATAGCGACAACAAAACATTTTCCGGAAGATCAAGAACAGTAGTTTCAGGTGATGTTTTTTATTTCTGAATTTTTACAATATTTTGCTTTATGATAGTGAAGTGATAACATATCTCTGAAGTGGTATGATGAAGAATCTTGTGTCTCTGTTGCATATTACCAGGTAGAGCTTGGGCAGCAAAAGTATATTTCTTATGAGCCATTTGTTATTATTAACATATCTTTTATTTTGGGAGGCACACATGAATGTTTTCACTTTATGAGCTCATGATGTAAGACCAGGAAGTTAGAAGTGCCACTGAGCGGAGTCTCGGTGACAAGTGCTTCGTTCATATCTCTGAGTGGTAAGGCCTAAAAAAAAAAGTTGTTTGTTTCCTGTAACCCTACCCTAACAAGTTTTTATTCAAAAAAATCCCTACCCTAAAGTTTTTTTCGCCCTCCCAACTCCCAATCAACGAAAAACATGCATAAAACACACATTTTTGACAAAAAAAATAATGCAAAAAAAAAAGAATTACCGACCTACCTACCCTATTTTTTTTCGGACCGTTACAGGAAACAAACAATTTCTTTTTTTAGGCCTAAGCACTTGACCTTCGACCTAATTATTGAGCCATGCCAAAGAGCTCTTTATGTCCAGATGGCTGTGGCTGCCTGTGAAGCCATGCCTAATAATAGATAGTCAGCTCGGGCAAGTTGAAGGACCCTTCAGATAGTCCGACATGCTGATTTTTGGTGATTAGATAGTCATGACTATCGGACTATCTACTGTGTTGCTCCATGTCATGCTTGATTACAAATCATTTTTCAAGTATCATCGCTCCAGACAACACATGAATTAGATTCCGGCAACGAATAGGTTTACAAATTTCATAAACTCCCAAGATATCCATGGGGCACTTTTGAAGAAGATTTCCAGACATGACGTGTTAATATAAACTCCCAAGATGTCATTTTAGATAACATAACTATCAAGTGTTGACGGTGGGAATATATTTGCAGTTTGCCTGTATAGCAGGCATCATCGCTAACTCAAAATGTTACTGGCCCCGTAGGATCTAGCGGTCCTTCAAAAATTTTACTGGTCCTACAAATTTTTCTTTAACATAACAAGAAAAAACATTGCATAAAATTCACTGACAAACATTTATTTTTTATTTACTTTGTCTTCATTTCTTTCAGAAACATTTGGGGACATTCTAGAGGGGAAACTTGTTAGAATGTGCCCAAAATGTTTACTGGTCTTGTAGGACCAGTTGAGGTCTTTTTTTACTGGCCCGAAGCTATTTTGGGGAATTATTACTGGCCTGGGGCCAGCGGTTCACTGTTAGCGTCGAGCCCTGTGCGGTTAATATAAACTCCCAAGATGTCATTTTAGATGACTAGTTCAATAACATAACTATCAAGTGTTGACGGTGAGAAAATATTTGCCGTTTGTCTGTCTCGTCTGGAAAATCTACCTCCGAGGCTTCTGGTCAATACATGTACTCTACATCACTACAAGTAGCGTTGACTATTGAGAGTATCGAATTACATGTATGTTCAATGTAATTTATTGAATAAGTTTCAGTTACAGTCTGCATGGGAGTCATACATGACTCTAAATAGGCCCACAGCTGCTAGTCTTCTCATTCAGTCAATATGCACCTGTTGGTTTAACCCTCCCATGCCATACGCATTTTATTTTGACAATTGTCGTCTAGATTTTTGATACTTATGTGGATAACTTTTAAATTTGCCATAAATTTCAAAAATATTTGAAGGAGATTTTTTCATTGGGTTCGGATTAACATTCCTCTTGTTCATTTTTGTTTCGTACCGTATGCATTATTTTTTTATTGACAATTGTCGTCTGGACTTCTAATACTTATGTGGATAACTTTTAAATTTGCCATAAATTTCAAAAATATTTGAAGGAGATTTGTTCATTGGGTTCTGATTAACGTTCCTCTTGTTCATTTTTGTTTTTTTGACGTATGTATTTGGTTTAACCCATTCATACTCAGAGTTCCTCTAGAAAATATTGTCTGCTACTTCCACACTTTCGGAAATAATTTGGGAATAAAGCAAAAGTTCACAAAATATTTGAAGGAGAGTTGTAGTTAAACTTCTGGTTAACATTTCTCCTCCAAATATTTTCCAAAAAATGCTTTTGTTAGAAAAATATTTCCAAAATTGTCAAGCCTGTTTTGGCTGCTCTGAGTGTTAATGGGTTCACTCTTTCATGCCATATGCATTTTATTGACAATTGTCGTCTGGACTTTAAATACTTATGTGGATAACTTTTAAATTTGCCATAAATTTCAAAAATATTTGAAGGAGATTTGTTCATTGGGTTCTGATTAACATTCCTCTTGTCCATTTTTGTTTTTTTTGAAAAATGCCCTAGTCAGAATGATATTTAGGCCTAAAAAAATAAATTGTTTGTTTCCTGTAACAGTGCGAAAAAAATAGGGTAGGTAGGTCGGTAAAAAAAAATTTTTTGCATTATTTTTTTGGTCAAAAATGTGTGTTTTATGCATGTTTTACGCTGATTGGGAGTTGGATGGGCGATAAAAACTTTGGGGTAGGTATTTTTTTGAATAAAAACTTAGGGTAGGGTTACAGGAAACAAACAACTTTTTTTTAGGGCTAACTGTATGGACACTTTCTGGGCACTCCAGGCTTAAATTGGTTAACCCATGCTTACTTTGGTAGCCTGGCACAATTGTAGTCGATTTTAAAATCGTGGTGAATTTGAAGGAAAGTTTCATGATTTTTTTACACTTTTGGTAAACGTTCTTACCCAGTCATAGTAACCCTTGAAAATTGACACCTGGGTCTGATGATACTATTCCTATTCATGTCCTAGATCTACTTGACAAGTGTCGTCTGGAATTAGGACTGTCATTGACATCCATTTTTTTTTCGATTCAATATTTGACATTTTATTTTTCGATTCCGATTATTTCGATTCGATTTTGAAGAACTGCACTAATATAATATTTTCACATGTTCCACGCTATTTTTGTGGGCAGGATCTAAGATTCTCACAATGCAAACACAATGAAGGTTTTCTCAACACTTTTTGATTGAATACTTGAGTTTCTCTTCAAAATTCTTATTAGTGTTGGCTAAAATTGGCAAAAAATGATGTAAAAGGCTGAAAAAATGTGTATCGATTAATTGACATAATATTTTTTCGATTTATAATTGGAAAAATTATTTCGATCGATCGATACTTGTCATATCAATGACGGTCCTATCTGGAATTATCATACTTTTGAAAATAACTTGGGAATAAAGCATGCATTTGCAAAATATTTGAACGAGAGTTGTAGATAAAGTTCTGATGAACAACTCTTCTTCAAATATTTTTTTAAATATTGCTTTTGTTACCTTAGATATCACCAATATAGTCAAAAATGATGTAAAAGGCTGAAAAAAATGTGTTTCGATTAATTGACATAATATTTGACATAATATTTTTTTCGATTTATAATTGGAAAAATTATTTCGATCGATCGATACTTGTCATATCAATGACGGTCCTATCTGGAATTATCATACTTTTGAAAATAACTTGGGAATAAAGCATGCATTTGCAAAATATTTGAACGAGAGTTGTAGATAAAGTTCTGATGAACAACTCTTCTTCAAATATTTTTTTAAATATTGCTTTTGTTACCTTAGATATCACCAATATAGTCAGGTGGATTTTGGTTGCTACAGGCATTAATGGGTTAAATGCATAATTTGGTTAAAGTATGAAAAAAAAATGTTGATTGTATTGGGATTACTATTTATTTATTTTTTTTAATTTATCCATCAGAAAAAAGCCTTTATTGAAAAGGGTTCTCAGTAGAAACAGGGGTCCAGCTAGACACTAGCCCAATGGCCAATGACTACCTACAGAAAATTGTGTTGGGCTATGATAATATTTGCCTTCGTAGCCCAGCAGGCTATAAGAAAATTGAAATTTTAAAATCTTGCTCAGAGCAGTATCAATAGGAAAATCAGTTGATTAACATCATTTGGCACATCAGTGGTCCTTTGGTACAACTCCAATATGCAATATAACATTAAAAGATATAGCTTACATCTTCAATAATTGTTTTAAGGGAAGGGCTGTATTGGGACTGCAGCATTTATAAATCTAGGGCTTAGTGAGATCTTGGGTATGGCAATTAAAAAACCTGAAGTCGGCCGTCTCTTAGTCTTTTTAACCGAAGCCTGATCCTGATTTTTCGTTAGTTATTTAGTGGGCTATAAGATTTTCAACCGGGCTATGAATATTTGGGAAACTATAGCCCGGCGGTCTTCCTCAGTTTCTAGCCGAAGCCTGACTCCTGTAGAAAGAAATTAATTCAGCGTTA
>OZ012697.1:23706393-23747769 GCA_963942565.1 Maea johnstoni | reverse complement strand
TATTTTTTTTTGTTTATTTGATTAAAATATATTTGTCTCAATAATAACCAGATCCAGACAATAATTTCTAGAGGAACTGATAAGTTTGAGTGTAATATTGCGATATAAGGTAGAAATGATATAGCATGAGAGCCTTATTGGTCTGGTCCTTCCACTCCGGTAGGTTATTGATTTCTATAAGCCGGTATACCAAGTATTGGTTTTATATTTCCGTGCCATTCAGGTATCGTGCATGGACTAGGAACCTATCTCTGTGCGCGAATTCTATAGCCAATGCCTCTCGCAGAGCCCCACCACAAATAAATTCCCAGGAAAAAACAATTGATCCTGAATTTTCAATGATACTCCCACCGTTTGCAACAAATACCCCTTTGTTGCGTTCGGAACGAAATCGACGACGGTAGACGGAATCCGATATCGATCAGGACTCATAACTTCCTCTCTGGTTTTTGAAATCGACATGGGACGGGTATCTGGGGTTTGGGTATTGTTTTTCGTCGCCCTGAAAGAGGGTGCTGAGGGTGGTGGGGCGTTATCGCCCAGCGGGGCGGGTGTATTCATACACATGGCTAGACCAACAAGCGAACTGTGCCGTTCTATTTGTGTTTGCGTAAGGAGGCTGAAGGTTTATTTGTGTATAAATATTAAGGGTTAGGTTTCCCGCCTAGGGGGGGACGGTAATTCCCCGTGTTTGTATTTAGTTCATTGATAATTAATTCCACGGCGATGTGGGTTGCCTGTACTTCTATTGTTGCTCATTGCGCGCCCCCGGGGTAGGGTCTATATACCTGTACTGTATATTCCATCCATAGTGCACCCACCAGTCGCCGGGGAAGGTCAGGTAATGAATGAATTAGATAAAAACGAATTTGAATAATGAATAGCAAAATGAATTTTGAAAAGAAAATAGTAATAGATACATAAGAATTTGTAAATGATAGAATTGATAATGAAAATGATTTTATGTATGTGTTTGTATGTGTGTGTTTGTATATATATATATATATATATATAGTATATATATATATATATATATATAAATATATATATATATATATATATATATATATATATATATATATATATAAATATATATATATATATATATAATATTTATATATATATTTACATATGTTAGTATATATATATATATGTGTATATATATATATATATATATATATATATATATATATATATATATATATATATATATATATTATATAGTATATATATATATATATATATATATATATATATTCCACAGAAATGCAATAGAAGGAAATCAATAAAACAGTCAAACCTCCCCCTTTACAGTTATGGATTTAGTTCTTATTAACTCATCTCTATCAAATATTTCAAGAAATTTACTTTAGCTGGAAGAGATATCACCAACATAGCCAGGTCATGTTCAGATCATCTTAAAGTATTCCGATGAAACACTTTTTTTTTTTTAGCATTCTGTATATAGTACACCACCCCTTTGGGTATGAAACGCTCTTTTTGCCTGAGAAAAATGAGTCAGTTTAGTTTTTTATGGAGTGGATGTATGTGTAAGCTTTGATAGACCACCCAACTGGTCCCGGGAATGCTTGGGGCTAAGTGATACCCTTGAAAAACACCCTCTACAGACGAGAAAAAACCCTCTCTATGCAGCGCTCCCAGTCTGCCGTCCTGGGTATGTGGGACAACTGTAGCCTCTCTTTGAATTCTCTCAAATAGAATAGGAAATTAAACTGAGGTAAAAATTAACCAAATATGTGATTTTGTATTTTTTTCAAGATTTTTTATTTTATTTTTTTATTCCCAATATTGAAGGTAAATATTCTAATGACAGGAATAATACATCCGACTTTCATTATACCTAACTGACCTCACTTGGACAAGTTCGGCAGAATAATTCACCCAGATTTATATCCTATTCTACAGTATCATACTTGTATCGCCCTTTAAAGGGCCTGGTCTTCTAAGTTATATCTCTTTAACAAACGCATCTTTTTATAAATATTTGAAGAGATAGTGATATTTATATCTCAAGTAGTAACTCATCTGTGCATATCTGGTGAATTCAAGTTTAATTCGGATGTTATTTCTTAAAATATCATAAATCCAAAATTCATTTATCAAGGATTTCTCTAAACATTGATGGAGAGTGAGAGAGAGATTCAAAAAGAGAGAGGGAGAGACAGTCACAGACAAAGGGAGAGAGAGACTCAGAGAGAGAGCGAGACAGACAGACAGATTCACAGATAGAGGGAGAGAGCGATAGAGGGAGGGAGAGAATGAGAGAGAGAGAGACAGACAGAGACAGAGGGGGGTAGATTGACCCAACTGTTTGTAATTCTTCGATGTTATTACATTCCTAATTGCCCGTTTCCCAAACAATACAACCCCAGAGACAATCCAACCCACAGATTAGTGTCCACCTAAAAAGGGCACCATCACCACACATATGCAATATTAAATAATGTCTCAAAGCACCCTTGCGGTAGGGTGTTCATTCGCCCATCCCCACACACATGGTTGATCGTGGCCGCTTGGGAATTCTCCAGCTTCAAGGATGGTATGCTGGTCCTAATTGTCTGTTGCGGCTATCATGTCATGCCTCTGCAGGGCATTTTGGGTACTGGAGCAAAAGGGCCTCCATTCATGCTCAGAGGGGTGGAAAAAACATCCTGGGTTTCTGTGATCGGGTGTGCCGCCTCGGGTAAAACGACTGCAGTTTTCGCTTCTTCCCGCCATCTAGGCCATGTGCATCTCAAGATCTGAAAACCACAACTCATCAAGTAGTACTATAATATAACCCATTAATGCTTAACCCATTCGCACTCAGAGTTCCCCAGGAAAGTATCGTCTGCTATTTTCATACTTTTGAAAATAACTTGAAAATAAAGCAGATTCTCACAAAATATTTGAAGGAGAGTTGTTGGTAATATTCTGATAAACATTTCTCCATCAAATATTTTTGATAAAAATGCTTTTTTAAGAGAAATACCAACAATGGGTTAAGTGCACACATGATTTGAGATCCAGAAATTGGCGTCTGCACCTAGATTTCTTTTGATTATTACTTTGGAATTAAAAATAATTTTACAAAATATTTGAAGGAGAGTTGTTAGTAGTATTCTATTTAACATTTCTCCCTCAAATATTATCACAACTATTCTTTTCTTTAAAAGATTAGATCAAAATTTACCAATCAAAATGATTGCAGTGTTCGTCAGGGCTTCTTCCCGCCATCTTGTGCGCACACATGACCTGAGAACTTGGACCGTAACTCATCTGATAGAGTAGTACCAGTCTAAAGCACAAAGATGCAAAGAATTTTGAAAACCATCTGAACCCTGTCATATTGGTATTCATTGCATGGCTCTCGCTGTCCAGTACTTTTAGATGAGTACCCTGGTGCCAGGGTTTCAGTCATTTTTCAGATGGCTAATTTGGGCAATACAAAATGATGCAAAAAAACTGAAAAATGACTGACAACCCTAGCATGTGGGTACTCATCTGATAGGACTCAGCAAGAGCATGATTAAGACCCTGGCATATGGGCACTCATCGGAGAGTACTCGGGGAGAGATTTCCAATTAGTACCAATATGACAGGGCTTAGATGATTTTCAAAAATGTGCATTCTTGTGCTTTGGGCGAAGGTAGCCTCAGCACTGAAATGGTTAAAAGGTCCCTCTAGAAATTGGCATCTGCACCAAAATTTCTCTTGACAATTACTTTGGTAATTAACCCATTCACACTCAGAGTTCTTCTAGAAAGTATCGTCTGCTACTCTCATACTTTTGAAAATAACTTGAGAATGAAGCAAAAGTTCACAAAATATTTGAAGGAGAGTTGTTGTTTTGCATCTGATGAAGATTTCTCCTTCAAATATTCTCCAAAAAATTCTATTGTTTGAGAAATATTATGAAAATTGTCAGGCCTCTTTTGGCCGCTCTGAGTGTGAATGGGTAAAAGATAATTTAACACAATATTTGAAGGACTCTATTTCCAAGAATGAATGTGTTAAAGTGTATAATCGAGAATGTTCTCACCATGCAACTACCAGCATGAATGGGTTAACCCATTCATGCTGTCTTCTGGACCTGTCATACTTTTGAAAATAACTTGAGAATGACGCATTAATTTGAAAACTATTTGAAGGAGAGTTGTAGATAAAGTTTACATGAACAACTCTCCTTCAAATATTTTCCAATCAATGCTTTTTTTAAAGAGATATCACCAAAATTAAGTCAGGCGGTTTTCAACATGAATGGGTTAAAAATCAACCTGAAAGTGAATAGGATGACCTCATTGAGTCTTGATATCTCCATGACATTTCTCATCTTTGAGGCTTTTAAAGTCATGTATTATGAAGGAGATATCAAATATTTGTATATCATAATAGGCTGAACTTAGGTGTATTATGGAAAATAAACTTTGCATAGAAAAACAGTTTTACACTTTTCAGGTCAAATTGGGCCCTAAACATGGATAGATTGTACTCTTGATCAATTCTTGATATTTATTTGCTGAATACAACTTTAACCAAATATTTGTAAATCATTTTAGGTTGAACTGTATTCCACCAAATTGAAGTTTGATTTGAGAATGATTGTACACTTTTCAGGTAAACTGGGACCCTGACCATGGATTGATTGAACTAAAGGATGTGTTGAAATTTATCTTTCTGCTGTTTTGAAAACTATATGAAAAGGGTATCAGGTTTGTTATGGGTACCTTATTTAGACTGAACTAAGTTAGTGTTGTAAGTTTGCATTGGGAATGGTCATGCTTGAGGTCAACTGGGATCCTGAGCATGAATTTGTGAGTCTTGAAATCCCTTTACCCTTTTACTCTCTGTAGGAACGCAGTCTTAAATATTTGATTATTATAATAGACTGAACTAAGTTTGCATTAAACAAAGCATTTTAGTTTGCATAGATAATGGTTTTATACTTTTCAGGTCAACTGGGGCCTTGAACATGAATAGAATAAGACATGGAGTAATAGGGGTATTTCTCTTAAGATTGGGGTCCTATAAGTATGATAAGATAATTGCATAAATATTATTGAAATTTGTTATTTTCATTAATGTCATCTCTCTCTCTCTCTCTCTCTCTCTCTCTCTCTCTCTCTCTCTCTCTCTCTCTCTCTCTCTATATATATATATATATATATATATGTATATATATATATATATAAACTATGCGCAGGTGGGTTGTTATTTGGAATCATGCACCTGAAAAGCTGGTCGTTATTGTAGTTTTAGTTTACAGAGTGAAGGTTAGTACGGAAAATGTTCCAATCTATGTCAAATGAAATGGAATGAGTATTTGCATACCACATAGCTGAACTTTACCAGCTGACTATAATATTCCTGCACCGACTCGAGAACAAGAAGTAAAGGGATTGGAAGGGTGCCTGAGTTCGGAAATAAGGCCACCATGCAACCTCCAAGAAATGGCTCTCTGTGGAGAAACCAATATCAAATTGGTAAAAGTTCCTTACCATTTTCAAAAGATTTGTTATACCAGTGATGATTTTTTTTAAAGTTTTTTTTATAGTCTTTTTTCCTTATTTAATACTTGTCAAGCATGACCCTACTTAAAATAAAATAATGCTTGCTATAAAGTTGACTTTCTTGCCAACTGGGTGTCTCCACACTAAGTCAGTGCACAAATTACCCCAAAAGGTTTACAACTACTAAATTTAACAACAGGGCTCGACATTGGTGCTTGCCCCATTGCCCGGGGCAAGTAGAATTTGTAAATTATAGCTGTGGGGCAAGTGAAAACTGCATCTTGCTTGCCCCACTGGGAAAGTACGTTTTGTATATTTCTGGTGTACTTTTGAGAATGTGTGCAAGTTGTGTGGTCTGCCATCCAAGCTTGTCCTAGAAAATATGCTTTCACAAGCCAGAACCATGTTCTTATTGGTTTTAAATGAAATATTATAAATTATTATATGCAATTTTTCAAGGGCAAGTGAAAGTTGGGGGTAGGGCAAGTGAAAATTGAATCTCACTTGCCCTACGGGGCAAGTCGCTGGAAAAGTTAATGTTGTGCCCTGGGCAGTATTGTACCCATTCTTGCCTGGAGATAATAATAATAATAATAATAATAATAATAATAATAATAATAATAATAATAATCTTTATTTCACGAGGGTAACACAGTCAAATACAAGATTTGATTTTCGCTGTGGCCCTCAGATTTAAGGATTATACATTCAATTTTTCAGGCCACAGAGTTGAAAATTGTTCTTCAAGGTATAGTTTCTTGCTTGACAAGTGTCATCTGGACTTATCTTTTGAAATAACTCATTAATTGAGCATAAATTCGCAAAATATTGAAAAGAGAGTTGTAGATAGATTTGATGATGAATATCTCTCCTTTAAATATTTTCTAAAATTGCTTTTGTAAGAGAGATATGATCAAAATAGCACCATTAAGAAACAATTTTGATATTGGACTGAACCACATAAAATTTATAAAGGTGCCATTCCTTACCCATTATCTTATGAAACTGTGGACTTTCCTATCCATGCCAGTATACCCTCCCTGGCTGTTTAAATGCCCTCCTTATCTTGTGTCAACCGAAGCCGCACAACCATGCCTAGAGTCGGGTGCTAGGTGAGGCCAGCTAGTTTTATCAATGCCACATGACACAAAAAATGTGGAAATTCTATCCCCTTTGCGTAAACTCTGCTGGTTGATACAAGAGTCACGTTCCTCCTGCAGTTCTGGGCATGTCAGGGCGCGATCTCAATGTTTCCATTACATTTCTGGTGTTCAGGGGGTTGAAAATTCTCTTCTAGGGCTCGATAACAGATAGCCCCATATAGTCCATGAGCCAAGCCCGGATTTTTTTGGAAAAACGTGCTGAGAGGGGGAGGATGGTTTCTTGGTATCAAATGAAAGAGCAGCATCCCTCATTCCATTTTCTACTTGTTAGCAACCTTATCGCTTGCACGTTAAGTTTGTACAGAGGCCTGAAGTTGTGTGTATATAAAAACATTAGAAATCTGTAGTAAATACGAATTATGGGGTAGGGGTAACAAAATCTGCTCTAAAATCTGACATATACAACCGACTGCAACAAATGACCCCTCGTTAGAATTGTATAGAGACAGGCTTTTGTATGCATCTGTATTTCAAAAACAATTTGACCTTGAACTCAAGTTGAAGGTCAAATTAGGGTCATTTTGAGGTCAAGGTGAAAATTGGTGAGGCCAAAACCATCGAAAACAGGTTATTTTTTCTTGTTCCAGGATAAAAATAGTAAGTACAACCATTATTTTGGTCTTAAAACTTGCGCATAAGGAATACATTTTTATTTTTATTAAAAAAAGATGAAGAATATGTGTTTTCGGGTTAGAAACAAACAAATATGGAGCTTCATAGAAGCGCTCATTTAGGTGTTCGCTATAAGATGTTCTTTGCTGTGTTACATAGTCCACTGTGGTAGACGTGCTTGTTAGATTGAATAGTTTAATAAATGCTAAGCATGCTATGTTCCAAAATTGTCAGAGGAAGAGACACTTTTTATCGAGAAGTATTACATGTAGAGTTGCAGGAATACCATCTCCAGGATTTGGGTCAAAGGTCAAAGGTCATCAGGTGCAATGGGCCTTATAAGCAAGACTTTGCAATCAATTTCAGTCTCACCCGTCCTCTTATTTCATTGCTTTATCAATGACAATATTTGCACAAGGTGGAGTGACATTTAATTACATAATATTAAAGAACGTTATTCCCCATTTCATTTTCTACTTGTTAGCAACCTTATCGCTTGCAGGTTAAGTTTGTACAGAGGCCTGAAGTTGTGTGTATATAAAAACATTAGAAATCTGTAGTAAATACGAATTATGGGGTAGGGGTAACAAAATCTGCTCTAAAATCTGACATATACAACCGACTGCAACAAATGACCCCTCGTTAGAATTGTATAGAGACAGGCTTTTGTATGCATCTGTATTTCCAAAACAATTTGACCTTGAACTCAAGTTGAAGGTCAAATTAGGGTCATTTTGACGTCAAGTTAAAAATTGGTGAGGCCAAAACCATCGAAAACAGGTTATTTTTTCTTGTTCCAGGAACAAAATAGTAAGTACAACCATTATTTTGGTCTTAAAACTTGCGCATAAGGAATACATTTTTATTTTTATTAAAAAAAGATGAAGAATATGTGTTTTCGGATCAGAAACAAACAAATATGGAGCTTCATAGAAGCGCTCATTTAGGTGTTCGCCATAAGATGTTCTTTGCTGTGTTACATAGTCCACTGTGGTAGACATGCTTGTTAGATTGAATAGTTTAATAAATGCTAAGCATGCTATGTTCCAAAATTGTCAGAGGAAGAGACACTTTTTATCGAGAAGTATTACATGTAGAGTTGCAGGAATACCATCTCCAGGATTTGGGTCAAAGGTCAAAGGTCATCAAGTGCAATGGGCCTTGGAGGATGACCTACAGTTAAAATTGAAACGTATTAGATTGGATTGGTAAATTTCTACAGAGTATGAAATTCCCCTCATTTTGGTGTTTTTTTTGTTAAAATCTGTTAAGAAATAGTCAGGTTACAACAGTTTGATTTTAACATGTTGCTGCTGATTTTTCACTGAGCTGATGCTGGTGGTGTATTACCCACAATGCCTTGCTTTCATCTCCATGACAACTCACCAACAGAGACGCCATCTTGGAATCACATCCAGTATCTTCTCAAGGATCTTGGTAAGTAAATGAGCAATGAACTGTTGAATTTAAATGACCCACCCAGTTGTGACATTCAGTAACGTTGGTAAAAGTAGCAGGAAACTTTTAATTAACACAAAAGTGATCTTTGATGTATGAAATCAAACAAAATATGTTATGAAATTTTGTGATTTTTGTTTTGCAGTATGTATGATAGAAAATCAAGAAAAATTTCTATGCACTTAGTATAACTTTGATTCAAGTGAATGCTTTGTTTGTAAATCGGACAGTCATCCATGGCATATCACAAGAAAGCTTGAGAGCTCAACTTTACACCATTTGCAGATATATTATCTATCCAAATACCTCATAACTTTATACACGAGTTAAAATTTAGACATTTGAGTACATATCATTTAGAATAAGAGGGACCGAATGAGCTAAAGTGTACCACTTGAACCATATGTTTAAAGTGCATCACCCAATCAATTCCAGGTTTGGCGCTCATGTTACAACAGGGAAAAGTATATGAAAATGATATACACACTTGAAAGGGTTTTATCTTTTAAGTCCAAGATGGTATGTGCCTTAAAAAACAAAATGGCCGCCACATAAATCCAAGATGGCCGCCATCAAGAAATCAGATAATTGAGCATAACTTTGGCAAACAAGCAGATATTTTCTTTATCTTTTTTTTTAATACCATCTATTTTTAGAGGGGATTCTGAATACAGCATTCTTACATAAATACAATCTAATATATTTCTGTTAAAAAACAATTTGTTCTTTTTTATTTTGCCTTTTTTAGAGGTTATAAATTGCCTGTATTTCAGCTTAAGGTGATCAAATTGTTGTTTTACATGATTATTCAACACTTGTTTTGCTTTTTCAGGAGGCTACCAAAACAAGTGGTTCGAAAGTAATTTCTGTCAGAAAGTATCTACTGTCATTAGGAGAATTTGGTGTATCCAACTAGTACAGATTTCATCATGAGCATGTCAATGGAACATCAGAGGTTTGTTTAGATATGAGTTACAACGGTGTAAAGAAACATTTTTGTTGCATATCAGCAAATTTATTTTTCTGTTTAAACAGTGGTATGAACATAATGGAGAAGCCATAGTCTTTGGTGAACAAATCTTTCAGTATATCCCAAATAACATACAAGTTGACCTAATACTCATTCTGTCTGTAGCTGCATCACTGCATGATTATGTTAATATGTCTATGCTTGGGATATGTTAAAATCCAATGCCACATGGATGAACCAATGGAATACATGTACAGGTTAATCCAAAACTAAACATAATTGCACCAAGTGGTATAATCTCAAACTACATTCAACTATTTCATGTAAGATTTGTAAAAGGTGGAAAGTGAATTCCTAAGTATTTACACCATTCACCTTTGTTGGAGAGATGAGACTAATTATGGAAATGTTATATTATCTTGCTACAGGGTACCCACAGAATGAGAAGCGTACCACCAAGAATATTCATTTGGATACTGGTGCTCTCACTGGTCTGTTTTCCCAGAGGCACTGATGTCATGGAGTCTTCGGGAATTGGCCCCAAGCATCCTCAGTTGCAAGAGCCTGTGGATGGTTGTGAAAATATCTGTCATACAGAACGAGTTGAAGACACCAAAGGTATTAACGATTCCCATTTAAATTGATAGTACAGTAAGTTGTATGTATCATATATCATTCCCATGAAGTGTTTACTGCTTTATTGCCAAGTATTTCTAGCGTTTTAATGCTTGTATGCCTTGCGCACTGGTGTTAGGTACAGTATTTTAGAATTGTAACTATGGTATATTTAGACATTGAGATTTTAAATGTTGCCATCTACAGCTGTAACAATTGGATTAAATAACAGACTAATGGAACCTAAAATGTAATAGTTTTTTATGTAGTGCGGTGGATAGGTTCATTGATAATGGTGTTATATCATTTCAGGAAATAGTACACAAAAAGAAGACCTGTGTCTTATATGCTGTGAGAGAAGTAAGGCCAAACTGACAACATTCACAGAAAGAAGCTGGGACAAATTTCAGGATTTTGCAGCTAAGAAAAATGATTTTACCGTTATCTGGTCTGAGGGGCCAAAGGGCAGCTATCATAGAAACTGTTATCAGATTTACACAAATAAGAGGGATATTGACAGACCTATTGGTAGATTTAGACTCCCACTTACTGAGATTCCTAGCAGTAATGCATCTAAGAGAAAACATGTAGGAAATTATGAGAAAGAAAATCTTGAATATGTTCCACCCATGAAATGCATGAGAAGTCAAACAATAAATTTCTCTCCTATGATGTGCCTGTTTTGTCAACGTAAAAGATTCCAGTCCAGCAATGGTTCTAGAAAGCTAGAGCCACTGTCATTTTGTCAAGGAAAAGAAACTGGGGATAGAATAAAAGCAGCTGCTGAAGCAAAGGATGACTCAAATCTTCTTCTTCAGATCAGAGATAAGGACCTTTTTGCCATCGGCATAAGATATCACCATTCTTGCTATCGCTGCTACACACGCACTTCAAAGGAAAAGAGTGCTAAGACTGAAGAAAATGGTGTTCATGAAACAGCACTTAACATGGTAAAGGTTGAAATATCTAATAAGGTTATTCATGAGAAACAACCAGTGCAGCTTTCAACGTTATATGATCTCTACAAGTCTGCTTTGTCTGACATGGATATTGATATTTCGCACTGCAGGCCAAGTCGATTCAAAGAACATCTCATAAAGTGTTTTGCTGACGAAATATCCTTTTTGAAACCAAATGAACAATCAAAGTCAGAATTTGTTACACCAAACATGAACCTCTTTGGGCCATGCTTCCTGCCACAGAGTGACTCAAACTTCACAAATGAAATCGCAGCTGAGGAGACAACGCCAACAAAGGAAGCAGTGACCTTTGCTGAACTTTACCATGCCTCAAAATCTCTTCGGAAAGAACTTCTAGATGTAAAAACTAACATTTCATGGCCTCCATCAATGCAGGATATTGACCATGACAAAGCAAATATTCCTGCATCAGTGTACAATTTCCTGGCTTGGATACTTTCTGATGACATAGAGTTCCGCTCAACGCAAGTAAATATTCATCAGGCAAGCATCAAAAGACAGACTCAATCCATTGGCCAAGACCTGATTCATCTGGTAAACAAAGGTAGAGTCAAGACACCTAAACACATTGCTCTGCCAATAGCAATCAAAAGCCTCACAGGATCTGCAGAGTTGATTACAATCCTAAACCGATTAGGTCATTCACTGTCATACAGTCAGGAAGAAGAAGCAGAGACAGCCATGGCTAAGGCCTTGCTGGAACGAGAAGAAAATGGTGTACTACTTCCAAGCATCTGCACAAAGGGTGTATTTGGAACATTTTGCTGGGACAATAATGATATCCAGGAGGAAACATTGTCAGGCAAAGGAACTACTCACTGCACAAATGGAATAGTCATTCAGAAACGCCCCGACATTTGCATGCCAGATCAAATAAGAACAAACACAAACATTCCAAAGAAGAGTCGGTCATTTAGTCAGCTTCCGTCCAACATTGATCCCTACATAACTAGAGGTCGTGCCAGCCCAAGTCCAGTTGCACTGAATTATCAATGCTTGGTAGAGTTGCAGGATGACTACTATTCAGCTAAGATAGCAGATTTTGCTTGGCTATTATCCAGAATAGATATAAAAGACAACCTCTTCAGTTCAGGAGACAATAACCCCAGCATTCCACATTGGACAGCATTCTTTGTCCAACTGTCAACAGGAGAAGCACCAAGACAAAATGTAATAGGATACTGCCCTACAATCCCTTCAAGTCCAACAGAATTGACCACAGTGCACTCTCTATTGAGGAAGTCTTTAGCAATGGCGGATCAACTTGGCCAAGTTGATTGTCCAATAGTTTTAGATCAAGCAATATATGCAAAGGCACAAGAAATTATTTGGCAAAATCCAGAAGAGTTCAAAAGGGTGGTTCTCAGGCTTGGTAGTTTCCACATCACATGTGCATATTTGGCAGTCATAGGAAAGCGTTTTGGAGATGCTGGTCTTGAAGATCTATTGATTGAAAGTACTGTACTAGCATCTGGTAGTGCATCTGGAGTTCTAGAAGGTCGCCATTACAACCGAGCTATGCGGATTCACAAACTTCTTTATGAAGCTTTGGAACAACTTCGCTGGGAATCCTTTGGAGAGTGGTTGGCCCAAGAGAATTCAGCACAAGGCATCAACCACAGTATGATCATTGAAGCTATAGCAAAACTTCAACAAGAAACTTCTCTGGACCATTTTGAAGAAGTACTGCATCTACCTGAATTTCTCAAAGCATTCCAGCAGTATCAGGTTTACTGTCTGAAATATGAAGGCCCAATGAAAAGCTTCTGGTCTAGCTATCTGGATATGGTATCGTTACTACTCTGTTTCATCAGGGCAACTCGAGAAGCAAATTGGCATCTTCATGTAGCTTGTGTCAAGGCAATGTTACCATACTTTCATTCATATGACCGGCAGAACTATGCTCGCTATTTGCCAGTGTACTGGGCACAGATGATCAGACTAGAGGAAACTCATCCAATGGCATTCCAGGAATTTACAAATGGCAATTTCGGAGTACAACGCAACAAAGACTTTGGATTCACACAATTACCTGTGGACCAAACAATAGAACAAACGATAAACAAGAACACCAAGACAAAGGGTGGGATAATAGGTTTCAGCCTAAAGAAAGGAGCGGTGGACAGGTGGATCATCACATCACATGAGCGTTGTGCGATCACAGACAAGTGCAGGGAAATGGCTGATATATACAATGACATTTCCTCCACCCATAAAGAAGCCACCAAAGCCAGAGTAATCAAAGATAACAATGACGTTTCAGCCATTAAGACAATTGTCAAATCATGGGGAAATCCTTTCCAGCCTTCTGAAGAACTGGTGAATCTTGCTACAGGTCAAGTGGCTACTGATGAAGAAGCAAGTGATCTTCTTTTTGCTAAAGAAAAAGGCCTTGTAGCACTGAGAGAATTTGTAGAAACAAGACTGATAACTGGTTCCACTGACATACATGCCCCAATGAAAAGGCTAAACCTGAAGACATTTGCAGATACGAAGCAAGCCAACCTAAAACAAAACAGCAAGTCATCTTTACAACAGGCAGACCGCAATATATTTGCCCGACTGCTCATCATTGCACAATGCCGAGATATCAGTTTGAAGGATGTCCTAACATATGAACTAGGACCACTGCCTTGGCCATTGGTATCAGCTGATGGCTCTCTAAGCAAGACGGCAAAATCATCTCTACATAGCCTTCTAGAACACGATTTGGAGCCTATGACTAATCATCCACATGCAGACAGCATCATAATTGATTTTATGGGTGTGCTCCAGTCACTCAAACATGTACCAACAACATTTTCAGAGCTTGCAGAGGAGCTTTTTGACAATGTAATCAAGTCATCCCGACCTGCCTTGAGAGTAGATGTTGTAACAGATCAGTATCCAACTATATCAATAAAATCCCCAGAACATCAGCTGCGTAGCAAGGGTGGAGAGATTCGCATCAAAATAGACTCTGGCTCTCAGAAATGTCCAGTCCAGTGGAAGAAGTATTTGTCATGCAGTGCTAACAAAGTCAATCTCTTGGAATATCTTTCAGAAGATTGGGCTTCTCAGAAATATGCTTCTAAACTGGGAAATATTTCTCTATACCTAGTGGCAGGCCATGTATGTCGGAAGATCCAAGTTGCTGATGGCTTTGCAGTATCCAGTGTTGTCAGCAGCCTGTCCAGCAACCAGGAAGAGGCTGATACGAAGATGATCTTGCATGCCAAACATGCTGCTGATGAAGGCCATAGGAAGATCCTTGTTAAGTCATCTGATATTGATGTTGAGGTGCTGCTTCTATATTTTCAGAAGGATATTGCTGCAAATATCTACTTAGAGGCTGGAACAAGTGCCCACAAGCGACTTATCAACATTACAACTCTGGCCCATACTCTTGGGAATTCAGTCTGCAAGGCTTTGCCAGGCATGCATGCCTTCAGTGGATGTGACAGTGTCAGTTCTTTTGTGGGAAAAGGTAAAAAGAAGATCTACAATCTTACAAGGAACAACGCAGAAACTTGCAAAGCAATGCAGCAGTTAGGGGAAAAATTACAACCAACAGGAAACTTATATGAAAAGGCAGAGAAGGTTGTATGTTCCATGTATGGACAATCAGGTCATGATATCAATGAAGCACGCTTCAAAGTTTTCTGTTCATCCAAAGCACCTCAGTCCCACCTGTTGCCTCCTACTTCTGCTGCACTGAAGAAACATATCCAACGTGCCAACTACCAAACTCTGATATGGAAACAAGCACTAAAAGCATCACCAGATATCCCAGGACCAGATGGTCATGGATGGAGCGTATTCAACACAAATCTTAGGATTGACTGGACTGATAGATCTGTAGCTCCATCACAGGTTCTAGAATTAGTATCGTGTGGCTGCAAAACAGAATGTCAGAGCAATAGATGCTCCTGTCTGAAGAATGGCCTACCATGTAGCAATGCCTGTAAATGTGGTGATCAGTGTTTGAACAATGGTGTACCACTGGATGAGGATGAAGATGACGAAACATAAGGTGCAGATTTAACTCCCACATCATATCATTGTTATTTGTCAATTGCTGGCCATGTGAAAATTGTGGCACCAAAGTCAGGAGGAATACAACATTTGGTGCACGGTTGACTGCTAAAGAGTTCATTTGAGAAGTTCTGTAAGTTCTTTAGTACACCAAAATTGATGTATAGAGTTTTTCCACTATGGCTTCCCATGTGGATGCTCTATGATGTTTGTAAGGAAGCATAATCTTTTGCAGAACTGAGTTGTCTACTGTGGCCCCCTGTGTGGATGCCTAAAGGATAGATACGTAATCACAGTTAAGAAACTGGACATGGAAAAATAAAAAGGTTGATTCAAAGTTTTATTGAAATTTCATGGCAACAAGATAGATCCCAATGGAACAAATATGTACAGTTGTAGAAATTGCAAGAATCTATAAAACATGCATTAATTGTATTGTTGTGTCTGTCATAAGATGATAATATGTCGATAGAATAGTGTTGTATAGAGTATATGTTTCTCTGAGCATTAGTGTCATTATGGCTATCCCTATGATAACAAGATATATCTGTAAATATGTAAAAAAAAAGCTGACATGTCTCTATGGGTGTGGTGTTGCTGGACATGCTTGCACAGCAGAAACAAAGTTGTACAATTGTGAATAATTGTTTAAGCCTTCTTGGCATAGTAGTCCATGTATATGCGCTGACCTTATTTACCCAGCCATATTTAATGCACAGTTTTGTACTGCCTAGGCTAGGAGGTTATAGCACTCTCTGTGCAGTAACCCCTCGGACAGTTCAGGGAAGATGGTAACACAATTTTGCCCAGTGAAAAAGCATTGAAAGTTAAAAATTGCTAGGGTATTGAGTACTATTGACATGTCTAAGTATGATAATAATGCATATGTGGTATTACTTGCGTATCAGGGAAATGATTTAACAGTTCTACTGCAACCATTGTAATTGTAATTTTGAAAATGGGTTGTACAGAGTTATCAAAAGCAGGCGTTCCATGCTACTACTGTCTATCACTAAATAAAGGCACAGTATTGCATATAAAGCTGAAATACTTGTCTTGTTTATCCTAAATTCTTCCTTATATATATTCGAAGTATAAGTCCAAAAATCTGTTAGTACTCGTGACTTACATGCTCGAACCCCACCATCTGATAAACAATCATTTGGGTCTGTCATTTATAATTGTATAACTTTTTTATAACTTTTATAACTTTTTCAATGATGTTGTGCTTCACAGATGTTCACCTTGACCCCAAAAATATCATTTTTTGACATTGAACTCAGTTTCAAGGTAAAATTTCAAAATATTATAGGGATTCATACAAAGCTTGTTTCTTGACCATTCTAACAAGGGGTCATTTGCTTCAGTCAATTAAATATTTCAGATTTTATGATAGATTTCATTATCCCCCTCCCATTCATCTAATGAGGCATCTAATGGGGCGTCATTTCAGTCACTCATTTGTCATTGGTGTATTTTATTCATGCTATGCTAACTTAACGTGCAAGAGATAAGGCTGCCAACAAGGAAAAAATGAAATGGGGGATAAGGTTCATTCATAATATGTAATTGAATGCCACTGCACCTTGCATAATTATTATCAATGATAAAGCAGTTAAATAAGAGACCCGATGCGACATAAATTCATCAAGAAATCTAACTCATAGGTCTCAATGCACTTGATGACCTTTGAACTTTGACCCATGCACAGGAATTAGCATTTCCCTGAACCCTACTTGTAATTACTCCACATGAAAAATGTTTGAGCCCCTAACATCTTTGGTATATTGCATTTATCAAACTTCATTCTAATGACTTTTACCACAGTAAATCATGATACACTGTAAAGGACTTTGCATGGCAGACACCTACATGGACGCCTCTATTTAGAACCAGATATGTCTATTTTTGACCCCAAAACTCATTTTCTTCGTATTTCTATGAGCTAAAAGTATAACTTATCCTATGTTCTCCCTTATGCGCATATCTTAAGACCAATAAAATTGTTGTAATTACTATTTTCATCCTGGATCAAGAAAAAATACCCTTTTTTATGGATTTGACCTCACCGATTTTCACTTCGACCTCAAAATGAGCTTGTTATGACCTTGAACTCAAATTCAAGGTCAGATTTTGAAAATCTTTTGGTTTCATTTAAAAGCCTGATTCCTGACAAATCTAACAAGGGGTCATTGGTTTCCATCAGTTGTTCAGTTCAGATTTTATGGTAGATTTTGTTACCCCTACCCCATATATTTCCTTTATTTTGAAATTTCTGCCTTTTTTGATACAAACAACTTCAGGCTGCTTTGCAAACTTAACGTGCAAGAAATAAGGCTGCTAACAAGTAGAAAATGAAATGGGGAATAAGGTTCTTTAATATTATGTAATTGAATGTCACTCCAACTTGTGCAAATATTGTCATTGATGAAGCAATGAAATAGGAGATCGGGGGAGACTAAAATTGACCGCAACGTCTTGCTTATAAGGCCCATTGCACTTGATGACCTTTGACCCAAATCCTGGAGATGGTATTCCTGCAACTCTACATGTAATATGTCTGGATAAAAAGTGATTCTTCCTCTGATATTTTTGGTACATAGCATACTTAGCATTTATCAAACTATTCAATCTAACAAGTACGTCTACCGCAGTGTACTATGTAACACAAGAAAAGAACATCTAATGGCGAGCACCTAAATGAGCGCTTCTATGATGCTACATATTTGTTTGTTTTTGACCCGAAAACACATATTCTTCATCTTTTTTTTACACTAAATGAAAATGTATTTCTTTTGCGCAAGTTTTAAGACCAAAATAATGATTGTACTTACTATTTTTATCCTGGAACAAGAAAAAATAACCTTTTTTTGATGGTTTTGTCCTCACCAATTTTCACTTCGACCTCAAAATGACCCTGATTTGACCTTGAACTTGAGTTCAAGGTCAAATTTTGAAACTTGCTTGGTTTTATTCAAAAGCCTGATTCCTGACAAATCTAACAAGGGGTCATTGGTTACCGTCAGTTGTTTAGTTCAGAATTTATGGTGGATTTTGTTACCCCTACCCCATTAATTTCCTTTATTTTGGAAATCTTCCATTTTTGATACACACAACTTCAGGCCTCTGTACAAACTTAACGTGCAAGAGATAAGGCTGCTAACAAGTAGAAAATTGAATGGGGGATGCTGCTCTTTCATTTGGTACCAAGAAACCTTCCTCCACCTCTCCGCACGCAAAACTCCAAAAATAAGGCCTATTTCAGAATTGGCTCATGGACTAATAGTCATGACTATCTATAATCATGGAAAAACAGCATTTCGGGCAAGCTGAACAAGCCCCCAACTTAATTGCCCCGCTTGATTTATATCTAACATTAGAATGGAAATTGAGAGGTACATTAATTGAATTCAAAACAGGATCATTTGAATAACAGGCTGAATTTGACCATTGTGATTAGTAAGGAGTTAATCATTCATTAGCCAGCAAGGCGTCTGGGTGTCATTTGGACACCCAAACCCTCCAAGATCAAATAAAGTGTCAATGTTTATACATATTTAAGTGGTTTAATTGCCTGATAAGTGGTTTTGGGTTTCAGCAGATTAGGGGGTTAAATCCAGGGGGAGGGGGGTAAATTGTCTCTAGAACAGGCCTAAATGATTTGGTACAGTTTCAGGAAGTGGGGGGAAGGAGGTTGAATTTAAATTGTCACTAGAATAGAGCTTGAGTGATTATGAGCAGAAGCCCAAATTTAAATTTAAAAAAAAGCAACAAAAAAAAAAATACTATTTCACGCATATGGAATTCTGTCATTTTCTTTAAAAAATTTCATTTAAAAAAAAAAAAAAAATTTCATTTTTTTATTTTAATTTTATTCTCTCAATCCAGAGTACCATCGACCTTGTTTCCAGTCTGCGCCAAAAAACGTAGCCTCACTCTGAGGTAGAGCTGATTTACGTTGTTGCTTGGGAACCATCAATGAGTGCCTGGCCCTACATGCAGTTTCTAAGTTGAGGCTGCTGATAAATTAGAGCCTGTTCAGATGGGGAGGGCAGAGTGTCAATGTTTATACCTATTTAAGTGGTTTAATTGCCTGATAAGTGGTTTAATGTTTCAGCGGATTAGGGGGTTAATTTCAGGGGGAGGGGGGTAAATTGTCTGTAGAATAGGCCTAAATGATTTGGTACAGTTTCAGGAAGTGGGGGGGAAGGAGGTTGAATTTAAATTGTCACTAGAATAGGGCTTGAGTGATTATGAGCAGAAGTCCAAATTTAAATTTTAAAAAAAGCAACAAAAAAAAAATACTATTTCACGCATATGGAATTCTGTCATTTAAAAAAAAACTTAAAATTTTTTTCAATTTTTTTTCAATTTTTTTTTCTCTCAATTCAGAGTACCATTGACCTTGTTTCCAGTCAGTGCCAAAAAACGTAGCCTCACTCTGGCGAGTGATGGCCTCACTCTGAGGTAGAGGTGATTTACGTTGCTGCTGGGGAACCATCAATGAGTGTGGGGCGGCCTTAGTTTCTGAGTTGCTGCTTCTGATAAATTAGCGCCTGTTCAGATGGGGAGGGCAGAGTGTCAATGTTTATACTGATTTAAGTGGTTTAATTGCCTGATAAGTGGTTTTAGGTTTCAGCGGATTATTCGCCCATGTGCAGCGAGTATTCTATGGGGTCAAAGGTCACGTGTGACCCATAAATCTCAACTGGAGAGCCCAGGTTCAGGTCTATATATTAACTCTTTCACTGCTGGGGGCTAATTTTGCCAATACAAAATGATGCAAAAAAGCTGAAAAATGACGGAAACCCTGCACATGGGTATTCGACTGAGGGTACTCGGCCAGAGCTATCCAATGAATACCAACATGGCAGTGTTTAGATCTTTGCGTCCTTGTACTTAGGATGACCATGGTTTCAGCATTGGAAGGGTTAACCCTTTCGCGGTAGGTGGCTAATTTTGACAAAACAAAATTAATTGAAAAATATTAAAAAATGATCGGAACCCTGGCCCATTGGTACTCATCTTATAGAGCACAGAGAGAGCTTTCAGATCAATACCAATAGTTTAGATAATTATCAAATATTTTTGCGATATTGTGTTTTGGACAAAAGTAGACTCAACATCACAAGGGTTTACCCACCCATTCATGCTTCAGACATTCTTAAGAAACTCATTTCTGGATTTAAGTTACTTTTGACAAGATTTTGGGAATTGAGAATGACTTTACAAAATATTTGATGGACAGTTGTTGTTATCATTTCTCCCTCAACAATTTTTCCATATATATGCTTTTGCCTGAAATAATTCAAATTAATTGTCAGGCTGATTTTGGCTGCTGTGAGTAGTTGGTGGTTTATTCATCTATGCCCTCCAATATTGTGAGGAATCTATACAGGGGTGTCCAAATATTTTAGACCCGGAGCACAGTCAATAAGTCATGGAGCACGGCAATTTTTGGTGACCGTGGTTAGATAATAGCTATGAATATTGTCACCTGGTGGCACTACTATATTAGCCCTTTTGCAATAGTTAGGACTAAGACCAATCAACAGATAGTATTACTAAATGGAGTTCACTGGCTTTTAAATACAGTTTGTTTCAAAAATAGCTCAGTGAAATATCTGATATGCTGAAATGGTCATGTTTTGTGAAAATTTCACAGTTAAAGAGTGCTTTATTTTCTTGGGTTTGTCGCACGGTTTGAAGCCCCTGTCGCACGTTGGTGCGACAATGCGACAGTTGGACACCCCTGCTATACCTTGATGTATTTCCAGGACTCAAAATTAAGATTTTTTTCCAGGGAGCCCAATTTCATTTTCAAAAACTACTCAAAGGTGTTGTGTATAGAAACCAGTAAACCTTTTGGGCTCTCTGCTGAAGTTTGGTGGAACCGTAGGAGAATTCGAGGGTTCCAGTCTCCAGCTGATTTTGAGCCCTGATTTTCATCATGAAAAAAGCTAAATTTGAATGAGGATAGTTCATTCCTTTCTCATATCCTAACTCTAGTCATGCCAGACCCCCTGCTGGCTCTATATGCCCCTGAAACCAGCACATTCAATTGCCTGATAAGTGGTTTTGGGTTTCAGCGGATTAGGGGGTCAAATTCAGGGGGAGGGGGGTAAATTGTCTCTAGAACAGGCCTAAATGATTTGGTACAGTTTTAGGAAGTTAGGGGAAGGGGGTTGAATTTAAATTGCCACTAGAATAGGGCTTGAGTGATCATGAGCAGAAGCCCAAATTTAAATTTGAAAAAAGCAACAAAAAAAACCTTTTCACACGTATGGAATTCAGTCATTTTTTTTAATTTTTCATTTTTCATTTTTTTTTTTCATTTTTTTTTCTCTCAATCCAGAGTACCATCGACCTTGTTTCCAGTCTGCGCCAAAAAACGTAGCCTCACTCTGAGGTAGAGCTGATTTACGTTGTTGCTGGGGAACCATCAGTTAGTGCCTGGCCCTACAAGTAGTTTCTGAGTTGCTGCTTCTGATAAATTAGAGCCTGTTCAGATGGGGAGGGCAGAGTGTCAATGTTTATACTGATTTAAGTGGTTTAATTGCCTGATAAGTGGTTTTAGGTTTCAGCGGATTATTCGCCCATGTGCAGCGAGTATTCTATGGGGTCAAAGGTCACATGTGACCCATAAATCTCAACTGGAGAGCCCAGGTTCAGGTCTATATATTAACCCTTTCACTGCTGGTTGCTAATTTTGCCAATACAAAATGATGCAAAAAAGCTGAAAAATGACTGAAACCCTGCACGTGGGTATTCGACTGAGGGTACTCGGCCAGAGCTATCCAATGAATACCATCATGGCAGCGTTTAGATCTTTGCGTCCTTGTACTTAGGATGACCATGGTGTTAGCATTGGAAGGGTTAACCCTTTCGCGGTAGTTGGCTAATTTTGACAAAACAAAATTAATTGAAAAATATTTTAAAAAATGATTGGAACCCTGGCCCATTGTACTCATCTTATAGAGCTCAGTGAGAGCTTTCAGATCAATACCAATAGTTTAGATAATTATCAAATATTTTTGTGATATTGTGTTTTGGACAAAAGTAGACTCAACATCACAAGGGTTTACCCACCCATTCATGCTTCAGACATTCTCAAGAAACTCATTTCTGGATTTAAGTTACTTTTGACAAGATTTTGGGAATTGAGAATGACTTTACAAAATATTTGATGGACAGTTGTTGTTATCATTTCTCCCTCAACAATTTTTCCATATATATGCTTTTGCCTGAAATAATTCAAATTAATTGTCAGGCTGATTTTGGCTGCTGTGAGTAGTTGGTGGTTTATTCATCTATGCTAGGGCTGTCATTGATAACGCGCGTATCGATGAATCGACAAAAAAACCTTATCGATTATCGATATCGAAGAAGGCACAACATATCGATTCATATGCAAATTCGGTAAATAAACTATTTTTTAGGAAAACACAGCTTGAACAACACATAAACTCCCCACTACAACTGTGTGCGTCCATTCTATTTATCCTTGAATTCACACAGATGAATGTGTATGTGATAGGGCTTTGATCAATGGGTCTAAAAATCACCCCACACGCAAACTACAACCATTCCTTATTAGCACATTGCTGGTTTTCATTCATTTTGAATTTGATTCGCTGAATCGAATTGAAGTAGCGTATCGGTAATAATTTTGTCGATTATCGAATCAATAAATATTTCTAATCAATGACAGCCCTAATCTATGCCCTCCAATGTTGTAAGGAATCTATACCTTGATGTATTTCCAGGACTCAAAATTAAGATTTTTTTCCAGGGAGCCCAATTGCATTTTCAAAAACTACTCAAAGGTGTTGTGTATAGAAACCAGTAAACCTTTGGGCTCCCTGCAAACGTTTGAGGGAACCGTAGGAGAATTCGAGGGCTCCAGTCTCCAGCTGATTTTGAGCCCTGATTTTCATCATGAAAAAAGCAAAATTTGAATGAGGCAGGGCTCGACGCTAAGGGTGAACCTATGGCCCCAGGCCAGTAAAAATTGCCAAAATCAGCTTTGAGCCAGTAAAAAAAGACCTCAACTGGTCCTACAGGGCCAGTAAACATTTGGAGACATTCTTGTTAAAAAGTTTCCCCCTGAGAATGTCCCCAATTGTTTTTGAAATAAATGAAGATAAAATTTATAAAGATAAATGTTGTGGTGAATCTTATGCAATGTTCTTTCTTGTTATGTTAAAGAAAAAATGTAGGGCCAGTAAACATTTTGCAGGACCAGTAGATGCTAGGTGTTACTGGTCCTACAGGGCCAGTATCATTTTGAGTTAGCTTTGAGGCCTGCAAAGGGATATGAAACCAGCCGGTCAAGCTGAATAGGCTGGCTGCGGCGAATAGCCCAAAAGTCTTGTTCGGCGCATGTGTTGTTGCGCAAGTTTCTCTGTAATGTGATCGATAGGAGAGCCCTCATTGGTCTTTGTCTCCTAGTGATTTCACACTTAGGACAGATTCGAGACCACTGGCTTAGCCAGGCCTTCACTATATCGCATATAGTAATTGGTCTCTCGCTACATATCCATTCTTTTATTCATCTAAGCTCATATGTACTCAGTTGAAAGGAGAAATGGGAGGAGGGGAAGGTAAGGGTAATTTAACCCTTATGCTGCTGGTGACGAATTTGTCCAAAACAAAATGATGCAAAAAATCTGAAAAATTATCGAAACCCTGGCAAATGGGTACTCATCTGAAAGTGCTCAGCGAGACCTATCCAATGAGTACCAATATAGCAGGGTTTAGATGTTTTTCAAAAATCTTAGCGTCTTGTGCTTTAGACGAAAGTAGCCTCAGCATTAGAAGGGTTAACTCCGTATGTATCTGTACCAGCCAGCTTTAGGTGTCTACATACATGCAAACCTATTCACCAATAGAGAAGTACTGTAAATGGGTTTTTAGTTCCCATATGTGCGTGTACCAGTGTTTGTCAATGCATTTAAGCTATTTGTGTTCTCACCCAGTTTGACACGAGCCATCTCCGGGGAGAAAGGGGAGTAAACATGTTTAGTAATTAGCGGAGAAAGGGGGCGTTGGGGCGAGGGCCCGCGGAGCGTGAGCCCTTTGAAAATTTGTTGCGAGTGGTTACAGTATATGGAAATCACAAGTTCGTTGAACCCCACTCCGAGTCTGCGCTCCTCTTGTAAAAAAAATATAAAAATTCATTTGTGTTAGTCAGGCGTGCCCACAATGACCCTGCTCTGAGTCTGCGCTCTCTTTATGAAAAACAAATTGTCATTTTTCATTTCTGCAAGGCGGCTGGGGAATGCTACCTTTACTGTATATAATACTAAATACTGATATCATATGGAATAGGAAGAAGTATTGTATCACTCAAGATCTGTTATACCCATACTGCTTAATGATATAAAATTAAATCTACTGCTACGTTGACATCTCTTTATGTAGGCAGTTTATTGCGAGTGAATATATTATGGAAAGCATAAGTTCATTGAACCCGTTCCCAGTCTGAGCTCCTACTCTTGTGGAAAAACAAACACTAAAAACCTGTCGATTTTCATTCCTGTTAGACAGGGGTGCCTATATCGTCAGTCAATTAGGGAATGGTACAGGTTCTAGATACAACACCAAATACTGATATTGAATAGGATTGTATCATTAAAATGGGGGCTGAGAGTAGGGAATGGTACCGGTACTCGATACAATACCAAACACTGATATGGAATAGGAAAAAGTATTGTATCATTTGAGATCTGTTATACCAATACTGCTTAACAATATAGAATTGAATCGACTGCTATCTGGACATCTCCACACAAAGGCAGTTCCTTATTTATTAGTGTAATTTCTGATGTTGACTGTGCTAAATTTTACATATGGCCTATAAATAAAAGTTGTTTGTTTCCTGTAACCCTACCCTAACAAGTTTTTATTCAAAAAAATCCCTACCTAAAGTTTTTTCCGCCCTCCCAACTCCCAATCAACGTTAAAACATGCATAAAACACATTTTTGACCAAAAAAAAAAGATTTTTTTTTTATCGGCCTTAACCTACCATATTTTTTTCAGACCGTTACAGGAAACAAACAATTTCTTTTTTTCTAAGTCACTGGGAGGCAAGCAGTCATAATCATTAAAAATATCCGATATAGTTGTATTAAGGAAATATTGGAATTGTATCGTATAGAGAAATTCTTTAAATTTGCAATACCTAGCTGAGGTGGGGGGGGGGGGGGGGGGGGGGGGGGGGGCAATCGTGATGTCAGACCACTCTTGTCAAGGAAATCACGTGAAATCACTAGTTTCACTATTATACAGATAATTTGTTTTATATATTTTTGGTCAGTAACTGATAATATGGTGGGTATGAGATTTAAGCGTCAAGGTTTTTTTTTCACATTAAGGGTTGCTTTCAGTAGCAAAAATTTACAAGTGGAAATTGAGTCACATAGTCCATTACATAACCTAGTTGCCCAGATAAAGATGTCTCCTTGATGTATGATAATTTCGAAAGTTGCTTCTTAACCCTTATGCTGGTGGTGGCTAATTTTGACACTACAAAATGATGCAAAAAACCTGGAAAATGACTGAAACCCTTGTATGCGGGTACTCATAATGAGGGCTATCCAGTGAATGCCAGCATGACAGGGTTTAAATGGTTCCCCAAATGTTTGAGTACTTGTGCTTTGGAGGGAAGTAGCCTCAACATTAGAAGGGTTAAAAAAAGCATACACTTCAGTTTGTTTAAAGGAGAGATATAGGTAAAGATTTTCTTTCACATATTTTCTAAAAGGTGCCCTTACAGAGAAACGTGTTGCCTGGATGTATGATACATTAAAAGAAAATTACTACATAACAAAAAGCGTACACTTTGAATTTATATGAAAGACATCCATGTACATTAAGGTTAAGATCTGAATGATTTTTTTCTTTCATATATTTTCTGAAGAAATCCTTCTGTATGAGTCTGGACCTCTTGTGCATTTTTACAAGTCTAGGTTGGTAGGGCTATCACTATTGTAAAACCATCCTTAGATTAAACCAGGTAGCACTTATATTCGTCATGAACTGAGTTGCTTTTGTGAAGGGTAGTTTATGAAAAAAAAACTTGATACATGTATTAACCCTTATGCTTCTGGTGGCTAATTTTGCCAATACAAAATGATGCTAAAAAGCTAGAAAAAAAATAATAAATGACTGAAACCCTGGCAAATGGGTACTCATCTGAGAGTACTCAGTGAGAGCTATCTAATGGATACCACCATGGCAGGGTTTAGATGATTTTGATTTTTTTTTGCATCCTTGTGCTTGGACAAAAGTATCCATAGAATTGGAAGGGTTAAGTGAATGTAATAATGTCAGCGTGAGGCATACCTAGAACACTCTCTTTCAGGATATCACAAATATCTGTCTTTACAAACTTATTATTGCCATGGAATTGAAATGTGTTTGTTTTGTATTTGCGGCCTTCCTCACAAAGTCCAGTTGCATGCCGGCTTTATGTACAGGTGTTGTGTTGCTTAGCAACAACAGGTAGGCTTGAGGGGGATTTATTCAGGCTACAGCCGGGCTTCGGAATCAAGGTTGGTTTTCTCGAAGGGGGTTGACGATCGCGAGAAGTCTATGAGTTTTCGCATAGTCAGGTAGGAAGGAGACTCGGTACGGGACGTTCTGCGTGTGCGAATCTGATTGGTCGAGCTCCATCAACCTCTATCCCGCCGTGTTGTGTTGTGTTGCCGCATTGAGAAAAATATCAATAATCTTATGAATAATTCTGCAATCATCTCACAGGAGACAGTGGGAATCGTTGGTTAATAATTGATTCCCCCGCACGGCCGGCCCGGTTGCGCTGTGCATGAGCGGTTGCGGTTCTCCCGTGACCCGCTTCTGAACTTAGATAAATTAACAGCTGTTTCAGGCCTGGCTTGCATTCGTACATTTCATACCTGGTAGCCACTGCTCGGTGAGATGATCGTTAGCCGCCGTGACACCTGAGCAGGGAGCGCTGCGTTCTGATTGGTCGGCTCCAGAGGTCGCGTGGGGTCACGGGTACCCTGACAGGCTGAGAGAGGGTGATTCATAGGGCCCAGTTCGGTCTCGCCCGCCCACTCTCTAGGGTGGAGCTTGATTGAGAGTGGGTCGCTGATAACTGGGACAGGGCGCTGAAGGCCTCAGTAACACTCAGGTGCTGCACCGAGAGAGAGAGAGAGAGAGAGAGAGAGAGAGAGAGAGAGACTTACAGAGAGAATGAGATCATGTATTAACTTGAGCGAGATCGCACAAGAGAGTAAGAGAGAGACATTAACACACAGAGTCAGAGAGAGAGAGAGAAGGCGGAAAGGAGAGGTTAAGAAGGAGGAGGAGGGGAGTTTATGATTCTGCCACGGGGGCTAGGACAACCATCTATCGAGACCGGGATCGTCCAATTGCAGTGGAGAGACCACTGATACCCATACCACAGGCCAGCCACCGCTCACTCATACTACTTCTGTGTAAGCCGACCATCATCCAACGGCAGTAGAACAACCATTGATACCATGCACTACTGCGGGCCAGTCATCTTCCACTCATACTACTACTGCAGGCCAACCATCATCCAACAGCAATAGAACTAGTCTACCATTGATACCATGCACTTCTCCGGGTCAGTCATCATCCACTCATAATACTACCATAGGCCAAGCATCGTCCTATCATACTTCAACTACTTCCTCTTCTACTACTACTAGTACGACTCCAGGCCAGCCATCGTCCAGTCATACTACTAGTGCAGGGCAATCATCGTGCACCATCCACCGATACTACTGCTCCTACTAGTATTGATACAGCTCTTCAAGTTTAAACAGGGAACAGGTGCTTTTCAACACTGTACAAACAGGGACGGACCAGTGGATGGCAACCAGTGAATCTAGGAAATTTGTGGTCTAGGATCATCACCATAAAGCAATAATTCACCATGGATATCAGGTATGGAACGCTGTTGAAAATATTTGCAAACTAAATATATATATATATATATATATATATATATATATATATATATATATATATATATATATATATATATATATATATATATATATATATATGCGTGTACACACACATTCACATACAAAAATACTTTAAGAAATGTAAATGTATAGAGATAGAGAGAGGGAGCATTGGCTTATACCAGTTTATGTTATTAATACCATTATCCCAGGTAGGCTTAAATGCATCAATCTCGTTAGACCACCTGTGTTTTTGAATGCAATTGATTTTAAAGAGTTACCTATGGTAGATAGGTATTGGAGGAGGGGACTAGGATAGAATCTGTACGGGAAATAAGCTGTGGTGGAATCTGTATGGGAAGTTTCCTTGCTAATAATAATGATAAAAATAATTGCGATAACTGGTATGAACAAACATGCTGTTGTTATGAAACTGCTGCTAGGCAACCGTGGATAAATAACGTGATGTCTGGCTTACTAAGAAGAAAGAGCGAGGGAGGGATTGAGTCTGCGTGGCATATTGTGCCTAAAAACTCAAAACCATTCAAAGGTCTGAAAAATATTTTTCCTCAGCAATCCATCCCAAGCTGTGAGTCAGCCCCGACTTCCCGGTTGTTATTTCTGCCGTTGCCATAGAAATCCAATATGCTTGGTCACTATGGGGCGCTGTTGGTTGCCATGACAATGAGTCATACAACATTTGGCTGGTTGGTTGGTTGGTGGCGAGGATAAATAGTTAATACAGCCTGGCTTCGAATAGACTCAGTCATAGGAACGTGCAGGCTGGGTAGTGAAACGTGTCTAGTAGCGAAGGATGATAGTTAATGTGCTCAACTACTCTATTCAGTTAACACCAGGGATTTCTCTATCGGCAGCATGTAAGTAATTTCTCTATTTGACCAGGATTGAATGCAGTTATCACCAATTCATGACTTTCTGGAATATATGCCTAACTGCTATGTAGTGAATCGTGTCTAGTACCGAAGGAAGCTAGTTAATATGCCAAACTACTCCATTTAGTTAACACCAGGGATTTCACTATCTGCAGCAATTAAGTTATTTCTATATTTGACCAAAATTGAATAATATGTCTAGTAGTCGAGGAAAATAGTTGATATGCCAAACTACTCCATTCAGTTAACAACAGGGAATTCTCTATCGGCAGCATGTAAGTAATTTCTCTATTTGGCAAGAATTGAATACAGTTAACGTGCAGGCTGCATGGGCAGTGAAACGTGTCTAGTAGCCAAGAAAGATAGTTAATACGCTCAACTACTCTATTCAGTTAACCACAGGAATTTTTATATAGGCAGCAAGTAAGTAATTTCTCTATTTGACCAGAATTGAATGCAGTTATCACCAATTCATGACTTTCTGGAATATATGCCTAAGTACTATATTGATATGATGCATGGGATTCCACTGCAGCAAGTGGGTAATATGACTTAATGCGCAAAATGCCATCAAAAATACTTCTAGACCTCTATAATAGCTTTATTTAACTAGTATTACTATTCTGTGACCATCTGGAATGAGGGTAGATGAACATAGTGCTATGGCACCAGTGAAATATCTAGCAACCAACAGCTTTTTTAAACTATACTTCATGTAGCTGTGGTATGTATGTAGACTGGTAGTAGCCAATGCTCCATATCTCTATACATTTATATTTCTGTAAGTATTTATGTATTTGTATGTGTGTGTGTGTGTGTGTGTGTGTCTGTATATATATATATATATATATATATATATATATATATATATATATATATATATATATATATATATATATATATATATATATATATATATATATATATATATATATATTTATTTATTTATATATATATATATATATATATATATATATATATATATATATATGTGTATGTATATTCATATATATATATATATATATATATATATATATATATATATATATATATATATATATATATATATATATATATATATATATATATATATATATATATGTATGTTTGTATGGGTGTGTGTGTGTGTGTGTATGTGTGTGTGACTTTTCTCAAATTATAAGGAGTACAAAGGCTTGACCCTGCACCATTGAAAAGTTTTTCCTAAAATGTTTGCTTAAGTTGGAATATCCGTTTTATAGAGGCAGCATGTTATATACAAGCAAAAGCACACATAAAAAATCCGGTTTATAACATTTTAGAAAAGTTATTCAGTGCATTTTATACTTTTGATTCGAAGTTCTTGTGACTTTTATTGAATACCAAAACATTTCAATATCTAACTACTTCCACAAACATTTCATTTCAATTCGAAAAAAAGGAATGGAAAAATATAACAGGAATAACTAGTTTATTAAGTATTGGCTTTTCTGAAATAATTTGACAAGAAACTGTACATATTAAAAAAAGGCTGATTTGAAAGTTTGAAATTAGATTCCTTGAATAGTAAGAAAGTGAATTTAGATGAAATGCCATGGATTCTTATGCTAATTTGAATTCTCTACCTGTCAACACGCATCGTGATGGGTGTAAAAGTTCAGTGGTTTAAGTTGGGTCCTCAGATGACCCCCTTCTCTATATACCTGTATCATCTTATGAGACAGTCCGGGGTTATTTAACCCTTAAGCTGCTGGTGGCAAATTTGGTCAATACAGAATAATGGGAAAAAGGCTCAAAAATGACCGAAACCCTGGCAAATAGGTACTCATCTGAGAGTGCTCAATGAGAGCTTTTCAATGAATACAAAGATGACAGGGTTTAGATGTATTTCAAAAAATGTTGGTCAATACAAAATATGAAATAGGCTGAAAAATGACCAAAACCCTTGCAAATGGGTACTCATATGTTAGTAATCAATGAGAGCTTTTAAATGAATACCAAGATGACAGGATTTAGATGATTTTCAAAACTTTTTGAGTTTTTGTGCATTAGACGAAAGTAGTCTTAGCATTGAAAGGGATATGTATTTATATATGTACCTTGCTTTCAGGGATTTGGTGGACACCCCGTCAAAGGGGGACAAGACCTCAGGCCTCTTCACTGAGGAGATCATGTCTCACTGGTGCGCGACCAGACAGGGATTCAACCACGCGGAACCGTCTGCCAGCATCTTTTCCGGTGTGGGACAAACAGACAGACAGCGTCAGCCAGCGACCACGACGACAGGTGCCCGAAACCAGAAACACAAGGGGACAATACTGCCACCTCGACAAACAAGCCGAACCTGAAAACAAGTCTCCGACGCCGCGGCCGATATGATGCTGCACCCCTCGTTTGATTGGACAACCATTTATCGCCAGGATCTCCAATGTCGTTGACTGTCAATCAATCCAGCTGAGTGAAACGGCCTGTGAATTACGACGATCCCGCTCGCTGCGGTGAGGTGCCGGCGGAAAAAACAGGCCTTTGAGGAGAACTCTCGGCTGAACTAGGAGGTCATTTGACGATCTTTTCGCTCGGTGACTTTAACCCAACACTGTCCTTTGAAGCTGTGAGAAAGATGGAAAAAAACAGGCTGCTGAACGAGTGGGAATATTCTTCCTGAACACTGCTGAAGTTTTTTCCTCTGTGAGACAAGCGTGGACACTTTGAAGCCATATGAAAGAGGGAAAAACAGGTTTATTTGACAACATTCTTTCTTCAAACATGGAGACTTTGAATCCATGAGAAAGAGAGAAGAACTTTTGGGGGAAATCTTATTCCTGAACATAAAGCTGGACTTGGAGCCATTTGACTTAATCATTGGACACTGTGCAGTCAAGAGAGACATGAGAATGAACCAGAGAGAGAGAGAGAGAGAGAGAGAGAGAGAGAGAGAGAGAGAGAGAGAGAGACTCAAGCTCAGTCAAGCAAACATTTGTATAATATCTCCGCAAATAACCGCTGTGTACCAAGCATGACAACTCCTTTGAAATCCGAGCGGACACTGACAGAATTATCGGAGAAGAGATGGGACACTGCATGAGCTCTCATGAAAACGCGATCCCGTACAGTCACCATGGTCGGAAATCGGTAGGTATCGACCAAACACATGGTACAGGTATAGTATATTTCTCCGTGAAGAAATCATTTTAGGGTTGATTTTTAGGCTTCTACGAGTCAAGTGTGTATGCAAGAATGAGACTTGGTGCGCGCGTGAAATTTAACAGTTTAGAATTGCCGTTAGATCGGTATTTTGTCGTAGGGAAGCCAACAGTTCATGTGAGGTTTCTCTACCATATGGTCGGAGGGATTGGGTTTCTCTAGCTTCCTCAGCTGACTGACTGGCTCGACTGTGACTACACGTTAACCCTTATGCTGCTGATGGCGAATTTTGCTAATAATACAAAAAATGCAAAAAAAAACTGAATAATGACCGAAACCCTGGCAAATGGGTACTCATCTGAGAGTACTCAGCAAGGGTTGTCTAATGAATACCAACATGACAGGGTTTTGATGGTTTCCAAAAATATTTGCTTCCTTGTGATTTGTACGAAAGTAACCGTATAGCGTTGTAAGGGTTAAGCAATCCACTCGATGTGGAATTGTGGAATGCCCAGATTCCTTGAGGTTTATGTGGCAGTGAGCAAATAACAAGTGTTCCGTGTAGTGCCGTGAGTTTTCCAGCAGTTGACACAGATTCTGCACTCAATTCTGTTTGGAAATTACACACATTTCATGCTGGTTAAGCACTGAAAGTAGTATGTGAAGAATGACACTAACATTCATTTAATCATTACTGCCAGTACACCTGTCTTGTATTTTGGCTGAAATATATATATATATATATGTGTATATATATGTATATATACTTATGTATATATATATATATATATATATATATATATATATATATATATATATATATATATATATATATATATATATATATATATATATATATATATATATATATGTTATGTATATAAATATATATATATATATATATATATATATATATATATATATATATATATATATATATATATATATATATATATATATATATATTCACTGTGTTACTCACTGCCAAATATTTTAGGATTAAATCCTTTCCAAAAATATATTTATGGATTTTGTGGATAAGCACTTCTTGGTGGTAAATCTTTGCAAAAGAGAACTCAGGTTTCTATCAGTTATCGTCAAGGGTTTGAAAAGAAATATACGACCACTTTGTGGGTGGCAATCCTCTGAGCAATGAGAACCTTGGGAAAATAAAGGCCATTCATTGGTCGGTTAGACTTCCTGAGGAGGTCTAAAGATCAGCGGCCGCCGAAAGCGAGCAACTCTCCTGTGACTGGAGGGCAGAAAGTTGCAAGGCTGTGAAACGAATATGTAGACTGAAAAAAGAGTTGTATGAAAATCGGTGATGCGAAAGCAAGCAACTCTTTATAACTGGAGGGCAGAAAGTTGTAAGGCTATGAAACGAAGATGTAGACTGAAAAAAAAAGTTGTATAAAAATCGTCGACCCAAAAGCGAGCAACTCTCTATAACTGGAGGCAGTAAATTGCAAGAATGTAAGACGAAGATGTAGGTGTAAAAAAGAGAGAAATGCTGAAATCACGTCTCTATTTACGTGTATTTTGAAGACTAGACTGGTTCTGAAGAGGTTCAATTCATACAGGATTAAGAGGTTTTATTACTAATAAATACCACTAGTTTACCTGTTTTCCAATAGGTGGGGCTGCAGTAGAAAAGCCATGTGATTAGGGAATTTAGAAAACTGGGTTGTGAGTTCGTTATATATAATTATATTCAAGACACTTGAAATTGACAATTACTGATACAGGTAGATTAGTTCACTGTATTGTCACAATTACTTGTTTGTGAGGAATTGGTTCGGGTAGATTAGTTCACTGTGTTATCACCAGGTGGAGTGTCAGGGAAACAACTCAAATTGAATAACTCGTTTTTCAGGTATTTTCAGAGGTCAATTTGTTCAACATGTTGCCACTAAGTAAGTGCATTAGGAAAAACAGGAAAGATTTCAGATTGTTCTCAATGTCCGAGAAATCTGGTTTAATTTTTATTTCTCAATCAGAATGCATGTAAAAATCAGTATGAGATTTTTCTCCTGATAATTATGCCAACTTGAGAATATGTTGGAATAAGTATGGTTATTTGTCAACCTTTGATTGCTGAGCGTTTAAATAGAAAATCATCATGGGCCAGCAGGGTGTCCCCTGTCAGGGAATCCCCTTGAGGGAATCCCCTAGGGGAATCCCAAAGCTGCCCATTATATTCCAAAGTACTTGACTAACTTCATGTAATTTCTGAAAAAAAAAGAATATGGTCATTTTTCAGATTTATAAATACATTTATGCCATGGGGACAAAGTAGCTCAGTTGGTTGGGTGTCGGACTAGTAATCAGAGGGTCGCCGGTTCGATTCCCGGCCACTCCGGGCACTTTGGTCGTTCTTGGGCAAAACAGTTTATTCCATATTGCTTCAGTCTACCCAGCTGCAAAATGGGTACCTAGCATAAATAAGGCAGTGCTTAGAGTGTGTGCGCTATATGCTGCCAGTTGCTCTGGAATATCCCCCGGGGGATTGAAATGGTTTCTGTATGTACAGTGCCTGCTAGGGGAGGAAGGTCGTGTGAGCACTTCGGTGGATACAAGACTATAAACCGAATACCTTTACCTTTACCTTTATCTGCAAAAGAAAGTGAAAAAAATCTCAACACGGTTTATACCTCATCTCACAAAAAAAGGGGAAAAAGATCATTCACTAGGGGCTTTATCTGGTTTATATCATATCTGGAAAAAATGCTCTTTTTTATCTAAACTATAAATAATGTTGTGCACATCTGTTTTTTGGCCTAAAAAGTAGCTGTCAAAAGGCTGTCCTGTTCTGCAGTGAATTGATAGTATTTGGATAAAGAGAGGTCTCCTTTTTTGCAGTGTGTTTAACCATAATGCTGCTGGTGACTGATTTTGCCAATACAAAATGAAGCAAAAACCTGAAAAATTACTTAAACATGGCACATGGGTACTCATATGCGAGTACTCAGCAGGAGCTATTCAATAAATACCAACATGACAGGGTTCAGATGATTTTACAAAATCTTCACGTCCTCATGCATTGGATGGAAGTAGTCTCAGCATTGAAAGGGTTTTAAACACAAATGACAAGAAAAGTATGGTGAAGATGGGATGATAGGGGACCATCCTCGTCATGGCTATTCGATGAATACCAACATGACAGGGTTAAGATGATTTTATAAAAATCTTCATGTCCTTGTGCTTTGGATGAAAGTAGTCTCAGCATTGAAAGGGTTAACGCAAATGACAAGAAAAGTATGGTGAAGATGGGATGATAGGGGACCATCCTCGTCATGGCTATTCGATGAATACCAACATGACAGGGTTTAGATGATTTTCCAAAATCTTCACATCCTCATGCATTGGATGAAAGTAGCCTCAGCATTCGATGAATACCAACATGACAGGGTTTAGATGATTCTCAAAAATCTCTGCATCCTCAAGCATTGGATGAAAGTAGTCTCAGCATTGAAAGGGTCAACGCTAGTGTCTGCATGACAAGAAGAATATGGCGAAGATGGGACGATAGGGGACCATCCTCGTCACGGCCGAGTAGGCGTCAAGTGCCAGGTACTCGCCCTAACTAGCGATCAGGAACACCCAAGGTCGCATAGAGGTCATTGTCGCCCTTTTCATAGCTCCCAGCGACACAGCCAAGCGTAGGTGGGGAGGTGTCGCTTTCGGAAGATCCGCGTTAGGCGAACAAGAAAGAGATGGAATTCTTCTCAAGGGAGGATGTTGATAATGGAGGGATGGGACCCACATATATAGGACAGGTGGGATAAAGGTGGGATGGGACCCCATAATCTAGGACAGGTAGGAAGATCTCTACTCCACCCAAACCTACTTATAAAAGTGTGCTTTGTTAGGTGGAAGAGCCACTCAACCGGAATATGATGAGAGAGAGAGAGAGAGAGAGAGAGAGAGAGAGAGAGAGAGAGAGAGAGAGAGAGAGAGAGAGAGAGAGAGAGAGAGAGAGAGAGACAGGGACAGAGACAGACAGAGAGAGAGAGAGAGACAGACAGACAGACAGAGAGAGAGAGAGAGAGAGAGAGAGAGAGAGAGAGATCAGTGCATATGCGAGTACTGCAACATTTCTGTGGTAAGTGAACACTTGAAGAGAGAGACATACTGACAGAGAGAGGGAGAGACAGAGAGAGGTTGGAAAAATCTCTGGAAAAGCCCATATTCATCTGAGCAGGGCGTGTAAGGTCATATCAGGTAAAATAATTGAATGGCTTAAAAGGTCTTTTCAATACATCTAACTCACCTGACGGTGTACACTAGGTATGTAGCGATGTGCTATCTAATTTCTCGCTGGAAAGTGACATACCCAATTCATAAATATTGGCTACCTGTCGATGTATTACATTATTCAGTGTGTTTACCACTATGTAATTAGGTACCTGTCAATTATTGCTGTATACCTGTCCACAGTCCTAGCACAATACAGGCTCTTGCAGAGTAGGCTACCTGTCCTGCACTGTAGGTGTTTATAAGGTACCAGTTAGTCCATTGTGCTGTACAGGATATGAATAACTAGGTACCTACTTGAATATGATACAATAGTACCTGTATGCAAACTGAGCACAGTGGGGAATTCTATCAACTCGGTTTCCTATTTGTGTTGTACTACATTAACACTTATGCTGGTTCTGGCTTAAATTTGGCCAATACAGAATTATGCAAAACGCCTGAAACTCTGGCACATGGGTACTCATGTGAGAGTACTCAGTGGGAGCTATCTAATGAATACCAACATGACAGGATTTAGATGGTTTCTGGCTAATTTGGCCAATACAAAATTACGCAAAACACCTGAAAAATGGCTGAAACCGTGGCACATGGGTACTGAATCTGAGAGTACTCAGTGAGAGCTATCTAATGAATACCAACATGACAGGATTTAGATGGTTTTCAAACATCTTTTCATCCTTGTGATTAGGACGAAAGTCGCCTGAGCATTGTGAGGGTTAAAGGTATGAGCCAATCTATGATTTGGTTGATTTGGTACCTGTATAGAAATATGCTCTATACAAGCTATTGTTACCCTGTAGGTTAGTTAGAAGGGAATGCAGTATATCAAATAGTTCATATGAACACAGAAACTCAGTATTGACTTTTTAAGAATACTGTATTTGTTTATGTATTAATTCATGTACAGGTTTTACATTTCTCTATATTCATGATATGTGAATTCATTACTTCATATTTCTGCAGTGAGATTGCAAGTGAAAAATTGCTCCTACAGTCTACCTAATTAATAGTCCATGTTAGTAGTTTGCAATATAGATATATGTACAGTTTGTGTACATACAGGGTGAGCAACCTTATTATTGAAGTAATTACCTGTGAATTAATTGCAGTACCTGTTGGGTATAAAAGACCTGATAACCCATTGATGCATTGCAATAAACAGGTATGCATATACATACAAGGTAATGAACCTTATTTCAGAATTGGTGACCTGTAAATGTACAGGTATGCATATATGTACAAGGTTTTTACCTTATTCCAGAATTAGTGGCCTGTAAATGTACAGGTATGCATATATGTACAAGGTTTTTACCTTATTCAAGAATTTGTGACCTGTAAATGTACAGGTATGCATATATGTACAAGGTTTTTACCTTATTCCAGAATAAGTGACCTGTGAATATATACAGGTATGCATATACATACAAGGTATTTTTAGAATCATTTACCTGTAAATGTATACAGGTATGCATATGTGTACAAGGTATTTGACCTTCTTTTAGAATTAGTCAACTATAAATGAATTGCAGTACCCGTTGGTCTAAAAAGAGTATTACATATATATTTATACACACTTGGAAGCTGCTCACCTCATTTTTGAATTAGTTATCTGTGATTCTGGTATAATGTTCAAGTAGGTAGGAGTTATCATTCATTACAGACACAAAGATGTGTTTCTGACTGTTTTAAGGAATGTATTTTTTTTCTGTGAATTTCTCTGGAGGTCAAGGTTCGAAGGTCAAAGGTTAACAGATGACACCAGGATGATCCAAGGACTATAAGAACTGGTAGGTACCCTATACATGTTGTAATCTCTCCTCAATATCTTTCTCTAAAACACTCTTGATGAAGATAGGGGTCTAATATCATGGTTAAAATCATACAATGGTAGGGAAATCATGAAATACTAGCATATAGGAATACTTGGTGTAATTACCTGAATTATATAGGTGTGCTAACGATCTAGGGGTTAGTTTGAAGTAAGAAATATCTGCCTTGTCAATATTGAAAAGCAATTCACACTTTATGATACCTGTTAGGTATGCAAATGAGAGCTCTATCTACCTAGTAGTTACCCAAAAGTAATTCACGCTTAGAGTTTACCAATTAGGTATGCAAATGAACTAGGGATTAAGTTTGATATAGGAAATATCTGCCTTCTTAATATCCAAAAGCAATTCACTCGTAGTGCTTAACCAATTAGGTATGCAGATGATGTAGCGACTGTATAGCTTCAGGTAAGGAATATCCAAAGCAATTCAGATGCTGAGGTTAGCTGAAAGTAAGAAAATATCTCCAAGCAATTCACATTTTGTGTTTACCAATTAGATATGCAAATGAACTAGGGGCTAGCGTTAAGTAAGAAAGTATCTCCAAGCTGTGTTTACCAATTAGGTATGCAAATGAACTAGGGACTAGCGTTAAGTAAGAAAGTATCTCCAAGCAATTATCGAAAAAAAAAAAAGCAATTCACAAATGGGATTCACCAATGAGATGCTTGATATCACTGCTTTTGAATGGAAATCACGCGAAGAAAGTGAGAGAGCGAGAAAAAGAGAGAAATTAAGAGAGAAATGAAGAATGGCGTTATTTCTTCCTACGAGCGAGCACACTTTTCCTCACCACCGATTGATTGATTGCACGATGCGGAATGCGACCCACGACCCACGGTGCTGCCCTCTGGTGGTCGGTCCCGGAAGGTTGATACGTGTCCAGTCTAGAATTGTAGTGTCATCTTACCTAACAGCATTAGACTTGTTTTGCAATATCTAATACTGTCAGGTAAAGATGTCACTTCAGTTCTGCTCCCAACATTCACGCAACAACTACAGCAACAACAACTACTACAGCAACTACCCGTCACTTCTGCCATCACCATGCACCCTCCTAGTTCTACTACAGTAACTACTTCTGGTGGTACTACTACTATTGCTACTGCTACTGTTACTGTTACTGTTACTGCTACTACTACTACTACTACTACTACTACTACTACTACTACTACTACTACTACTACTACTACTACTACTACTACTTCTATTATTACTACTGCTACTACTACTACTACTACTATTATTATTACTGCTACTATTACTACTACTACTACTACTACTACTACTACTACTACTACTACTACTACTACTACTACTACTACTACTACTACTGATACTACTACTACTACTACTACTACTACTACTACTACTACTACTACTACTACTACTATTATTACTGCTGCTACTACTACTACTACTACTACTACTACTACTACTATTATTACTGCTACTATTACTACTACTACTACTACTACTACTTTTTTCGTTTTTGTTTGTTTGTTTGAGATCTGCAACCGCATTTTTCCCACGGGGTCACTACTACTAACTACTACTACTACTACTACTACTGTTACTGCTACTACTGTTACTGCTACTACTTTTACTGCTACTACTGTTATTGTTTCTGCTACTACTACTACTACTACTACTACTACTACTACTACTACTACTACTACTACTACTATTACTATACTACTACTACTACAAAGAAGTCTTAGCAGAAATACATTGAGCTTATTAAAGGAAAATCTGAATGTTGTTACTGAGATTGCTCTCAATTACAAATGTCAGACCTCAGAAGAAGGATTATACATTGAAATTATTTCTGCTTCTACTACTACTACTACTACTACTATTACTACTACTACTACTACTACTACTACTACTACTACTACTACTACTACTTCTACTATTACTACTACTACTACTACTTCTGCTACTACTACTACTACTACTACTACTACTACTACTACTACTATTACTACTACTACTACTACTACTACTACTACTACTACTACTACTACTACTACTACTGCTACTACTACTACTTCTACTACTACTACTACTTCTACTACTACTACTACTACTACTACTACTACTACTACTACTACTACATGTAGTACCACCACTGCAGCTGCTGCCGAATTTAACCACAATTGCCTGCCCGCCGTGGGATTGACAGCGCCATCTACAGGCTTGGCACACAACTAGAGTGAGACGATCCCGTCTGTGGTTTCTTCAAACGTGTTTTATGCATATTCAGAGTGTCCACCGATTTATTCGCTTCTCAGCATGTCAACGAGGGACCGCACAGTATCATAATCGTAACCATTATCGTAATAACTGGACGAAGAAGAGGAGGACTGTCCGTTAAAGTTTAATTTTTCTTAGAGAATTTGAATCCCTGAATTCATAGGTAAAAGAAGAGTTTGATAAAGTTAAATTTCTTCATAGAGAATTTGAATCCCTGAATTCATAGGTAAAAGAAGAAGAAAGTTAAATTTCTTCATAGAGAATTTAAATCCCTGAATTCATAGGTAAAAGAAGAAGAAAGTTTATTTTCTTCTGAGAGAATTTGAATCCCTGAATTCATAGGTAGAAGGGAAATTAATTGCAAGAATTGAATAGCTGAAAAAAGGACAACTATGAGTGGCGATAATGTGAATTGCTTTGAGGAACAGAATTAGGATCTTGAAAAGGTTAGTTACATAGAACAGAAAAGAATAATTGGTAACAAAAAGAATCTTCAAGAGAAGGATGATTGAGGAAATGGTTTGAAAGTGAATTGCTTAAAGGTATAATTCCTTTATCATTACAGGCATATTTGGAACAGAATCATTGGTAAAAAAGTGAATTTCCTTAAAACGAAATTCTCACTCAGATAGAAGTATCATTCAGAAATAGTTTGGAAGTGAATTGCTTGAAGGTAGTATTCCTTTATTATAAAAGGCAGATTTTGGATAGAATCAGTGGTAAAAATATGAC
>OZ012697.1:23700592-23703693 GCA_963942565.1 Maea johnstoni | reverse complement strand
ATATATATATATATATATATAGTATATATATATATATATAATATATATATGTATATATATGTATATATATGTCTATATATATATATATATATATATATATATATATATATATATATATATGTATATATATATGTATATATATATGTGTATATATATATGTATATATATATATATATATGTATATATATATGTATATATATATATGTATATATATATATGTATATATATATGTATATATATATATTATATATATATATATATATATATATATATATATATATATATAATATATATATATATATTATATATATATATATATATATATATATATATATATATATATATATATGCATACAAGGTGACATGTATAAGCTCGTTTTGAACCTGAATCTATCTGATGGTGGACTTGCCCCTAAACTTTGCTTAGAGTTCCCCAGAAGAAAGTTATCATCTGAGTTATGGGTTAATACTGGTACGATTTAACACCAAAAACAAATATCTGACAGGAAAAAGTATTGTACCATAAAATAGAAGTACCGTATTGTATTGTTTAACATACAAAATAAATATGAAATAGACATCTCCTAGCAAGGCAGTTTACTTTTTTTTAGAGAAATTTCTGAAACTTATAGTACTACATTAAACAGAGTGTGCTCACTGTGCTGTGCATAGAAACCAGTACATCATTTAGTTCCCCATCAAATTTCAAGCCCTGTTATTCAAAGTTTTTTTCGAGCCCCGGTATATGGCACTGCTTTACTTTTCAAAAATAATCATTTATAAGTTGTTATTCCTTTCCCTATGTGACACCACTTCACAGGGCATCAACTCAAGTGAATTTCGAGCCCTGTTATTCAAAGTAAATTTCGAGCCCCGAAGTATGGCACTGCTTTATATGTTGTTATATGTTGTTATTCCTTTCCCATATGACACCACTTCACAGGTGGACTCGAGGGCGCCATCTCCAGTTAATTTTGAGCCCTGTTATTCAAAGAATTTCGAGCCCCGAAGTATGGCACTGCTTTACTTTCAAAAAATCATTCCAAAGTTTGTTATTCCTTTCCCAATGTGACACCACTTCACGGGGGCATCATCTCAAGGTAATTTCGAGCCCTGTTATTCAAAGTATATTTCGAGCCCCAAAGTATGGCACTGCTTTACATGTCAAAAAAAAATCATTCAGAAGTTGTTATTCCTTTCCCAATATGACACCACTTCACTTTCAAATAACTGAATACCACTCGGAACTTTTACTTATTCAGATCGCTAAACCCTAGATAAACAGGTGTTCTTCGTTGTCATGACGACCATCTCCACGGCTGCATTTGAGGTCATTTTGAACAAACTACTGTCAGGACTAACTACTGTCAGGACTACGATGATGATGATGATGTGAGAATGATAGAGATAACTCAAAAGGATTCAGGGACTTTCAATAAGTAGGCCACGCTGACAATAGGGTATGAAGCAGCTTGCAGTTTTTAGATAAGGCCACTCCAATTTATTTACTTGTCTTACGAGCTCAGGAGGTAGGAATTGAGCCATTTTGGAATAAAAAAAAAGTTGACGACTAGGACTGGTAGCGATATGTTTCTACCAGCCTATTCACAACTAAATAAAATCAATCAATCTATTAATCCCTGTAACCTGGTGTATACCTCCTCAAGCCTGAGGCTCTACTACAGCAATGATAGCTTCCTGTAGTTGATTGAATCACACTTACAAAGAATATTCTTAAAACTTGCACTTTTTTTTTTTCGTCCGTAAGACACCAAAGATGACTTTTTTTTTCTTTTTTTTTTGGAGTCTGACAGGATTTTTTTTCCAAAAAAAAGCTCGTAAGACAAGTAATTAAATGGATTGGCCTAAACACATTTACGTACACCTATAGCATACAAAACTACCAGACTATATTGGCAATATCTTATAGGGATAGGTGCCAGTACTCGATAAGATAACAAATATCAGTATTGAATGAAAAAGTCATAATACTAAAAAAGTTAAGTATCGTATTGTATCGTTTAACCCTTTAACCTTATGCTGCTGGTAGCTGGTAGCTAATTTGGCAAAAATATAATGATGCTTGAAAATGACCGAAACCCTGGCACGTGGGTACTCATCTAAGTACTCGGGTCAGAGCTTTCCAATGAATACCAACATGACAGGGTTTAGATAGTTTTCAAAAGTCTTTGCGTTCTTGTGCTTTGGACGAAAGTAACCTTAGCATTGAAAGGGTTAAGATTTGAAATATATAAAAAAAGAATGGCTTAACTCCTACCTGGACGTCTCTGCACAAAGGAATTAACCCATTAATGCTTGAGAGTTCCTACAGAAATTGTCGTCTGGACTTATGATACTTTTAACCATAACTTTTGAATTGACAATGATTTTACAAAATATTTGAAGGAGAGTTGTTGGTAATGTCCTGATTACCCTTTCTACATAGATTTTTTGGTTTACTATGCTTTTGCCGGCACAATTTTATTAAACTTGTCAGGCTGTTTTTGGCCGCTGTGAGTGTTAATGGGTTAAGTTCACTATATATTAGCAAAATTTCTTAAGCAAATAGTGCTTTTAACAAAATAATGTGCTTGCGAGGCTGGCAGTATCGTTAAAATTAATTGTTAACCCTTTTGCTGCTGAGGTTACTTTCGTCCAATGCACAAATAAGCAAATAATCATGAAAATTATCAGAACTAAGTCTTGTGGGTACTCATATGAAAGCTCTCATTGAGCTCTCTCAGATGAGTACCCATTTGCCAGGGTTTCAGTCATTTTTCAGGTTTGTTGCATAATTTCGTATTGGCCAAATTAGCCACCAGCAGCATAAGGGTTAAGATATCACATGATTAAGAAAATATTGATATTTTATCATATCATGAAGATTCTAAAGGTGCCCATCCCTAGTGATATCGCTCTAAGAAAAGCAATACTTTGCAGACGAATAGTTCATTCAGAACTCTATCTACTATTCTCCTTCAAATAGTTTGCAAAATTATGCTTCATTACACAGTTATTTTCAAAATTATGACATGTCCAGACAACACTCACCGTGGCCGAAAGCACCCAGTTTTGGTGAATTCTCTCAAAGAAAAGCATAT
>OZ012697.1:23653092-23695592 GCA_963942565.1 Maea johnstoni | reverse complement strand
CAAAAGTAAAGTTGGAAAAATATTTGAAGGATGAATGTTATTCAGAACGTTACCAACAACTCTCCTTCAAATATTTTGTAAAATCATTCTTAATTCCAAAGTTAATTTAAAAAGTATCATAGGTCCAGACAACAATTTTTCAGGGAAACTCTTCAGTATTAATGGGTAAATCGGAACCCAACCAATAACTCTCCTTCAAATATTTCCGCAAATTATGCTTAATTATTGAGTTGTTTCTCAAATAAGTATAGTTGCAGACAACATTTTTCAAGCAGAATAAAATATGTTGATTGGTTTAACAAACACACCTGCATACTCTGAGCGTTTATCGGTCAAGTACATTTTCCGAATGATCATAATCTCGACATATCTAAATGGGACATTTCCCAACTCAATCCAAGATGGCTTTTTATCGTAGCGCGTTGCCATGGCAACCGTCTCCGGTTTGAATTGCACCTGAATGATACCCATCTCTCAGCTGGAGTGCTGCACCATCTGTGTTTGAATGCACTCCGCATAAATATATATTTTTCTGGACCGTTTCTATAAAAAGAAGTGAGTCATGGTTTATGACATAGATTTTATACTATTCTACACAGGAAAATCTGATCCTTGCTTGTATGTAATGCACGTGATGCAGGAAACCATAATCCTTTTGTTAGATCTTAGATGAATAAAAGAATGGATATGTAGCGAGAGACCAATTACTATATGCGCTATAGTGAGGGCCTGGCTATGCCAGGGGTCTCGAATCTTGCCTAAGTGGGACATCACTAGGAGACAAAGACCAATGAGGGCTCTTGTATCATTTACATTACAGAGAATTTAAACTTGTGCACCAACATGCGCAGAACGTAACTTTTGGGCTATTCGCCGCAGCCAGCCTGTTCAAGTTGACTGGCTGGTTTTATATCCACTTGTTTTTATTTATCTAAGGTCTATGGCATAGATTTTATACTATCTTAGACAGGAAAATCTGAGCCTTACTCCTATATAAATATAAGCGATGCTGGAACCCCAAGTAGCACATGGTGCTGGCATGTGAAAGCATATTTTCTAGGACAAGCTTGGATGCCAGACCACAAAACTTGCACATTTTCTCAAATTTTACAGCATGGGGCAAGCAAGATACAGTTTTCACTTGTCCTTTAGCAATAATTTACAAATTCTACTTGCCTGGCGCAAGGGGGCAAGTAACAAATTGAGCCCTGTTTTGTTAGATTTACTTGCCATGTGCGGCAAATGGATATAAATTAATACTTGTTCAGCAAAAAAAGAAAACTCAACTTTCCAGGCAGAAAATTAGATCATATTGAAGTACTCATTACCCATTCACACTTAGAGTTTCTCTAGAAAGGGTCGTCTGCTACTCCCATATTTTTGAAAATATCTTTTGAATAAAGCAAAAAATCACAAAATATTTGAAGGAGAGTTCTTGTTTGACTTGTGAGCAACATTTCCCCTTCAAATGTTTTCAAGAAAAGGTGTTTGTAAGTTAAATATTTCCAAAATCGTCAGGCCTCTCTCGACTGCTCTGAGTGTTAATGGGTTAACCCTTCCAATGCGGCAATGCCACACGCGTCTATGTGTTGGTGGTAGGAAAACTTAGAGGACCATGCACGCATGTGTACGCGCGAGATAATCAAATTATGTTTAGAACTAATAAAAAAATCTGTTTTTTTTGCCGTCATTAAAAAAAACAGCTCTGTGTTTCTTTCTGTTAATGTCTATTGATTTGTCCATGTCTATATTATCCTTGATATGGTAGTGCCACCTGGTGACATTATAACACCGATTGTCACAAAGAGGTCACCAAAACAGCTCTGCTCATGAACTATTGTCTGTGCTACCGGAATAGGGATTTGCCCCTTTAAAGTTTTCACGTACTGGGGGTCAGGCAAGAAACTGAGGAAGACCGCCAGGCTATAGGTTCCCAAAACTTAATAGCCCAATAGAAAATTTTATAGTCCCATTAAAAAAATAAAATAAAAACGAACTGCTTCAGTAATCCTAAATTACACACACACACACACACACACACACACACACACACACACACACACACACATATATATATATATATATATATATATATATATATATATATATATATATATATATATATATATATATATATATATATATATATATATGTACACACACACACACACACACACACACACACACACACACTGCTTATAGCATTGTTATTCCTCTGAGCATGACCTAAAAATGTCAATCTTTTCTTATAGCTGGTCGGGCTACAAAGGCAAATATTCTTATAGCCTGAAAAGAAATTCTGTAGCCTCGGGCTGATGGGCTAGTGTCTAACTGGACCCCTGACGTACAATACAATATTGATATTTCCTTAATGATTAGATACCTTGAAAATATTTTTAAAGATAGTACTAACCTGTCCAATGATGAGACTACTAAATTTGCCCAAAGCACAAGAACGGAAAGATATTGAAAACCATCTAAACACTCATGTTGGTATTCATTGGATAGATCTCGCTGAGTACTCTCAGATGAGTACCCATATGCCAGGGTTTCAGTTATTTTTCAGGTTTTTTGCGTCATTTTGAATTGGCCATATTAGCTGCCAGCAGCATACGGATTAACCCTTATGCTGCTGGTGGCTAATTTGTCCTGTACAAAATCATGCAAAAAAAAACTGAAAAATGACTGAACCCCTGGCATATGGATACTCATTTGAAGGTGCTCAGCAAGATCTATCCAATGAATACCAACCTGATAGGGTTTAGATGGTTTTCAAAAGCAGCAGAAGGGTTAAGATGGATAGATAAGCATATCATGTGCCAGGGTTTCAGTTATTTCTTAGGTTTTCTGCATCATTTTGAATTAGCCAAATTAGCTACCAGCAGCATAACGGTTAAATCACTAACCTACAGAAGCTTGAGAGTAGTCTGAAGCGATAGACACCACGCCTGCACTAAGTGTAGTCATTTATAATCCTTTAATTAGCTTGCCGTTTAAATGATAATAGCCTATTGATTAAACAGAATAATTGAATGAGATTATCTTTAATCCGCCGGTGCTCAGGAAGAATGGAGAACGCAGAAATGATGGCTCTCGTGGAACTATGCATGACTGGAATAAATCGGGAGTGGTTTTTATCGAAAGGAAATCCTGTCTACCTCTTGATGTTGGTGTTCCTACTGCTCGAATCATGCAGATATGGGAATTTCCTCCAGAAATTGTTGTCTGGATCAAAGATACTTTTGACGATAACTTTTGAATTGAGAATAATTTTACAAAATACTGTAGAACACGAAATTCACGCGTGTCCCAAGTATAGCGAATTGGGGAGTTTTGCATCATAACGTATCTTTATGTTAGCGACGGTAGTCGCCACTGACAGCGCCAGTACAGTAATAAAAAAGTACAGCGTTTTTATATATAGCGAAGCGGAACCACACGCTAAGTACGCTATATATAAACACACGCGGAAATTTCGTGTTCTACAGTATTTGAAGGAGAGTTGTCGCATTTATTATCGAAAGGAAATCCTTTCTACCTCTAGATCATAGTCATATAGCGCTAGCCAGCAGGTTGTCTGGGCATTGTTTGGACACCCAAATCCTCAAAAGTCATCCCTCAGGACACCCCAAATATTTCGAGTAATTTCTTAAAATGAAAATTTCAAGCATATACAGGTGAACTTGGATATGACGGACTCAATGGGACCAGGAAAATTGGTCCGTCATATGCAAAATCCGTCGTATACACATGACGAATACTTGACATGCATCGGACTGGGACCAAGCGTATCGTCCGTCATATGCAAAATTCCGTCATACAGTGGTCTGTCATATCCAAGTTCACCTGTAATTGACATTGACATTGTATAATGATATTATGGGCTCCTTTGAAAATATAATGTTCCTAAATTTTGGAATTGCCAATTTTGGGGACCCAGTTTTTGAATTCTGTCTAAGATCGACCGTGCTCTAGATGATAATGTACCTCCTGCTTGGCTCATTCAGATGTGCGAATTAACTTCTTACTTCAGAGTTCTTACTTTTACTTTCAAAAGAAAATCCTGTACGTTAGTGTACTGTACTACAGCTTGAGTGGTGTGAGATTGAACCCTTATGCTGCTGGTGGCTAACGTTGGCCAATACAAAATGATGCAAATAAGCTGAAAATTAAGTGAAACCCTTGCATATGGGTACTCATCTAAAGTAAGTTCTCCAATGAGTACCACCATGACAGGGTTTAGATGCCTTTTAAAAGCCTTGATGGATTCTTGTTGTTTTTTTCCTTCAATTTTTTTCAAATGTAGGCTGTATTTGATGATTTTTGTTCCAGATGTGTTATTCCAGATGTGAATAGAATAGATTATATCCTTTTGTTTCTGGTTCTTGCTTTGTTTTCTGTTAGAAATCTCATAATAATTCCACACACCACCCACCACACCCGATACATGTCTAGAAATATTAAGTGGGTGCAATATGATAAATTAGGCCTAAAAAAGAAGTTTGTTTCCTGTAACCCTACCTTAAAAAGTTTTTACTCAATCCCTACCCTAAATTTTTTTCTGTCCTCCCGACTCCTAATCAACTTAATTACCTAAAACAAACATTTTTTTGAAAGTAAAAAACCCAAAAACATTTTTTACCTACCTATCTATCCTATTTTTTCAGACCATTATAGGAAACAATATTTTTAAAGGCCTTATGGTTGTTTGTGGGGCAGCAACTGTAACTAAGAAGCCAATCTCTTGAAATTACTGGTCTCACCATTGGAACTTCTGAGAGCGCATCACATCCTTAGGTTTCTTCGCCTATTGCTAGTTTGGAGTTCTGTATTTTGCTACTAAAATCAGCTGGTCAACCTGAACATGCTAGCCTCAACCAGTGTCAACTAATAGCCGCTAATTAGGCCAGAATTGGTGCTCTGGGCACCCCCAGCTGGTGGTGGAGATAAGGTTTCTCTGTAATGTAATCGTACGAGAGCCCTGATTGGTCCTTGTTCCCACGTGACCTCGCTCTGCTGTCTTATCTGGTACTCCTGGCATGAGTCCAGCATGTAACTATAGGGCATGTAGTTATTGGTCTCTCGCTACATATCCATTCTTTTCTTAATCCAAGCTAAAATATACTAGCAGGGCTCAAAATTAACTTTCAAAGACACTTGCCAAGTAGGGCAGGTAAACTTTAATATCTACCTGCCCGACACAATTTTGACCTACCTTGCAAAAGGTGTGATCGAACGAACATGAAAGTGACTTTTCTATATGTACTATACTTGTACCAATTAAATGTTTTCCTGCTATAGCTTTATCTGTACTGATGAAAAAATATTGGATTTAATTCCGTTGTGTTTTGATATATCTCTGAAGTTACATGATGAAATCTTACCTGCCATGTAGGGCAGGCACACACTGATTTTTACCTGCCCTTTAGCCATTTTAAATACTTTTACCTGCCCAAGGCAGTAGGGCAGCCCTTAATGTCAAGCCATGGAGAAGCCTGCAATCTCTTGATATTACTTTCTCACTGTTGGACTTCTAAGAGCATCACATCCTTAGGTTTCTTGGTCTGCATGTTGTGACTGATTGCCTGAAACGTACAACTTAAAATTCCATAGAGCACCTACACGCATTATTACTTGTATAGAAATATCATGTGGGTGCTATATGATAAAGTATAATTGTTAGTAGGGCAGCAATCATAACTGGGAGGCCAGACTCTTGATATTAATGGTCTCACCGTTGGAACTTATTAAGAGCATCACATCCATAGGTTTCCTGGTCTAGCTTGGAGTCTGGCATGTTACGAATGATTGTATGAAATAACAGAAATGTACTAGTTAAAATTCCAAAGAGCACCTACGTCCATTATTACTTGTATAGAGATATTATGTGGGTGCGATATGATGGATCATGATTGATGGGCGGTCGGCAATTGTTACCGTTCAATGATTGGATGATTGCCCTCATCACTGAGCTCTGCAGGGGGTCTTATAGTGACTCACACCGTAACACATCTCTGGGTTATTAAACTATTAACCCTATAGCATAATAAATGTTTATATACATATAAATATATATATACATATATATGTATATATATATATATATATATATATATAAATATATATATATATATATATATATATGTATATATATATATATATATATATATATATATATATATATATATATATATATATATTTTCTGTGTGACAATGCATATAGTTATGTTTATGTATATATATGTATATATATGTATATATATATATATATATATATATATATATATATATATATATATATATATATATATATATATATATATATATATATATATATCATATATATATCATATGTATCAAAACATATATATATATATATATATATATATATATATATATATATATATATATATATATATATATATATATATATATATATATAAATATATATATATACATATATACATATAATCATTTCGTTCAAAGCACAATGTTGCAAAGATTTTTGAAAACCATCGAAACCCTGTCATGTTGGTATTCATTTGAAAGCTCTCGCTGAGTACTCTCAGATGAGTACCAGGTGCCAGGGTTTCAGTCATTTTTCAGGGTTTTTTGCATCACTTTGTATTGGCAAAATTAGCCACCACCAGCATAAAGGATATTATTGTATAGGTCTTCAGTCAATAAATGTCATATTTTTCATATTCCAGGAGGAGGCTCGCTTGGCACGACAGATCAAGGATTCTAAGAAGGCGAAGTATCAGGAAATGAAGGCTCGTTATAAGCCGGAGAATATGGAGAAACTCAGGAAAAAGTTCCTAGAACAAGTGAAAAAATACACCGGTGTTCCTTACAAGAGGAAATACTGGTCACCATCAGGTTAGTGGAATATACATATACATGTATTCCCAGAATGAATTTGGATATTGAGTTATATTTATTGTCACTTTTTCTGTCAAAGTGAGGCTTACTACGACTTGTCACTTGCAGGTTTTTGAATGTCTACCCATATTCACAGAAAGGATTTGTATATTGAGTTTTGTTCAGACTTTTAAAAAATTGTTTGTTTCCCTTAAGGGTTCGAAAAAAAGGGTAGTTAGGTTGGTAAAAATATTTTACAAAAAAGGCATGTTTCATGCATGTTTTATGTTGATTGGGAGTTGGAAGGGCAAAAAAACTTGAGGGTAAGGATTTTTTTGGAGTGAAAATATGAAGGTTAAAGAAAGCAAACAACTTTTTCTAGGCCTTATTGTCACTTTTTTTAGTATAACCTACCCATATTTCAAATTTGCATATGAAATTCAATGTTTGATTATTATCACTTTTTTCTGCCATACCGAGGCATAATTGTGAAATTATAATGTTTGTTGGGAGTATCTAGCAAAAAACGCCACTTGCACCAAAGTCACTGGCAACTTTCTTGTATACCTTGAACTGGTTTCAAATCCCCCGATATGGGAGACAGAGAGCGCTCAATTGCAAAGCTTTAGACCACTGGGCTATCGGGGTAGGCCTCTCTCTGAAATTGACATGGTCTGTGAAAGCATGCAAATTTCCGATACGAGTGACAGCCCTCAATTGCAAAGCGTTAGACCACTGGGCTATCGGGGTAGGCCCCTCTCTGAAATTGACATGGTCTGTGAAAGCATGCAAATTCCCGATATGAGAGACAGCACTCAATTGCAAAGCGTTAGACCACTGGGCTATCGGGGTAGGCCCCTCTCTGAAATTGACATGGTCTGAGAAAGCATGCAAAATCCCGATATGAGAGACAGCACTCAATTGCAAAGCGTTAGACCACTGGGCTATCGGGGTAGGCCTCTCTCTGAAATTGACATGGTCTGAGAAAGCATGCAAATTCCCGATATGAGAGACAGCACTCAATTGCAAAGCATTAGACCACTGGGCTATCGGGGTAGGCCCCTCTCTGAAATTGACATGGTCTGAGAAAGCATGCAAAATCCCGATATGAGAGACAGCACTCAATTGCAAAGCGTTAGACCACTGGGCTATTGGGGTAGGCCCCTCTCTGAAATTGACATGGTCTGTGAAAGCATGCAAATTCCCGATATGAGAGACAGCACTCAATCTATTTTCATGCCATTAGGTAACAGTCGATGTTCCCTAATACCGTATTCGCTTGATTAAGCGCACGGTCCCAAATAGGCGCATCCCCCCTCCCCCTCCCTCCCCCCTATTTTTTGCGGAAATTGGGGGACCAGCAAGCGCCAAAGATTGTCTCCTTATGTTAAATCTCCCCCCAGCAGTAACCAAAACACATACCTTTCCTCTTGCCGAGTCTGCAAACCAGCGCTGAAGTTCGCCAAATCAGCAGTCCCTTTGCGCTCTCACTGTTCATATTTGCCACATGATTGTACAATTAACCAATTAACGATCTCTTCACATGCAGATTGTTGCGGCAAACGTCTAAAGCACACTAAACAGCAAGAGTGTGAGGGTGCAATAACGGTCATTACACTCCGATCAGCAATCATTGAGGGGTGCGGTTATACGGATGTTTGACAACACCCCTTCTACATAAAATTTTCTCAAACTTTACCCGCACGGTGAGCTTATTCAAGAGTACGGTATTTGTTATTTTCAAGCTGTTTTTCTCTAATAATATGATAAGAGTGATACAGCATTTACATTTATGCTTTTAGGTGCGACATCTTCTCACTGTAGTCATTGCTTTAATTGTTTGCTGTAGAACACAAAATTTCCGCGTGTGTTTATATATAGCGTACATAGCGTCTGGTGCCGCTTCGCTATATATAAAAACGCTGTACTTTTGTCTGTTTTTTAGCCACTGGTGGTGCTGACGTCAATTTTCGTTTTAGTGGTGACGGCTAGATAGCGCCACTAGTAAATCTAACAGAAGATACGTAGCTGTGCTGAAACCCTTTTTCAAAATCGGTTTCTGGGCATGGGACTAGCTCATGATTCCATTGAATTAATAAACATTACATTTTAAAACCAAAAAACAACAACAAATGGCACCTTTAGCATGCCTTTAGCACAGGCATTTGACACACTTTCAGGAGACACCATTTTCGTTTTCGTGGTGACCGCTAGATGGCGCCACTAGTACAAACATGAAGCATACGTAGCCATTCTTGAACCATTCTTTTTTTGTGTTTTTCTGGCCTTAGGAAGCAAAAGACATGTTAAAAAAGCAAAGAAAATCATTGTGATCTGTTTTAATTGTTTATTTTCCAAAAATTACACTTAATTCAACCTGATATGGCCCCTTTGTTGTGCCACCATGGATAGGGTTCATAGCCCCATTTCCTTTGTTTAACTTCCTTTGTTTAACCCCTGGTTTAACCCTTTGTAAATACAGGCGCCCCCTTTTGAGAGGAAGGAAGGAAGGAATTGGGTTTTACGTCACTTTCAACAGCTTAGGTCATATCGCGACGAGGTAGAAACCCGGAACCGGGAAGAAATTCCCTACTCTTCACGAATAGTTCCAAGGGGTCTTTCTGTTGCAGAAGGACCATAGGCAGTCCTCCACAACGCCGCACATTTATAAAGCGACCAGGCCAACCCGCTTGGGGATCCAGCGGAGACTCGAACCTCCGAACTCACGCTTGGGAGCCAGGCATCGTAACCACTAGGCCACGGCGGATCCCTTCCCCTTTTGAGAGAATTAATGCTCAATCAAACTGCTGCTGAGCAAGCATTCTCTGCTCAAATTAGTTCGTCTTTTTTGCGACAGATGGCGCTGTCAGCGGCGGCGGCTACGGTAAAGAGACGCTAATATAAAGATACGCTATGATGCAAAACTCCCCAATTCGCTATACTTGGGACACGCGTGAATTTCGTGTTCTACATTATTGCAAATTGGTAATTTTCAAGCTGTGTTCTTGTTTGCTTTTGGTGTATATTGCCTTTAAAAAAAATCTTCCCACTATGTATGAGTCAAGATTTCAGTTTTTTTGTTAGAAGTTAAAAATTTATAGAGCTGTATTCTGTCTGTAAAGTCAAGATTTCAGTTGTCTTTTAGAAGTTTGGGATTTTTATAAGCTATATTCTCATTGCTTTTTGCTGTATTCTGCCTTTAAAAAAGTTTAAACCTCCTTTTCATACAAGCATGCCATGTTTTCTTTTTTAAAGTGGATTTTCAATATGTATTCAGGGATCATGTTGCGTTTGTGGAAATTTACCACTTTTTATCTGTTTATTTGTTTGTTTTTGGGTGCATATTGCCTTGAAAGGTAAACTTACCCCTTATACATCAATGCGATAGTTCCTGAGGTGGATTTTCATAATGTATTCAGGGATCCAGTTCTTTTTTGGACAAATATGATTTTTAAGCTGTTTTCTTGTTTTTTTTTGTTACACGTCAACTTAAAGAGTTAAAAACCTCCTTACACAGGAGACAAAGTGGCTCAGTTGGTTAGGTGTCTGACTAGTAATCAGTAGGTCGCTGGTTCAATTCCAGGCCGGAGCACTTTGGTCTGTCCTTTGGCAAGGCAGTTTATTCCATATTGCCTCAGTCCACCCAGCTGAAAAAAGGGTACCTAGCATTAATAAGGCAGTGCTTAGAGCTTGTGCGCTATATGCTGCCAGCTGCTCTGGAATATCCCTCGGGGGATTGAAATGGTTTCCGTGTGTACAGTGCCTGCTAGGGAAGGAAGGTTGTGTTAACATTTCGGTGGATACAAGACTATAAACCGAATACCTTCACACACATGGATGCACATAATTTCTGTTAGTAATAAAGTTGTCCGGGTTCCAGTTGTTTTTATGGAAGGTTTCCCTGTTTATTCTAGTTGCACGGTGCCTTAAAAAAGGTACCCCCCCCCCCCAAATACATGCACATAAATAGTATTTGATGGAGGTGTATTTTCATTTTGGTAATTAACAATTATACGCGGTTTTAATTGATTCAATTTAAAAAAGTTATTATATTATTTTTTATTTATTTATTTATTTTATTTTTTTGGTAATTTACAATTTTGAAGTTGTTTCGAAGTTTTTTTTAATGCATGTAGCCTTGAAAATGTAGACTATCTCCAATCGTATATGCATGTACATGGTGTCCGCCAGCGTTGTATTTTCTCTCCCCATACTGTTTGCCCTAGACATACAGCGTACAAGCAGGGAGGGATTTCTCCATGAAGTCTGGGCTCCAGCTTTTTTTTTTAATCTTTTTAATTTTTTTAATTTTTTTTTTTTTTTTGTAATTTACAATTTTGAAGTTGTTTTGAAGTTTGTTTTTAATGCATGTTGCCTTGAAAACGTATACTATCTCCCAACAAACATGCATGTACACAGTATCTACCAGTTGTGGAATTCTCTCTCTCTCCCTAGTGTTTACCCTAGACATACAGCATACAAGCGGGGAGGGATTAAATCCTATTGACACGTCTTCCCGTCGATCCTTTGAACCTTTTCGGGGTGAACGAGATTTCATGTCTTTGTCCCCTTAGGTGTTCTATTCACAGTGCTACCTATGTGTACTTTCTCAACTTTATCTCCCGTAATCTTGACAGAAATTTGAGGAATTTCCTTATAGGACAACGTTTCACAGACGCTAGTCTTTTCGGGGGCGTGTTTTTTCTTTGCGCAAGTCTAAAATAGTCTGTACCGGTCCCTATCTTAATTGTACTCATGGCATTAACCCTTTCAATGCTATAGCTACTTTTGTCCAAAGCACAAGGATGCTAAGTTTTTTGAAAACTATCTAAACCCTTTCATGTTGGTATTCATTGGATAGCTCTAGCTGAGTACTCTCAGATGAGTACCCATTTAGGGTTTCAGTCAATTTTCAGGGTGGTTTTTTTTGCACCATTTCGTAATGGAAAAATTAGCCACCAGCAGCATAAGGGTTAACTGAAATTTGAGGAATTTCCATATAGGACTTTGACAACGTTTTACAGATGCTAGTCTTTTTGTGGGCGTTCTTTTTGGCAGTCAAAAATAGTACGTATCCGTGTCCTTGCCGATCTTGCACTCGTCGCATTAACCCTTCCAATGCTGAGGCTACTTTCGTCCAAAGCACAAGGACGCAAAGATTTTTGAAAACCATCTAAACCCTATCATGTTGGTATTCATTGGAAAGCTCTCACTCAGTACTCTCAGATGAGTACCCATTTAGGGTTTCAGTCATTTTTCAGGATTTTTTGCATCATTTCGTAATGGAAAAATTAGCCACTAGCAGCATAAGGGTTGACTGAAATTTGAGGAATTTCCATATAGGACTTTGACAAGGTTTTACAGATGCTAGTCTTTTTGTGGGCGTTCTTTTTGGCAGTCGAAAATAGTACGTATCCGTGTCCTTGCCGATCTTGCACTCATGGCATTAACCCTTCCAATGCTGAGGCTATTTTTGTCCAAAGCACAAGGACGCAAAGATTTCTGAAAACAATCTAAACCCTATCATGTTGGTATTAATTGGAAAGCTCTCACTCAGTACTCTCAGATGAGTACCCATTTGCCAGGGTTTCAATCATTTTCAGTTGTGTTTTTTTCGCATCATTTTGTATTGGCCATATTAGTCACCACCAGTATAAAGGTTAACTGAAATTTTAGGAATTTCCACATAAGACTTTAACGACGTCTTACAGACGCTAGTCTTTTGCTGGTGTTCTTTGCGCAAGTCAAAAATAGTCTGTGTCTGTCCTGATCTTGCACTCATGGCATTAACCCTTCCAATGCTGGGGCAACCTTTGTCCAAAGCACAAGGATGCAAAGATTTCCGAAAACGATCTTAACCCTACCAATATGTTAGTATTCATTGGATAGCTCTCAGTGAGTATTCTAAGATAAGTACCAATGTACCAGGTTTTCAGTTATTTTCAGGTTTTTTGGGGGTTTTTTTTGTATTATTTTGTATTGGCAAAATTAGTCACCAGCAACATATTAAGGGTTAACTGAAATTTGAGGAATTTCCATGTAGGACTTTGACAAGGTTTCACTAGTCTTTTTGTGGGCGTTCTTTTTGGCAGTCAAAAATAGTGTGTATCCGTATCTTGCCCTATTTTGCACTCATATAGCATTTATCCTTAGCAGTGATCTTCCAACAAAGAGGCAAAGTCAGACAAGCTGTAGCTAATTAGTAGACAAGTTCCTACCAAGCGGCTCAGCTTGTAGGAAGTAGCTCAGCTTATGTCAAGCTGTACAAGTTTTTCTTCACAAGTACCTTGGGAACAGCTTAGCAGTCACTGACAGACACTTGTGGGCAACTATTACCGCTTGCGCTTGGTAAGGGGTAGTACCAGCTATCTCTATAGGTCAAACACCCAAACTGAGTTCTCTATTCAACTAATGAGTAGGGATGGGGACCGCGGACCGGTTCATATGTGATACCGGCCTGAGCATTGCGGTTAACCAGTCAAAAACCGGACCTCCCTCTACACGGTTCGGTTTTCTATGCATGCACAGGGTTTCTGGAGTTGAATAAAACTGTCAGCACCTACCTCCTCGTTGGCCTCACAATGTCTGCCAAGCGCTACGATCAAACAGCCATTTCAAAAGCTCTCAAGTCTGGTACCCTGCCCACTTTCACTATGCTCAGAAGCCTTCTGAGCGTAGAGAAAGTGGCCAGGGAGCTAGTATATAGGAACTTTCCAGTTCAGGCAAGTTCAGCCACGCATTCCATTGCGTAGTTTCGTATCCAAGAAATGTCATTAATAAACAGTTTAGGAAACCGTGATAAAACCGAACCGTAGAAGCAAAACCGAGAACCGAACCGAACCGAACCGTAGAATTCTCAACGATCCCCATCCCTACTAATGAGATAAATGTGAAATGACTTGACCACCTTGACCACTTGGTGCCTGGTAACAGACAAACCTGAAGACAGAAAAAAATATATGACTGCTTAGCAATCTGGGCTAGTTCCAGCCAGTCGTGAATTTCCAATCTTTCTCGATAGCAAGTCGTTGTTCTGAAGTCCGCCGAACCCCGAACCCTGCAATTTCAGGTCGCTGATGAGTCTGGCATGTTAACTGAAACTAACAAGGTGATTATACCTTATTCCATGATGGATGGCATGCAGGCCTGTCACTTCATGATGTATATACTGAATTTGAATTAGGTGCTATTTGGAATAGGGTAATTTTCTCCTATCGATTGCTGATGGCCATTGTGGAATATGCGTATATAAAAGTTGCATGGAAATATGAGGATTCTGGTGGGAAATTTGAGAGTTAATTGGTATATTCAAGGGCGTTTGTAAGTGAATAGTGCAAATAGATATTGTATCAATTTAAAGCACTTGTTTGTAAATTCAACGCCAGGGAAAACCTATATCATTGTGATAGTTGACACAGTCTCTTAACCCATCCGTTGCTACTTTTGTCCAAAGCACAAGGATCCAAAACTTTTTGAAAACCATCTAAACCCTGTCATGTTGGTATTCATTGGATAGCTCTCACTGAGTACTCTCCGATGAGACTATACCCATGTGCTATTTGGAATAGGGTAATTTTCTCCTATTGATTGCAGATGACTGTTGGAGAATGTGTAGATAACAGTTGCATGGAAATATGAGGATTCTGGTCGGATATTTGAGAATTAATTGGTATATTCAGAAGTGTGGGGTTTAGTGTTTGTATATTAGTGCAAATAGATAGTGTATCGAAATAGCACTTGTTTGTGAATTCAAAGCCAGGGAAACCACACAAAACCTATATCATTGTGATAGTTGACACAGTCTCTTAACCTATCCATTGCTACTTGCGTCCAAAGCACAAAGAATTGCAAAGAATGCAAAATATTTTCGACACCTAGTGTCATAGGCCCTGGTACAGGACTTTTGACAATGAATAAGTTTGTTCTACCAACTATTTTCTGAAAAATCTGTTTTGTGAATTCCTATCTTCTGTCGTAGAGCCATTCATGCTCAAAGATCTCTTTAAAATGCAGGCATCTGGACCCATTGTACTATTGAGAATGACTTAGGAATTAAGCATAATTGACAATGAAGGGGAGTTGTTGGTTTTATTCTAAGACATCATTTCTTTCTCCTGCAACTTTTCCTGAAAAATGTTCTGGTCAATACGATTTTATCGAAAGAATGAAGGCAATTTTTGGGGCGCCACGGGAATGAATGGGTTAACTCTCGTCTTCTTTGTTTTCAGATCCTTCTCAGTTTTTAGATGTGGCAATTATATGTGCAGGATCTTAGAAGGAACATTGACTCCAAGAATAGTCCCTTCAATCATCAAAAGTCTATGGAGTTCAAGATATGAATTTATCTTGTTTTTTGCAAATAAAGAGTATCATGAACCTCTCTTCCAGTGGACTGCTGTGCGCTGGTGTTGCATGCGCTATGGGAGTTTAGACAAGATTTTATATAGAAACTGACCCTGAATGGGTATAAGATGATCGAGTCAAAAAAGTTGTTGACTCTCATCTTCTTTGTTTTCAGATCCTGAGTATCAATTGAACCTCTCTTCCTGGACTGCTGTGTACATTACCTTAAACTCTCATCCTGAGTTTATTCTGAGTATGTTTGAGCACAGGTATTTGTATCCGTATAATGATCCGAAAAATGGTAAAAATTGTTACTATAAAAATCAAATGATTATGGGGACGTAGGCCACCCTCTTATGAAGCCTGATACAAGGGCCAATCAAAACAGGGGTGGAGTGTCGCATGACTTCAATACATCTGCTATTTCGAGTTCCGTTACGAGTGGTTACATGGAGGATGTCACTGACGGATAATGAGCAATTTGGAGGCTAAATATGTGGAATAGCTAAATTTCCACCAGAGTGTTTCTTCTAAATAGGTCAAGGAACACACATGATAAAAAAAGTGTGTGTGTTTCCCTGACAGTTCTGAGCCGCGAGTGATTTTTGGTGGTTTGTTTACGTTTTGACATGATCTCGTTGTCCACCTTGTGTTATATATATTAGACAAGTCATGGCAATATACTTTAAAGTCTTTTTTCTCGCTTTGCAGTGCTCGGATAAACCTGAAAGTTCGTATCAGGCTTCATAAGAGGGTGGCCTACGTCCCCATAATCATTTGATTTTTATAGTAACAATTTTTACCAATTTTCGGATCATTATACGGATACAAATACCTGTGGTTTGAGTATCTTCAGGACATTAAACAGGATCATAAACATCAGATCCTTAAACTCTTGTCTATGTTTTCAGATGCTGAGTACCATGAGCCTCTCTTCCTGGACTGCTGTGCGCTGGTGCGGCGTGCTCTACGGGACCTCAGACGAGACTTCGGCTTCAAGATCGGGCCACAGAATCAGGCGTATCAGTACGATACGCTGCCGATCTCCGTCGAGAAAATCGAAGACATGAAACCCGGAGACCTCGTCTTCATATCCGCAACCTACTTCAATCCAAAAAGTAAGTTAGAATTGTTAACCATCTAGGACTAGAAAAAAATGTTTGTTTCCTATATAAACGGTCAAAAAAAAAGATTAGGTAGGTTGGCAGTTTTTTATTTCATTTTTTTTTTTTATTATTTTTTTGTTCAAAAATGTGTGTTTTATGCATTTATTTTGTTGATTGTTAGTTGGGAGGGCCGAAAAAAAAACTCCCATCCCTACACCCCCAACACTTATTAATATGGATCAGCCCTGTTTCATTGCATGATATTCTGCAACATTCTTGATATATATCAAGAACTGACAACGTTATTTATTTCATCAATATCTTCAGGCAGCGTTGTTGCATTTCATGTCCGCGTTACTGGGTGACCTTTGACCCATGACCTTGACCTCTCAGCAATCTTACGAAGAGTTCATTTTTCTGCAAGAAGTATTGGAGAGGCGGAGGATCTCGCATGGAGATCTGACGAAAATCTGGTTAAGATGGATTGATAAGCATATCAATGCAGGGCTCGACATAACCCATTGCCCAATAGTTCAAACTACCCCTGATCTACTGCACAATCTTTTACAGGCCAGCGTGCAACATAAGGTTAAGAAGAGACTAATATGTTGGCAACCCCACAGGGATGTCATATTTGTTTTATTATACTGAACAACCGTCCCCCTCACGCAACCGTCCCCCTCAAACTACCCCTGATCTACTGCACAATCTTTTACAGGCCAGCGTGCAACATAAGGTTAAGAAGAGACTAATATGTTGGCAACCCCACAGGGATGTCATATTTGTTTTATTATACTGAACAACCGTCCCCCTCACGCAACCGTCCCCCTCAAACTACCCCTGATCTACTGTACAATCTTTTACAGGCCAGCGTGCAACATAAGGTTAAGAAGAGACTAATATGTTGGCAACCCCACAGGGATGTCATATTTGTTTTATTATACTGAACAACCGTCCCCCTCACGCTTGCCCCGTTGCAAGTTGCAAGTGAATTCGGCTAAAAACGACAAAAGGTTAAGCTGAACAAGACCCTAACATGCCCCACTCGGCAAGTTATGTTTTGGGCAGAGTCCTCTCAATCTAACTGGCCTTTATTTAACAGAATGGCGGGACAAGTGGAAGTGCCAGCAGGGCAAGTTAACTTTAGGGGCAGCTTGCTCCGCTCGGCAAGTAATGTTTTGGGCAGAGTCCTCGCAATCTAACTCGCCTTTATTTAACAATGGCAGGGCAAGTGGAAGTGCTGACTGGGTAAGTGGAAGTGCCAGCAGGGCAAGTTAACTTTAGGGGCAGCTTGCCCCGCTCGGCAAGTTATGTTTTGGGCAGAGTCCTCGCAATCTAACACACCTTTATTTAACAGAATGGCGGGACAAGTGGAAGTGCTGGCAGGGCAAGTTAACTTTAGGGGCAGCTTGCCCCGCTCGGCAAGTAATGTTTTGGGCAGAGTCCTCGCAATCTAACACACCTTTATTTAACAGAATGGCGGGACAAGTGGAAGTGCCAGCAGGGCAAGTTAACTTTAGGGGCAGCTTGCCCCGCTCGGCAAGTAATGTTTTGGGCAGAGTCCTCGCAGTCTAACACACCTTTATTTAACAGAATGGCGGGACAAGTGGAAGTGCCAGCAGGGCAAGTTAACTTTAGGGGCAGCTTGCCCCGCTCGGCAAGTAATGTTTTGGGCAGAGTCCTCGCAGTCTAACACACCTTTATTTAACAGAATGGCGGGACAAGTGGAAGTGCCAGCAGGGCAAGTTAACTATAGGGGCAGCTTGCCCCGCTCAGCAAGTTATGTTTTGGGCAGAATCTTCGCAATCTAACTCACCTTCATTTAACAGAATGGCGGGACAAGTGGAAGTGCTGGTAGGGCAAGTTAACTTTAGGTGCAGCATGCCCCGCTCTGCAAGTGGAAGTGCCGGCGGGGTAAGTGGAAGTGCCAGCAGGGCAAGTTAACTTTAGGGCCAGCTTCTCCCAGCACCCCCTAATTTCGAGCCCTGCATGAATAGGTAATAACTGGAAACTAGGAACAAGGATGTAAGCTTTAATTTGTTCTCTTATCTTTCCTCACATGCATAAGGCTAGAGCGATTAACCCTTCTAAAGCTGAGGCTACTTTCGTCCAAAGCACAAGGATTCCAAGATTTTTGAAAACCATCCAAACCCTGTAATGTTGGTATTCATTGGAAAGCTCTCGCTGAGTACTCTCCGATGAGTACCCATTTGCCAGTGTTTTAGTCATTTTTCAGGATTTTTGCATCATTTTGTTTTGCCCAAATTAACCAGCAGCAGCATACGGGTTAAAACCAGCACCAGGGTCTTGGAGAGTCATGATTCTCTCTCCATAGGGAGAGATGTTTATGATCAATAATGTATATTCAGTCTTCAAGGTAACCAGGATGCTACCTGTAAAACTCACCTGTAATCTAGTGTATATGGCAGGGTTCAAAATTAACTCATCCATGCCTTTAGCTGGAGACCTTCAGGTAACCAAGATGCTACCTGTAAAACTCACCTGTAATCTTATCTATATGGCAGGGCTCGAAATTAACCCATCCACAGAGGTGTCCAAATTTTGAGATACTGGAGCACAGACAATATACAAATATGACCCCCACGCCCTCGGGTGACAATGCTCACTCGGGGTAGACAATCATGTTGGCAACCCCACAGGGATGTCATATTTGTTTTATTATACTGGTAACCAGGATGCTATCTGTAAAACTCACCTGTAATCTAATGTATATGGTAGGGTTCAAAATTAACTTATCCATGCCTTTAGCTGGAGACCTTCAGGTAACCAGGATGCTACCTGTAAAACTCGCCTGTAATATAATGTACATGGCAGGGTTCGAAATTAACTTGTTCATGCCTGTAGCTGGAGACCTTCAGGTAACCAGGATGCTACCTGTAAAACTCGCCTGTAATATAATGTATATGGCAGGGTTCGAAATTAACCCATCCACAGAGGTGTCCAAATGAATGAATGGGTTAACCCATTTATGCCTGACTATTTTGGTTATATCTCTCTAACCATTTGAAGGGGAGTTGTTCATCAAAACTCTATCTACAACTCTCCTTCAAATATTTTGAGAATTAATGTAGATCTTGCAGCATGGATGGTTTAACCCATAAACACTCAGAGCGGCCATAAGAGGCCTGATGATTTTTGAAATATTTTATTTAAAAAAGCATTTTCAGTAAAACATTTGAAAGAGAGATGTTAATGGGTTAAATATGGCAGTAGAGTAGAGGGATTCAGGAGGTCAAAGGTCGACGTGAAAACTGATCTCCCCACAGTTTATCTGAGTTCAAACAGTTAACTCATTCATGCCTGCAGTGTCAGGGTGGTCCATCACATGGTAAATACCTTAACCCATTATCGCTCAGAGCGGCCAAAGCAGGCCTGACGATTTTGGAAATATCTCACTTACAAAAGCATTTTTTGGAAAATATTTGAAGAAGAAATGTTGATCAGAAGATAAACAACAACTCTCCTTGAAATATTTCGCAAAATTTCGCTTTATTCCCAAGTTATTTCCAAAAGTATGAAAGTAGCAGACGATACTTCTAGAGGACCTCGAGTGTGAATCGGTTAACTTCATGCCTGGAGCGGCCAAAAACTGCCTGACTATTTAGACAATAATGCTCTGGCAAATGCATATTCCAGTCAAGCATTTGAAGGCGAAGTTATATCATCAGAGCTAAACTAGGGTGCTATGTCCAAGACTAAAAACACTCCATCATATATTCACATTTTTTTAAATACCTAAACTTCCATGCCTGGAACTGAAAAATGCATATTTCTGAAAATATTTGAGAAACTTATCACAGCTCAACTAAAAACTATCCATCAAATACTTAGTTATTTAATGCTATATTTGTGAGATATTTTGAAATGTATCAATGGTCAAGACAGCAACAACAGAACCTTACAAATTGTAGGTCTGACATTTTCCAAGCATTATCCTAGGAATTCCTCAGATACTATTCAGCCCAGTGATCCCCTTAAATATTGATGTCTTGAATCATCATGTTTTTGAAAAAAAAAACTTAGAAAATTATTTCAAGGGGCTTAATGTGATTTGGTTTCTGATCACAATATTTCTTCTTCAAATTCCAACATGAAAAGGAGTTATGGTAAGAAAGATATCACCCAAGTTATAGTCTGGGCATTTTTAGGACTCGGCCAGGATTCTTTACCACTAGGCTAGAGTATAAATAGATCCCCATTGCACTGGACTTTCTTATACCTGTTATTGAGGTACATGTAAGGAAACTGCTGGGATTCATCCTAGATTTTGCATTTGCTATTCAGAAGATGGAAACCATATGCAGAATACTGAGGAAGGTGTGGCGCTTTTGGGTTGATGTAGTTTTTATTCATATTTAGGGGCCATCAACAAAAGTCACCTTACGAGAGCTATGTATATTCTTGCGAATGCTGTCAAAACCTAGCAAATGCATTATAGGAAGCAAACAAATTGAATTGTTTAATCTTAAAATATTAATGAAGAAATTTCACCAATGCAGCTAAACATAACAACCTCAATAATACCTGGTCATTGTTAGAAATTCTTTGTTTTTTCATAACCTCACATGGACCCCCAACCCCTTCTTAAGAGACCACCTCTTTTAGAAACCACTTTTGGCATTTTTCTTGAACGGTCGCTTACTAGAGGTTTGACTGTATATGTATATACATAAACATATATGTACATATACATATATCGGGGAGCGCTTTGTATTTGAATCACATTTTCCCTATGTAATATATAATGTATTGCTGACAGGTTGTCATTTGGTTATCATAAGTGCAGATCTCTCTTGATCCAGTCAACCAGATAACCTGCATTATCTGAGGCTCTTTCATAGCAATCATACACATCTGCAAATGTCCAATTTAACCCATTAACCCTTCCAATGCTGAGGCGTCTTTCATCCAAAGCCTAAGGATACAAAGATTTTCGGAAACTATCTAAACCCTGTCATCTTGGTATTCATTGGAAAGCTGTCACCGAGTACTTTCAGATGAGTACCAATTTGCCGATGTTTCAATCCCTTTTAAAGGTTTTTTTGCTTCTTTTTTTATTGGCTAAATTAGCAACCAGCAGCATATTAGGGTTAATGACCACAATGGCTAAAATCAGTCTTACACGTTGATGATTTCTTGCAGACAAAAGTATTGTCAGGAAACTATTTGATGGAGAAATGTTTATCAGAACATTACATCTTCAAATGTATTTTAGAATCATTCTCGATGTTTAATCTTAATATGCTGGTGCTGGCTAATTTTGCTGTTACAAAATGATGCAAAAAACCAGAAAAATGACCGAAACCCTGGCAAATGGGTACTCATCTGAGAGTACTCCAATGAATACCAACATGACAGGGTTTGGATGGTTTTTAAAAATCTTTGCGTTCTTGTGCTTTGGACGAAGGTAGCCTCAGCATTGGAAGGGTTAATCGTCATAAGTATCATAGATCCAGACGACAATTGCTGAAGAATACTTCTCATCATTAATGGGTTGACAACCTTTCCAAATGTCTAAATTGTGTCTGGTTCATATCACAATTCACTATACCTCTATATGTTTTTAAGTATCTCTCAAATTTGGAATATGTTTATACATTTTACCCAATATTTTAAGTATATGACCATATGGGTGTGAATGCATGGTTTAATTAAACAGCTACTCAACCCATTCATTTCTGTAGCAGGCAAAACCGCCTGACTATTTTGGTGATATCTCTCTAACAAAAACAATATCTATATCATATTTGAAGGAGAGTTGTTCATTAAAACTCTATCTACAACTCTCCTTCAAATAGTTTGTGTTTTAATGCTTCATTCCAAAGTTATTTTCAAAAGTACGAAAGGTCCAGACGACATTTTTAAAGTGATCTCCAGGTATGAATGGGTTAAATATTTTATTAATTCGTGTCCTGAAGGAGCTCATTTTCCGAGTGAATCAGGGCGCTACATTTCAAAGTGTCTATTACCATTCTCGTGAATCCAGCCTTTGTGTACGACATCAATGGTTTGATAGACACCTGACACTCGGCACAGAAAACCTGAGACTTGCTTCCTTTTCCCGCCATTTTGCACCATCTGACGTTTCTGAACATATTTCGAAAGGCAAGCAAAATTCCACAATAAATTTGAACGAAAGTTGTTCTTCCTTGAGTATGAAAAAACCTTCCTTCAAATTTTATATTCAATAAGGAACCACCATGAGATTCAGAACTAACTTACCTTGCTGAGCAAGTAGTAAATGATTTTTACTTGCCCGACATGATATTTGGCTTCCCTGAAATAAGTTATTATTTATGCTGAGAAAGAGAAAGAGGGATGGAGAGAGAGAGAGAGAGAGAGAGAGAGAGAGAGAGAGAGAGAGAGAGAGAGAGAGAGAGAGAGAGAGAGAGAGAGAGAGAGAGAGAGAGAAAGAGAGAGAGTGACCGGGAGAGAGAGAGAGAGAGAGAGAGAGAGAGAGAGAGAGAGAGAGAGAGAGAGAGAGAGAGAGAGAGAGAGAGAGAGAGAGAGAGACCGGAGAGAGAGAGTGAGAGAGAGAGAGAGAGAGAGAGAGAGGGAGAAAGAGAGAGAGAGAGAGATCACATTCTTAAAATATCTCCCCTCAATCATTTTCATGATATAACCTAATGTAATGATTTATCTGCAGTAAAACATGAATAGGTGAATCCATTCAGCCTCTAGCTCCCATAACCACCTGACAATTATGGTGATATCTTGCTAAGAAAAAGACTTTTTGGCAAATAATTGATGGAGAAATATTTGTGGGAACAATATCAATATTTCCCCTTCAATTCTTTTATGAATTTATGCTTAAATCTGAAAATATTTTCAAAAGTTTCAAAGGTCCAGACGACGCCTGTCATGGAGATCTCCAGGCATGAATGGGTTAACCATTATGGTGCTGGCAGCAAGTTTGGCCAATACAAAATTATTTTTAAAAAACATTAATGTAAAAATAACTGAAACCCTGGCTCATGGGTATTCATCTGAGAGTACACAGTGGGAGCTATCCAATGAATACCAACATGACAGGGTTTAGGTTGTTATCAAAAAATTTCGCATGCTTGTGTGCTTTTGATATAAATAGCCTCAGCATTGGAAGGGTTAATTTGATGAAAGTGCGTTTACTTTCTCCCGCCCACCATTCATGGTTTTCGAGATTGTCTATCGACGAATCTCGGGCAGGTGAAAGGAAGAAAGAGACAGCACAGTTGGGACGTGCTTTAGCGTTACGGGATAAAAAGGAAATACCGACAGCTTTTATCAGACGTGTCTTTAGGATATAGGATATTAACCCTTCCAATGCTAAGGCTACTTTCGTCTAAAGCAAAAGATTTTTTAAAACCATCTAAACCCGGTCATGTTGGTATTCATTAGAAAGCTCTCGCTGAGTACGTTCAGATGAGTACCCATTTGCAAGGGTTTCAGTCATTTTTCAGCTTTTTGGCATTATTTTGTTTTGGCAAAATTGGCCACCAGCAGCATAAAGGTTAAACATTTCAAGGATGCCTATCGCATTAAAGTAGACACACCCTCCAAGTCTGGGAATGAAAAGAAATTGTGTGGAAGATGATTGACTGTTCTAGTTATATTTAATTCAGTCCCACCAAATCACAGGCTTATATATATTGCATCATTAAGTTCAGATTTTTCTTGAATTTGTATTATTCTGATGTATTTTCTTTTTTAAAATTTTGACTTAACATATTATATTCATTCATTTTTTAAAAAGTATTGTTTTATTATTTGTGTATATTATATTATATACATATATATATATATATATATATATATATATATATATATATATATATATATATATATATATATATATATATATATATATATATATATATATATTATACATTTATATGTATGTATGCATACAGTCAGCAGTCAGCTTGTAGGACAAAGTTCTGGCTGCTGCTGACTGGGGGGGGGGGTGGGGGGGGGGGGGTCAACACCTACCACCGGTCAAGTTCTTTGTTTTAAATTAAGACTTAAACTAAACTTAGCATTAGCTCTATTATCACTGCCCCTGACCACTTCATCATGCATACCGCAGCGCCATCTATCAGAAATTCATCCTAATTTTGAATTCAGCCCAGGTAAGCTAGTCTGTGACACACTTAATTTCCTGGTTGGTTGGCACATAAACAAGTATATCATCTGATAATTGCTGCTGGGCAAGCTGGTGTACGTGGTATCGATTAGAGAAACGGATGGTTTTATGGGGGTTCCGTCTGACAGGACTGTCATCAACAGAGATATATGTTGATGGAAACAATGATATGGATTTTTATTTGAGAACTGATGTACGCGTCGCGCGCGCACACACACACATGCACATACACACACACACACAATATATCTGGTTGACAAGTAATGTGCGCACACACACACACACACACACACACACACACACACACACACAGACTTACACACACACACACACACACAACCCTGTAATTCTGAATTGTGAGATGGTTCCCTATCTTTCCCATAATAAAACAACCTTTATATTGTGCGTGTTGTGAGCTGATATACCTTACCCTAACCCAACCTAAACCTAGATAAGGGTCTTTTAGATAGGCAAGCCAGGCTCTTTTTTAAATGAATTTGATTATCTCGTACGCATATGCATGCATCATGTTCTTTAGGTTATGTTACCACAAAAGCATAGATGTTAAACTCAACCCAGCGTACAATTATCCTTCAAATGTCTTGTGAATTAAAGCTTTATTCCCAAAGTTTCAAAGCTCTAGACAACATTTTTCAAGGATCACTCTAAGCACTACAGGCGAACCTTGATATGACGGACTCAATGGGACCAGGAAAATTGGTCCGTCATATGCAAAGTCTGTCGTATACATATGACACATAGTTGATATGCATGGGACTGGGACAAAGCATATCTCCGTCATAGCCAAAAGTCTGTCTTACAGTTTCCGTCATATCCAAGTTCGCTTGTAATTGGTTAATGCCTCAGAGTTTGGGTATTGTCAACGATGCTTGTACTTTTGACAATGCTTTCTGTGATATTTTACAGGTTATTGTACATTGTTATAAATTTTATATGAATCACAAATTTTTCAGAGAAAATATTACAAAGCATCCTATTAATATTCGTCAGGTGTTTGCATATCAATAGATATGCAAATAATTAAGGCTCTGTCTTGTCTTGTAAGTCATATCCTTCCGGTGTATGTTGTTTAATAGAGTTGGAACTACTACAATGCTTTCTATTATATTATAAGTTATGGCTCTTCCATTTTAGAAAGTGAAGGGGGGGGGGGGGGGGGGGGATTGGATATCACAGAATTTGGGGAGAGGGGGAGGGGAGGGTGCTAGGTATTCAGAATTTAGGATTTGTGAGTCGTAAAAAATGAGTTCAGAAGGGGGGTTGTGGGGGAAGGGGTGTAAAAATTTCTTCTAGCCTCCCCCCTCACACTTTTTTTTATATGGAAGAGCCCTAATATCCTTTGAATGTACAAACTTCATTCTAAGTGAAAATACTAAATGCTTTCTAGTTTATAATAAGCAATGTCCTTTGGGTGTACGAATATCATTATACGTGTAAATACTATAATGCTTTCTATTGTCTAATAAGCAATATCCTTTGGGTGTATGTACAACATTATAGGTGTAAATATGACATTCCTTTCTATTGTCTTTCTATTGTATTTCTATTGTCTCAGAAGCCAAGTCATTTAAGGATAGTTTATCTAATCGCTGCAGGTAATGTTTTGCTGTATTTGAGGGTTCAGGTACTTCAATATTTGGCACTTCATGTTTTTAGAGAGAAGAGACAGTTATCATTTTCCCTGCATGTGTATTCAAGCTGATTGAAATTGATAAAAGCCGCCTTTCCCAGTCGGTTCTCTCGTATGCTGTATCGATTACCTGTCCAGGTACACAGACTAATGGCATTTAACACAATGGACAGGTATTGATTACTACTGGAGAGAGGGGGGGAGGGAGACAGACAGAGAGAGAGAGAGAGAGAGAGAGAGAGAGAGAGAGAGAGAGAGAGAGAGAGAGAGAGAGAGAGAGAGAGAGAGAGAGAGAGAGAGAGAGAGAGAGTGAGAGAGAGAGAGAGAGAGAGAGAGAGAGAGAGAGAGAGAGAGAGAGAGAGAGGGGGGGGGGAAGAGAGAGGGAGAGAAAGAGAGAGAAAGAGAGAGAGAGAGAGAGAGATGAAGGGAGAGATAGAGAGGGGGGTGGGGAGAGAGAAAGAGAGAGAGAGAGAGATGAAGGGAGAGAGAGAGGAAGGGAGAGAGAGAGAGAAGAGAGAGAGAGAAGAGAGAGAGAGAGAGAGAGAGGTGGGTAGGGACAGAGAGAGATGAAGGGAGAGAGAGAGATAAAGGGAGAGAGATAGAGAGAGAGTGAGAGAAAGAGAGAGAGAGGAAGGAGAGAGATAGGGAGAGAGAGAGGGGAGAGAGAGAGAAAGGGGGGGTAGAGAGAGAGAAAGAGAGAGAGAGATGAAGGGAGATATATATATATAGAGACAGAGAGAGAGGAAGGGAGAGAGAGAGAGGGGGGGGGGAGGAGAGAGTGAGGGAGGGAGAGAGAAAGAGAGAGAGAGTGGGGAGGGGGAGAGAGAGAAATGGGGTAGAGAGAGAGAGAGTGAGTGAGAGAGAGAGAGAGAGAGAGAGAGAGAGAGAGAGAGAGAGAGAGAGAGAGAGAGAGAGAGAGAGAGAGAGGGAGGGAGAGAGTATGAGAGAGAGACAGACAGAGAGAGAGAGAGAGTGGTGAGGGGGAGAGAGTTAGACATAGCTAGATAGACAGACGGAAAAGAGAGACTGGGAAGAGTTAGAGAGAGGAATGGAGAGAGGGGAAAGTGAGAGAGAGTAGTACTCTATTTGATAACTGGATAGCTGATTATGATAGAAAATCTCAATGCACGTGTTTCCACTGAACAGGGTTTAAATTTCCCTGGTGCCCATGCAGTGGTTTGCCCCTAGATTTTTCTGTGGGTCCTAGATTTTTAACTCTAGGGGCCCAAAATACATTATCATGTTTTTGACCACAAATTTTTATCAAAAGACCTCGGACCCCTAGCCTGAAATCTAAGTGTCAGAAAGAAAGAAAGATATCCACTCAACTACATTCATATAGTATGTGTAAGTCGTCTAGTGGGCCATCTGGTGGGAGAAAAATCAACTAAGAACTGATGAATGTCTGTGTGTGCATTCTTCAGCCCAGACTTACTCGAAGCCTAACGGTTTTGGTGACATCTGAATAATAAAAACATATTTCTAAGGTGAATGGCAATCAGGATTTAACAATTCCTTCCCCTTCAAATATTACTTAACCCTTATGCTGCCGGTGGCTAATTTGGCCTATACAAAATTATGCAAAAAAAAAAAAGAAAAATGACTGAAACCCTGGCACACAGGTACTCATTTGAGAGTACTCTGCAAGAGTTATGGGATAAATTTGCATATTTTCTTGGTCTGCTGATGCATACTTAGTATTTTGCATAGTTTTCTGGATCTATATAACTTTAGACTTAGATGAATAAAACAATGGATAGGTAGCGAGAGACCATGCAATTACAGTTTGCGCTACAGTAAAGACCTGGCTATGCCAGGGGTCTCAAATCTCACTGAACCTCGTCTTAGTATGACATCACTAGGACACAAAGACCAATGAGGGCTCTTTTATCATTTACAATACAAAGAAAGTTGCACACCAACATTCGCAGAACGCAACTTTTGGGTTACAGCCAGGTTGTTCAGGGAGACATGATGGTTGCGTATATTCGTGCTTTTGAATAGATTATGAATTCAAAAAATATTTGATGGAGAGTTGTAGGTTGAGCTCTGATCAACATTTCTCCTTCAAATATTTTCCTAAAGATGCTTTGTTTGAAAGATTTCACCAAAACAGCCAGGCTTTTTTTTTATTACTGCCGGTACGGCCGGTAAAATGCTCAGCCAATGGGATACTTGCAACAAAGGTGAGATGAGTTCTACAGGGAGCCAAACTTATAATGTCACTGGTATTACTGTTGAAACCCTTCTCATCCTCTAATTATTAGTTCCAACTCACAAAAAAAAATCTCACAAATATTTTCTCACACAATGCGGGTTTCTTGCAGAGAGAATATGCTCCCCATGAAAAAGAGCCGGGTCTGCAATCATTTTTCATGTATTCATATTTTCCCATTGATATTCCATCATTGATCTGTGTTGCCATGGTGACGGGGCCCCAACAGGAAGACGTTAAGTGGCAGTTAAGGGAGGCTGTTATTCTGATGTGTTCAATTGTGAAAACAATGGCTGCATGAACCCTACAGACCATACAGAGTCTTACATGGCGGATCCTAAGAAAATACAGCACTGCACTACTTTTTTGATACAGATTCTAGTAGAGAATGGCACCTTTAACAATTCCAGTGCTAAGGCTACTTTCGTCCAAAGCACCAAGACTCAAAAAGATTTTCGAAACCCATCTAAACTTGGTCATGTTGGTATTTATTGGATAGCTCTCGCTGAGTACTCTCAGATGAGTACCCATGTGCCAGGCCCGTTTCAGTGATTTTCGAGCTTTTTTTAGTAACATTTCTATTGACCAAATTAGCCACCAGCAGCACATGGGTTAAGTGGCAGTTAAGGGAGGCTGTTATTCGGATGTGTTCAATTGAGAAAACAATGGCTGCATGAATCCTGCTATAAACAAGAGTCTTTCATGGCGGATCCTAGACCCATACACTACTGCTACACTACTATACTACTTCTTAAAGGGCCTGCCCTGATGGCTGAGTGGTCTAAGGTGTTGCCACTGACAACACTGCACTTCTCCTTTTAAACAATTACTTGTACGAATTGGCACCTTTAAAATTTCCGCAATACGGTGCAATATCGGTATTTCCTTAACAATGCAATATCCTAACAACACTATTAATGATACTTCTTAGGAACCTAATTTTGTTAAATTTAGCACTGTTAGGTTCAATGATTTCCCTAATGAATAGCAAACTGCGTTTGTGCAGATCGAGAAGCCCGGTAAGCAATAAAGTCAATTTCATATGTATTTAGAATCTGAAACGATACGATTCGATACTCAACTCTTTTGATACAAAACTTTTCCCCATTCAATACTGGTATTTGGTATTGTATCAAGTAACGGTACCTATCACTATATATCCTTGCCCCTGATGGCTGAGTGGTCTAAGGTGTTGCCACTGACTGCTCACTGTCTCTCACCACTGAGGGTCCTACACTACTTCTTGAAAGGTCTGCCCTGATGGCTGAGTGGTCTAAGGTGTTGCCATTCACTGCTAGCTGTCTCTTATCACTGAGGGTCCTACATTACTTCTTGAAAGGCCTGCCCTCCCTGAGTGGTCCAAGGTGTTACCACTGACTGCTCACTGTCTCTCACCACTGAGGGCCTGCCCTGATGGCTCAACGGTCTAAGGTGTTGCCACTGACTGCTCACTGTCTCTCATCACTGAGGGCCTGCCCTGATGGCTGAGTGGTCCAAGGTGTTAACACTGACTGCTCCCTGTCTCTCATCACTGAGGGCCTGCCCTGATGGCTGAATGGTCTAAGGTGTTGCCACTGACTGCTCCCTGTCTCTCATCACTGAGGGCCTGCCCTGATGGCTGAATGGTCTAAGGTGTTGCCACTGACTGCTCCCTCTCTCTCACCACTGAGAGCCTGCCCTGATGGCTGAGTGGTCCAAGGTGTTAACACTGACTGCTCACTGTCTCTCACCACTGAGGGCCTGCCCTGATGGCTCAACGGTCTAAGGTGTTGCCACTGACTGCAAAATTGTCTCTCATCACTGAGGGCCTGCCCTGATGGCTGAATGGTATAAGGTGTTGCCACTGACTGCTCCCTCTCTCTCACCACTGAGAGCCTGTCCTGATGGCTGAGTGGTCCAAGGTGTTAACACTGACTGCTCCCTGTCTCTCATCACTGAGGGCCTGCCCTGATGGCTGAATGGTCTAAGGTGTTGCCACTGACTGCTCCCTCTCTCTCACCACTGAGAGCCTGCCCTGATGGCTGAGTGGTCCAAGGTGTTAACACTGACTGCTCACTGTCTCTCATCACTGAGGATCTGCCCTGATGGCTGAATGGTCCAAGGTGTTAACACTGACTGCTCACTTTCTCTCACCACTGAGGGCCTGCCTTGATGGCTGAATGGTCCAAGGTGTTGCCACTGACTGCTCACTCTCTCACAACTGAGGGCCTGTCCTGATAGCTGTGTGGTCTAAGGCATTGCCACTGACTGCTCACTGTCTCTCACCACTAATGTAAGAATTTACCATATTTTTTTCCGGTTAAAAAATAACAGCACCATGATATGACACAAATTATTGACTGGCATAGAAACTAGAATAACTTGTTAGATTCAACAAAAAAAATTGAACTAATTCCACAAGGACATATTTCATTTCTTTCATGTGAATTTTGCTGTATTTTTTTAGGTAAAAAACAGTGTCATGATATGTTTCACGTTTAGGTGTGATTTTACCGATATTTTTGCTGGTAAAAAGCATCGTTATGATATGGTTCACGTAGAGTTGTGGTTTATGTGTTTCATGTGAACATTCATTGCTCGACGATAACAGTGGTTCTCAAAAATAGCTTCAGGCCAGTAAAAAATTCTCAACTGGTCCTACAGGGCCAATAAACATTTTAGGACATTCTTGTAAACAAGTGTCCCCTCAAGAATGTCGTAAATGAAGATAAAACAAATAAAAAACAAATGTTGTTGGTGAATGTTATGCAATTGTATTTCATGTTATGTTAAAGAAAGATTTGTAGGACCAGTAAAAGATTTGTAGGACCAGTAGATTTTCGGTTTTGGTTTGATTTGATTTTATTTGGCCAGTATCATTTTGAGTTAGCTTTGAGGCCCGACTTAACTTTATTTATTTTGCAGGTAAAAAACAGCGCCATGATATGGTTCACGTGGAAGTGTGGCTCGGGGACGGGGAGAAAACGATCGGAGCACGCTGGCAGAAGGGCAAGGTACAGGTGTTCGATAGCTACAAGTTCGTGGCCAAGTCCTACCATTCCATGAAGTACCACTTCAAGTCCATAGACACATGGCTGCAGGGAACATGTATAAGGTGAGTGAAGGAAATTTTCTTCTTTTTGAATTTTTTTAAAAGATTTGTTATAAATTACAAAAAAAAAAATTATATTTTTTTATATTGAATTTTTTTTCTGGGGGGGGGGGGGGTGGGGTTATTTCGCTTTACGTTACATTTTTACCATATATAGGCTAAGTGTTAAGCCAGTTGTGAGTTGTGGAAGAAACCGCAGTACCCGCCAAAAACCACCGCCTAACCCCAAGTCACTGGCAATTTTCTCAGGGTAGGAGACTTTGGCGAAAGCTTATTTTGAAGAATTTCAAACTTGAAATGCAATTGCATTAGTAATTAAAAAAGCTATGAATGATTTTTACGCTTTGCTCAAGTGGAGTTTTGACAAAATTTGAAGGGCAAAATTGCCACAATATTTGATGTTGTCGAATCGAAATTTGATTTCAACAACATTTAAACAAATATCATTTTTAAGTATGTGAGAAAATACTGGGATCTTTTTACGAGCACTACTACTAGTCATGACATATCTGCAATATGGCAAAGGAAGTTAAAAAAAAAAATCTTAATGTTGCCCTTGACTTTGAGCAAAAAGACAAAACTTAAGCAAATGACCTTGACCTTTAGTCTCAAGGCTTGAAATAGAGATTTTAACTTATTGAAAATATTTCAAACTTGAAAAGTGACCTCAACTTTGATTGAAGGTTCTAAACCTAATATGATGACCTTGGCCTAAAGCAAAGTTTTGTAGCTAATATAGTGACCTTGACCTTGAGTCTCAAAGCTTGGAAAAGTATTTTGATTTAGAATAAATATTCCAAACTTGAACCTTGAATCTAAACCTAATATAATAACCTTGACCTTAAGAATACTTTTATAGCGAATATAATGACCTTGACCTTGACCTTGACTTGTCCTTCAGCCATTGTCCGGAACACGATTGGGCGAAACCGCGAAAGGTGAATCGCAACAAGGGCGAGAAAAAGCGCTCGATCTTCGCCGCTCACGACAGCGAGCATGAAGACGCTGGCGACACGGACGAAGAGCTCGTCATGAGCTACGACGAGGGGATCTCGAAACCGTCTGCGAACAACGATGAGGTTACGCAACAAATCTCAAATTCTTCTGACGATGATGAGGATTTCAAGCTGGAGGAGGACGAAGAGGAGGAGGAGGAAAAAAAGTGTCTTACTCATAAGTCGCTTCCGCTATCTTCACTGAATACTAATAGTAATAGTAATCCATACAATGGTGCCAAGTCATTCCGTGATAAAGAGAACATTCCACTTTTACCGATGTTGGTTTCGCATTGCTACCAGCAGGGGGAGCCACTGGATGCGGACGAGAAGAAGGATGGCGTGCGACGATCCTCGTCAGGCCACTCAGGTGCGATATTAGGGTTTATACATCTTACGATTGGTTCAGTCTTAATCCTAGCTCTGGCCAATCGCAATTCTTGTTGAAAAATCTTCCATTGTTAACGAAAATGTTTATCTATGATACCGTAGATATGTTGCATGTTTAAAGTTTGGTCATATCCATTCCTATTGTTGCTCTGAAAGCTTTGACAAGAATCCCTGCTGCCCTCCGTTTACCCTTAAAAAGGGGTCTGGTAAGGGGGGGTTGATCTTGATGTTTGATGGTTCTTGAGGATATCTTTGACTCCCTTTCAGTATCATAGTTTAATCATATTTAGTGTGCAATGCACTCATGCTATGAAATGAAGTATTGCCCTCTTCCCAATGCCAACAGCTTCCTACCCTCAGCCAATCCTCATTCTTAAGAGTTCCAATACAAATTGTCAGCTGACAATAACTAATTGGACAATAACTTGAGAACTATAGGTATAATTCTAATCTGAAAAAATCAAACTTTTTTCTGTTCATTCAAATTAGGTGTAGTTTTGAAATAATTAATTCTTTAGATTTGTTCGTATCAGCTGAACATGTTTTAGGTTGATGCATCTTATACTTTTTACGGTTAGTGTTTTACCTTGTAAATCCATCATTTTGTTATTGCTTGTCTCCTTTAGTATTTTTTCAAAACATCAATGTGAGAAGGAGCTTAAATCTATTGACTCTGTAGGGTTTGAGCTTTTTTTATCCTTTATAAAGGAATCATCTATAATCCAGTCCAGAAAATCATACTTTTAAATTAGAGAAATAAATGAATAACACCATTTTCAAGTATTGGTTATAGTAATTTCACATCTGAAAAAGACATGTATGTTTTTAGCAATTTTACTTAAAGGGCAAATGCACCATCATGATGATTTAGGTTCAAAATGTGCCTATATGTGTCACCTTTCAAATAAGACCACCCGCAAGTCTGTCCTCCTCAGCACTCCTCAGATATGGCTAATGAAAGTTAGTAAAAAACTGGCCTGCGCCTGGGCATAGAGGCTGACATTGCAGGCCAATTAAGCACAATTAAGCACAATCAGTGGCAGGAGGTGACTGCCAATCATGCTTCTGATTGGTTGAGAGATATCAGTGGCTGGAAGTGACTGCCACTGATATCTCTCGACCAATCAAAATTTAGCTTAAATTTGTGCCCTGGCCTGTAATGTCAGCCTCTATGCCCAGACTGAAGCCAGTTTTTTACTAACTTTAATAAGCCATATCTGAGGAGTGCTGAGGAGGACAGACTTGCGGGTGGTCTTATTTGAAAGGTGACACGTATAGGCACATTTTGAACCTAAATCATCATGATGGTGCATTTGCCTGCCCTTTAATAGCAAAGCCATAGTCAGGGAGAAAGGGCACCCTTTAACCCATTAACACTTAAGGGTTCCTCTTGAAATTGTCATCTGGATCTGTGATACTTATGACAATACTTGAAAATTAAGAATAATTTCACAAAATATTTGAATTGTTGGTAGTGTTTCTATTAACATTCTTCCATCAAATATTTACCCAACTACGCTCTCATGTTTAACCTGTGTTTAGCCGCTGTTAGTATTAAAGGGTTAAGAGATGTAAAAAAAGAATTACATAGATTTTATGAGATCGTTACTATGTACATATGTTTGAACAAAGTGCCTTTAATTGTCTTCCATGAAACTTATTGTTGGTGTTTGTTGAATAAATTAATGTTTTACTTGATATTAAAGATCTTTGTCTGTTATTTATGAAATCTTTTCCATAGCTTCATTCACACAAATAAACTAATAATGGAAACATTTTTTGCAATTTATAGACACTTTTGATCTACTTTCCTATTCATGCCTTTTTTACCCAGCAAAGGTGAGATTATCTTTATAAATTAGAAAAAAATTCGAAGGAGAGTTATTTCTCCGTTTTTGATCAAAGTTTTTCCTTCAAATACTTTCGGAAAAATGCTTTTCTTATGGCGATACCACCAAAATAGTCAGGCAGTTTTGGGCCCGTCAGGCATTCTTAGAATTCCTGGGATTTTTTTATTATAAATTTAAACTTTTTTGAGAATAACTAAAATATAAAGCAGAATTTGGTAAATTATTCAAAAACAATTTTTAATGTTTTGATTTTGATTTTCACTAACATTTCTCATCTGAATAATTATATTTCTTTGTTTTTCTCTGGAAGATTTTTATGATAAAAGCCATTTTATGGCTGCTTTTGGCATAGACAGATTCAAATTATGAAAATAAAAGTCATAATTTTATTTCACTAGGGGGTAAGCGGAAATCCTTGAAAATACACCATTTTGTTTTCTTTCGACAAAGACGGATCCCTGTATAAGTTGTGAATGTGGTGCGGAGAAGATTTCTTAAATAACAACTAATTAAATATGTTGCTTTTATTAGCACAATACTTAAATTTGCACTTTTAAGTATTAAAATATATTAACCCCTTATACACCAAAATATGTGCATGTCATAGCCCTATGTTTGATGTAGCTGTCCTTGCCCTTCTAATGAGCCTTTATGGGAACTACAGGCATGAATGGGTTATTTATTTTATTTCTAAAAATGAATACACAATTTACCATTAACATTTGCCTAAATCAGTTTAAACTCTCAAAGATATACATTTTCTTACCCCTTATGCTGCTAGAGGCTAATCTGGCTAATACAAAATGATGCAAAAGATGGGTTTCAAAAATCGTTGCATCCTTGTGCTTTGGATGAAAGTATAGCCTCAGCACTGTTGCAAGCATTATTCTCTTGTTATAATATAAGTGACAATGTATATAACAATAGTCATAGTAAATGCTGTTATGGTAGATATTGACACAGCGCCACCTGGATATTCTATAATGAATATAGCCAATCGATTAATGTTATCATAAGTCATTCCCAATTAATTACTTGCAAGCGTCATCCTATAACCATTAAATAAGCAACAATATATATAATAAAATACATAAATAATGTCAAAATTGTATAAACTGACATATAACAGTATGTGTACAGGAATAATGCTTTTATTATAATGAGCAATTAGCATGAAGAAACAAGAAAATATTTGCATTGTTCGATGGGTAAACAATTGCATCGTTCTACCAGTGTTGACACCTTTCTCACCTGTACCGATGCCACAAACAATGGTACGAGGAAGAACAATGCACACCTGTGTTGCATTGTTTGTTTGGGAACAATGGAAGGATACCAGGTAGACTGAGAGTTTTCACCTGCGAGTCTCTCACTCGTTTATTGTACAGGTGTGTTAACCCTTATGCTGCTGGTGGCTACTTTGGTCGATGCAAAATGATGCAAAAATCTTGAAAAATGACCGAAACCCTGGCAAATGGGTACTCATCTGAGAGCACTCTTTAAGAGCTTTCCAATGAATACCAACATGACAGGGTTTCGATGATGATTTTCAAGAAAATTTGCATTCTTATGCTTTGGACGAAAGTAGCCTCAGCATTGGAAGGGTTAAGTCACCTGTAAGGTGCTGACTCCCAGCTACAAGTCCACAGGTACAAGAAATCATCCACCTTGGCCTGCTGAATATGCTGAATGGAACCTACCCTGACAACTGCATTGTTTTTGGTCCCCGGGGACGAAATAGACCATAAAAAATTTTAAGGACACAACTTGAATTCTGAGGAAATACCCACAACTTTCCGTATATCAAAATAAAGGTTTAATGGGGGGTTCTTCGAAGGGGAGCTGCTTTGGGTCATGTACAGGCTCTGTGGAAGGCCCTATAGCAAACTCAGCCCAATGGTCATTAGCAGTTCAGCAAGTGCATACAGATATTTCTTGGCTACACACAGCATGTTAGTTAGTGTCGCCCGGATATTTCTGAGTTCAGCAGGACCAGGGTTAACTTTAGCTCAGAGGTGTCTTAACTCTAGTCCTGCCAGACCCCTTGCTGGCTCTATATGCCCCTGAAACCAGCACATTCAGCAGAGTGCCTGGTGGTTAAGTACCTTATAATTCAATGACACCATACTCTAACAAAACTTGGGGCTATCCCCGCATGTCTGGTATCAAAATAAAGCTAGAAGAGGGGGCTTTCAAAATAGACTAGTGGCACGTAAATTGTGAGGGGGGGGGGGGGGGGGGGAAGAGGGTAATTTAGACTGGTAAGCCAGTCTTTTCTAGTGTTTCTGTGGGAGGTCAGGATAAAGTCAGACCTGGCAGCTGAGCTCCAGATCTTACGGTCCGACTTTATCCAGACCTGGCAGGAGCAGAGTTAACCCTTGTGCTGCTGGTGGCTAATTTGGCCAATACAAAATTATGCAAAAAACCTGAAAAATGACTGAAACCCTGGCAAATGGATACTCATCTGAAAGTACTCAACGAGAGCTATCTAATGAATACCAACATGACAGGGTTCAGAAGTTTTTCAAAAAATTTGCTTTCTTATGTCTTGGACGAAAGTGGCCTATATTGAAGTCGTGGAGCACAGACAATTGGTTTTTGCCCAAAAATTGCTGTGCGAAAATCTTTGCTGGGTGCTGTGCAACAATCAGTTCAAATATTTCTACCGGGTAACACTGCCCTATCAAGCCTCGTAGCAATGAATAAAGACCTAGATCACTTGATAGGCGGTATCAATAGATGGAGATAGATGAATGAGGGCTCTCATATTTGTTTACATTATAGGGAAAGTTGCCCATGCACATGCACAGAACGCACCTCTTGGGTGGTTCTTGCCAACACCTTGGCTAGGAGTCATGCTGGGGCTGTTGAGCAAGATCTGCTGGTTGCGTATCTGATGATCGACATTTGTGATACTAGAAACATTTTCAAATTGTTGTCTATGAATCCCTAATGAAGAGATTCAATTAATCATCTATTTAATTAATTCAGATACTTTTGATTGCTATGAGAATAAAGAGGTTAACCCATTAATGCTCAGCGGCCAAAAGCAGCCTGACAATTTGATGAAATCTAGCCGTCGAATGCAATGATGGGAAAATATTTGAAAAAGAAATGTTACTAAAGACATCACCTACAACTCTCCTACAAATATTTTGTGAAATCATTCTTAAGTTCAAAGGTATCGTCAAAAATATTGTAGATCCAGACAACAATTTGAACAGGCTGGACAGTAAGTACAGGGCTCGACATTGGTGCTTGCCCCATTGCCCCGGGCAAGTAGAATTTGTAAATTATAGCTGAAGGGCAAGTGAAAACTGTATCTTGCTTGCCCCACTGGGCAAGTACACTGTATATATATATTGTGTGTTTACTTATGCTGGTTTTGTGGTCTGGCATCCTAGAAAATATGCTTTCACAATTGCAAGCACCAGCACTGCTTGGTTTAAATGAAACATCATGAAACAATTTTTCAAGGGCAGGTGAAAGTTGGAGTAGGGCAAGTGAAAGTTGAATCTCACTTGCCCTACTGGGCAAGTCGCCGCTAAAGTTAATGTCGTGCCCTGAAGTAGTAACGGCAGAAGTAACGGCTGGTTTGCATATTCATGCTTGGAATCTCTCTACAGTCCCATTTGTATCTTTAGTTTGATACTTCTGAAGATAATTTAGGAAAAGGGTAGGAATTCACTATGAATTATAAGGAAAAAGGTAGGTTCTGTTTTTATAAACATTCCTCCTTCAAATATTTTCTTTTATATCCTATGGTTAGAAGAATATCACTCAAGGTAGTCCGTCCGCTTAAACCCTCATGCTGCTGGCAACTAATTTAGCCAATACAAAATGATGCGAAAAACCTGAAAAATAACTGAAACCCTGGCACATGGGTACTCATCTAAGAGTACTGATCGAAGCTACATAATAGATACCAACATGACAGGGTTTAGAGGATTTTCGAAAAGTGTTTGCATCCTTGTGCTTTTGACGAAAGTTGCCTTAGCATTGGAAAGGTTAATTTGATACTTCTGAAAATAATTTAGGAATTGACTATGAAATATAAGGAGAAATGTAGGTTCTGTCTTGATAGATATTCCTCCTTCAAATATTTCCCTAAATGATCCTATAGTCAGAAAAAGAAAGTCCACCTATGTTTTTGGGGTGGGGGGGGGGGGGGTGGGGTGAGGGGTCAAAAAGTTCTCGGAAAGGGGGTGGGGGGAAGGGTTAATATGTTCTAAGAAAAAAATGTCTGAAGACAAGATAAAAACCCAGCACTTCTTTCATATAAAAAATGAAAGAAACAACTTCATTCATTTCTTGCATCTTGAAAAAAAACCTACTGGTCCGCATCTTTGGCTCGGGTAGAAATCAATTATTTACGATGCGTTTCATGACGCTACTTCGCAGTCATTAATTACTTACGCAAATCAATACGCGGCCTTAGTTCTGCTTTAGCGGGACCCACGGCCCAAATTAGACTACGGCACATTTGGGAAATTAGATTCTGCGAGTGCAGCGTGTTTTTAATAATAGAACACCATGTATATTGATCAGAACGAAGGTTGGGTTTCCCCCCCCCCTCTCCCTCCCTCTGTGTGGAATAGTCTACCTGGGCTGACGGACTTGGTTTCAACACATCGAGAGGGATGTACTGTATTTGGACTATGGGAAATGAAATGGCAAAATTTGGTGGCCTGTTGAAAAAATCCTATTTATTATTATTAATATTTATTTAATAATTATTTTAAATATTATTATTGTTATTATCATTAGTAGCAGTAGTAGAAGTAGAAGTAGTAGCATTATTAATATTTTTATTATTATTATTATTATTATTATTATTATTATTATTATTATTATTATTATCATTATTATTATTATTATTATTATTGTTATTAGTATTATTATTATTACTATTATTATTATTAGTATTATTATTATCATTATTATTATTACTATTATTGTTATTATTATTATCATTATTATTATTATTATTATTATTATTATTATTATTATTATTATTATTATTATTATTGTTTTTAATAATAGAACACCCCTCCCTCTCTCTCTCTCTCTCTTCTCCTCTCCTCCTAGGTGTGGATTAGATAATCTACCTGAATTAACAGACTTGGTTGCAATACATTGGGATGTACTGAATCCATCCACCCCCCTCACATAGAGAGGTGAGGTGGCAGGGGCGGATCCAGGATTTGAGAAGGGGGGGTTCAATGTAGTTCCGAAAAGTGACACTGGTGGCGCCACTCACAACTATTTATGAAAACACCACCAGGAGTCAACTGCAGAGAGCTAAAAAAAAAAATTTCATAAGAGGTATAAAAAATAATAATAATCTCATAAGAGATATAACAAAATACATTATAGAGTAAGAGTGAAATCTTGATTGAAACGCAATATTTCATATCAATTATGATATGCAAAATCGGATTTGGTGATGGCCACATTGTCCTATTTTTTAGTCGCAAGATTGAACGGACCTCATGCACTTTCAAACATTTATAAGAAATATATTTTACCTTTTGGAGAGATTTAACAATGTGAACACCCTGGGGATGAGGGGAAGAACTTTTGCCCACTATGCTTGATTGATGTTAGCGTAATTGCGATACATGCATCTGGGGGGGGGGGGGGTTCAATTGGAGACAGACTCTTTCATTTGTGATATGACTAAACACCAGTCATGAGAGTCATCCAGTAAATGTCCCCTTCTGCGCTCGCCGAATTCTCAAAAATCAACACTTTCATTTTATTTTATAATTTGGCTGAACCATTTCTATTCAACCTTTTTACAATAATATTCTACTTAATGAGGTACGCCCAAAGTTGTTTGACCATTTTTGCACTTCAGATGCAAATAGGTTAAGCCACCTCAAAAGGTGTTAAGATGTGGTTATGTATGTATCTGTTGGCTATTAGTTAAGTATTTTTCATAGGGCTTGGACTTGGAGGAATCAAATGATCTAGAAGTTTGAGAATCAACGAACCCCCCCCCCCCCCCTCATCTAACAGACATCAGGTTTTCCAAGCTAGTTCTTAGTCTGCAAACGACTGGACTGGACTCTCTGTATCCGCTGGACCAGTGACCTGTAATCTATATTTCTCTGGCTGTACTAAGGAACCAAGCGATCTAGAAGTCTGAGTATCAACGAACCCCCCTCCACTAACAAACTGTAGGTTTTCCAAGCTATTCTTAGTCTGCAAACGACTGGACTGTAATTCTGTATCTGCTAGACTAAGGAATCAAGTGATCTAGAATTTTGAGAATAAACGAACTCTCCCTCCCCACTCACCTAACAAACTTCAGGTTTCCCAAGCTGTTCTTAGTCTGCAAACGAATGGACGTAATTCTGTATCCGCTAGACTAAGGAATGCATCAAGTGATCTAGAAGTTTGAGAATCAACGAACCCCCCCCCCCCCCCCCCCCCCCCCCTCGACTGTAATTCTGTATCCGCCGGTTCACGGCAGATAATCCCTTAGAGCAGGATGTTCATCCACTCGGACCTACACCTGGCTGACACCAATCAGCCTGTTGCCTACTCAGGGCCTGGGGAAACAATAGACGTGGACAGAAATTAATTGCAAATTGCAACTGGTGGCCGAGGCAAGAAAAACAATTCGTTTTGATGTTTGTCCACAGGTGGCGTGGTGGTGCAAAATGACTCACCAGCCAGGGGGGGTTCGGACGAACCCCTCGAACCCCCCCTGGATCCGCCCCTGGGTGGGTGGGGCGAATAGAGAGTCTACTTGGACCAACAGACTTGGTTCCAATGCCTTGAATGGGATGTTATGTACGGAATTCATTCACCTGCGTCATTTTGTATTGGCCAAATTAGCCACCACCAGCATAAAATTTGGGGTTAACTAAGTTTTCCTTGTGTTTCCACCATGCTTTAGCAGCTAATCTCCATGGTTACACACTTAATTGTTTGGCATCCCCTATTGTGTACCGGCCTTGCTCCGTACATATCTTGGTAATATTTTTCTGACCATCGAAGCCCTATCATGTTGGTATTCATTGGATAGCTCTCACTGAGTACTCTCAGATGAGTACCTATTTGCCTGGCTTTCAGTAAAGTTTTTTTGCATTATTTTGTATTGGCCATATTAGCCACCACCGGCATAAGGCCTAAAAAAAAAGTTGTTTGTTTCCTGTAACCCTGCCCTAACAAGTTTTTATTGAAGAAAATCCCTACCCTAAAGTTTTAACTGCCTTCCCAACTCCCAATCAACGTAAAACATGCATAAAACACACATTTTTGACCAAAAAAATAATGCAAAAAAAAAATTTTTTACCGGCCTACCTACCCGATTTTTTCGGACCGTTACAGGAAACAAAGCTATTTCTTTTTTTAGGCCTAAGGGTTAAATATAAGCTTTGGAAGGGTGAGTTTTCTTCCTGTTTTTACCATACTTTAGCAGGTAATCTCCATGGCCACACACTATTTGTTTTGCATCCCTATTGTGTACCACCCTTGCTCCGTGCATAGCGTACCTGTGTTATTATTTATCAGTTTTACGATAAATATTTCAAGCTGTCGTGGGGGAGTCTTTTGTTCGGCCATCTTTACGGAAAAGGTCAGCATCATAGGTGGGCGTGGCTCCGATATCGGAGAGAGACGAAAACTGCAGGAAGAACCCTGGTCGCCACAATGCCGCAAAAACTTGTAATTTGCAATTGGCGAAAATATCAATAGTTTAGGTGCCGGTATATCCTGGGTGTATGGATTGGTTTGCGATATAATAGCAGCCGCGATCGGCTCATTAAAGCTTCGCAGGTAGGGGGCTTATTGGAAAACTAATGAAGCGTGCCAACAACATGCATGTTTTTCTATGGGAGGGAGT